>CAUPSL010000014.1:0-80187 GCA_963514005.1 Raja brachyura
GGGGGGGAGAAGGTGTGAGGTGATGCAGAGATGGGGATGAAGATGTTGTCTGGAGCAGCCGTGGACGCCAGTTCCCATCACTGACTCCAACTCCTGCGCCAACCTCCAGCCTCCCCTACCCTCTCCCCTTCCCTCCCCCCTTCCCTCTCCCCTCCTCTCCCCTTCCCTCTCCCCTCCTCTCCCCTTCCCTCTCCCCTTCCCTCCCCCCTCCTCTCCCCTCCTCTCCCCTCCTCTCCCCTTCCCTCTCCCCTTCCCTCTCCCCTTCCCTCCCCTCCTCTCCCCTTCCCTCTCCCCTCCTCTCCCCTCCTCCCCTTCCCTCTCCCCTCCTCTCCCCTCCTCTCCCCTTCCCTCCCCCCTCCTCGCCCCTTCCCTCGCCCCTTCCCTCTCCCCTTCCCTCTCCCCTTCCCTCTCCTCCCCCCTCCTCTCCCCTCCTCTCCCCTTCCCTCTCCCCTTCCCTCTCCCCTACCCTCTCCCCTTCCCTCTCCCCTTCCCTCTCCCCTTCCCTCTCCCCTTCCCTCCCCCCTTCCCTCTCCCCTTCCCTCTCCCCTTCCCTCCCCCCTCCTCTCCCCTCCTCTCCCCCCCTCCTCTCCCCTCCTCTCCCCTTCCCTCTCCCCTTCCCTCCCCCCTCCTCTCCCCTCCTCTCCCCTTCCCTCTCCCCTCCTCTCCCCTCCTCTCCCCTCCTCTCCCCTTCCCTCTCCCCTTCCCTCCCCCCTCCTCTCCCCTCCTCTCCCCTCCTCTCCCCTTCCCTCTCCCCTTCCCTCTCCCCTTCCCTCTCCCCTCCTCTCCCCTTCCCTCTCCCCTTCCCTCTCCCCTCCTCTCCCCTTCCCTCTCCCCTTCCCTCTCCCCTCCTCTCCCCTTCCCTCTCCCCTTCCCTCTCCCCTCCTCTCCCCTACCCTCTCCCCTCCTCTCCCCTTCCCTCTCCCCTTCCCTCTCCCCTCCTCTCCCCTCCTCTCCCCTTCCCTCTCCCCTCCTCTCCCCTACCCTCTCCCCTCCTCCCCCCTTCCCTCTCCCCTTCCCTCTCCCCTCCTCTCCCCTCCTCTCCCCTTCCCTCTCCCCTCCTCTCCCCTCCTCCCCTTCCCTCTCCCCTCCTCTCCCCTTCCCTCTCCCCTCCTCTCCCCTCCTCCCCTTCCCTCTCCCCTCCTCTCCCCTTCCCTCCCCTCCTCTCCCCTTCCCTCTCCCCTCCCTCCCCTCCTCCCTCCCTCTCCCTCCCTCCCCTCCCCTCCCCTCTCCTCCCTCCCCTCTCCCCTCTCCTCCCCTCCCCTCTCCCCTCTCCTACCCTCCCCTCTCCCCTCCTCTCCCCTCCTCCCCTTCCTCTCCTCTCCCCTCCTCTCCCCTCCTCTCCCCTCCTCCCCTCCCCTCTCCCTTCCTCTCCTCTCCTCCCCTTCCCTCTCCCCTCTCCCCTCCTCTCCCCTCCCCTCTCCCCTCTCCCCTCCTCTCCCCGTCCCTCTCCCCTCCTCTCCCCTCCTCTCCCCTCCCCTTCCCTCTCCTCTCCCCTCCCCTCCCCTCCTCTCCCCCCTCCCCTCCCCTCCTCTCCCCTCCTCTCCTCTCCCCTCCTCTCCTCTCCTCTCCACTTCCCTCTCCCCTCCTCTCCCCTCCTCCCCCCTCCTCTCCCCTCCTCCCCCCTCCTCCCCCCTCCTCTCCCCTCCTCCCCCCTCCTCTCCCCTCCTCCCCCCTCCTCTCCCCATCTCCTCCCCTCCTCTCCCCTCCTCTCCTCTCCTCTCCCCTTCTCCCCATCTCTTCCCCTCTCCTCTTCCCCCCTCTCCTCCCCTCCTCCCCTCCTCCCCTCCCCTCCTCCCCTCCCCCCTCCTCTCCCCTCCTCTCCCCTCCCCCCTCCTCTCCCCTCCTCTCCCTTCCCTCTCCCCTCCTCTCCCCCCCTCTCCCCTCCTCTCCCCCCCTCTCCCCTCCTCTCCCCTCCCCCCTCCTCTCCCCTCCCCCCTCCTCTCCCCTCCTCTCCCTTCCCTCTCCCCTCCTCTCCCCTCCTCTCCCCTCCTCTCCCCTCCTCCCCTCCCCTCTCCTCTCCTCTCCCCTCCTCCTCTTCCCCTCTCCCCTCTCCCATCCTCCCCTCTCTGCTCCTCTCCCCTTCTCCCCTTCTCCACCCCCTCCTCCCCTCTCCCCTCCTCCCCTCTCCCCTCCTCCCCTCTCCTCCTCTCCTCTCTCATCTCCCCTCTCCCCATCTCCTCCCCTCCCCTCTCCTCCCCTCTCCCCTCCTCCCCTCTCCTCTCCCCTTCTCCCCATCTCCTCCCCTCTCCCCCTCTCCCCCCCTCCCCTCTCCCATCCTCCCCTCTCTGCTCCTCTCCCCTCTCCCTCTCCCTCTCCCCTTCTCCTCTCCCCCTCCTCCTCCCCACTCCCCTCCTCCCCTCCTCCCCCCCTCCTCTCCCCCTCCTCCCCTCCTCCCCTCCTCCTCCCCTCCTCCCCCCCTCCTCCCCTCCTCCCCTCTTCCCCTCCCCTCCTCCTCCCCTCCTCCTCCCCTCCTCCTCCCCTCGTCCTCCCCTCCTCCTCCCCTCCTCTCCCCTCTCCTCTCCCCTTCTCCTCTCCCCCTCCTCCTCCCCACTCCCCTCCTCCCCTCCTCCTCCCCTCCTCCCCTCCTCCCCTCTTCCCCTCCCCTCCTCCTCCCCTCCTCCCCTCTCCCCTCCTCCCCTCTCCCCTCCTCCCCTCTCCCCTCCTCTCCTCTCTCATCTCCCCTCTCCCCATCTCCCCCCCTCCCCTCTCCTCCCCCTCCCCTCCTCTCCTCTTCCCTTCTCCCCATCTCCTCCCTCTCCTCTTCCCCTCTCCCCCCTCCCCTCCCCTCTCCCATCCTCCCCTCTCTGCTCCTCTCCCCTCTCCCTCTCCCCTTCTCCTCTCCCCCTCCTCCTCCCCACTCCCCCCTCCCCACTCCCCTCCTCCCCTCCCCTCCTCCCCTCCCCTCCTCCTCTCCCCTCCTCCCCTCCCCTCCTCCTCTCCTCCCCTCCTTCCCTCTTCCCCTCTTCCCCTCCCCTCCTCCTCCCCTCCTCTCCCCTCCTCTCCCCTCCTCCTCCCCTCCTCTCCCCTCCTCCTCCCCTCCCCTCCCCTCATCCCCTCCTCCCCTCCTCCCCTCCTCCTCCCCTCTCCTCTCCTCTCCTCTCCTCTCCTCTCCCCCCTCTCCATTCACCCATCACTGGTCCACTGGCCCCTGCATCACTAGCCACCCTTTCATCACTAGTCCACTGGCCACCTCGTCTGTATTAGTCCACTGACCTCCATTTCCATCACGTCCACTGGATGGAAGTTTTCATTCTTCGCAACTCCTACCTTATCTGTCTACATGATGTCCCTCCTTACATTTTCTGCCAAAGTGCATCATTTCACACTGCTCTATATTAAACTTAATTTGCTAAATGTCTATACTTAGCCAATTTACCTCTGTTTTTTAATAGGCTGCTATTTTGTTCCCCAATGATCACCTTTCTAAGATTTGTGATATTTGCTAATTTAGAAATGCTTGAGTCATTACTGAGACAAGCAGCACCCACCGCCGATCCCAGGAACAGCTCTGTTTCCCATCCTCAGTGTGAAAACAGCTGCCTAGTGCCTTCCGCCTCGAAGCCAATTTCCTACGCTGCCACCGACTCTCATTTTAGCAGCTTTTCCTGTGAGACTTTATATCTTTCTGGTACAATCCATGCAGATGGTACCTACCTCACCACCTTCATTACCCTTGTGTTAAAGAAGGAACTGCAGATGCTGGAGAATCGAGGGTACATAAAAAGCTGGAGAAACTCAGCGGGTGCAGCAGCATCTGAGGAGCGAAGGAGATAGGCGACGTTTCGGGTCGAGACCCTTCTTCAGAAACGTCGCCTATCTCCTTCGCTCCTTAGATGCTGCTGCACCCGCTGAATTTCTCCATCTTTTTGTGTACCTTCATTACCCTTGTCTGTTTTCTCACCAAAAAGGCAGAGACTATACCAAGAAGAGAGGAGAGTGGAAGACAAGGGTGAATGGGGCAATAAGGTGAGAAATAGAGGGGGGAAGTGTGTATTCAAGAGGGCAGCTTTGTGGGAAAGAGTGATCGACACTGGGCTAGCAGACAGAGGATGAAGGAAAGACAGAGAGAGGGGGATTTGGGAGGGAATGAGAAGGCACAGGTGTGAAAGGAAGAATCACAGGGAGAGAGCAGTCACAGGGTTGAGAAAGTTGGCCGTGGGTATATTAGAGGTTGCAGCAGGTGGGGCCGTGGGTGGGGGTGTTGAGAGAGTGAGTGACCCATGGAGAGTGTTGGAGCCAGCTTTGGCCAGGCAGAGGCAGTGGGAATGTGGGAGAGAGAGAGAGAGAGAAACAATAGACAATAGGTGCAGGAGGAGGCCATTCGGCCCTTCCAGCCAGCACCGCCATTCAATGTGATCATGGCTGATCATCCCCAATCAGGACCCCGTTCCTGCCTTTTCCCCATATTCCCTGACCCACTATCCTTAAGAGCCCTATCTAGCTCTCTCTTGAAAGCATCCAGAGAACCTGCCTCCATCGCCCTCTGAGGCAGAGAATTCCACAGACTCTGTGAGAAAAAGTGTTTCCTCGTCTCCATTCTAAATGGCTTACCCCTTATTCTTAAACTGTGGCCCCTGGTTCTGGACTCCCCCAGCATTGGGAACATGTTTCTTGCCTCCAGCGTGTCCAAACCCTTAACAATCTTATATGTTTCAATAAGATCCTCTCTCATCCTTCTAAACTCCAGAGTGTACAAGTCCAGCTGCTTCATTCTCTCAGCATATGACAGTCCCGCCATCCCGGGAATTAACTTGTAAACCTACGCTGCACTCCTTTGATTGCAAGAATGTCCTTCCTCAAATTAGGGGATCAAAACTGCACACAATACTCCAGGTGTGGTCTCACTAGGGCTCTGTACAACTGCAGAAGGACCTCTTTGCTCCTATACTCGACTCCTCTTGTTCTAAAGGCCAACATGCCATTCGCTTTCTTCACTGCCTGCTGTACCTGCGTGCTTACTTTCATAGACTGATGGACAAGGACCCCCGGATCCCGCTGTACTTCCCCTTTTCCTAACTTGACGCCATTTAGATAATAATCTGCCTTCCTGTTTTTGCTACCAAAGTGAATAACCTCACATTTCTCCACATTAAATGTCATCTGCCATGCATCCGCCCACTCCCCCCAGAGAGTGACTATGAGAGATGTAGAGAGTGTGAGACAATGATAGACAAGGGCAAGATTGTGATGTGAGAATGAGGTGAATGACTGTGCCGGGTGATGTGATGCAAGCTGGGCTGTGAGCTCACGCTGCTGCTCTCTGCCCAGGCCAGTCACCATCGCACTTTCCCCCATTGTGATGCGTGGAACTGCCGTGTGAATGAAGTTTGAGCTTGCGGTGACGAGGTGAATAGACCAGGTATAGTGTAAATGCACGTCCATGTTGTGCACCGCGCGAGAGTGTCTAGCCCCGTGAATTATCCTTTATTCCATGAGGTGGGATTAGTTTGGACTGGCATCTTGCCAGTGCAGACATGGTGGGCTGAAGGGCCTCTTCCTGTGCTGTTCTTTGTTCAATGGCTGTGATCTGAGTCCATTAACCCACCCTTCCTCCATCGCCATTAGTAACTGTGGCTGAAAAACTCTCCCAAACGCACGCTTAAAACATGACCTTCCCACATCGTATCAACAACCTTTAGTGGAGGTGACTTTGACAAATCTAGTCTTCTTAACCCTGAGAGATGCTTTCCAACTTCATACCAAACAACTTAATTTTTTGTAGATAGATACAAGATGCTGGAGCAACTTAGCGGGCCAGGCAGCATCTCTGGAGAGGTTTCTAGAGTTACTGCCTGACCCGTTAACTCCAGTTTTTTGGTATAAACCAGCATCTGCAGTTCCTCTTTATGACACCATTTCTTGGCCACGTTGGACTTTGCAACTTTCTATTCATTGTGTGGGAAGGAACTGCAGATGTTGGTGTAAACTGAAGATAGACACAAATAGCTGGAGTAGCTCAGCGGGACAGGCAGCATCTCTGGAGAGAAGGAATGGGTAATGTTTCTGGTCGAGGCCCTTCTTCAGACTGAGAGTCAGGGGAGGGGGAGTTCCAGAGATAAGGAAGTGTCGGGTGTCAGACATCAATAGAGTGGGAGTAAACGGGTCCTTTTCACAATGGCAGGCAGTGACTAGTGGGGTACCGCAAGGCTCAGTGCTGGGACCCAGCTATTTACAATATACATAAATGATCTGGAAGAGGGAATTGAAGGCAATATCTCCAAGTTTGCGGATGACACTAAGCTGGGGGGCAGTGTTAGCTGTGAGGAGGATGCTAGGAGGCTGCAAGGTGACTTGGATAGGCTGGGTGAGTGGGCAAATGTTTGGCAGATGCAGTATAATGTGGATAAATGTGAGGTTATCCACTTTGGCGGCAAAAACTGGAAAGCAGACTATTATCTAAATGGTGGCCGATTAGGAAAAGGGGAGATGCAGCGCGACCTGGGTGTCATGGTACACCAGTCATTGAATGTAGGCATGCAGGTGCAGCAGGCAGTGAAGAAAGCGAATGGTATGTTAGCTTTCATAGCAAAAGGATTTGAGCATAGGAGCAGGGAGGTTCTACTTCAGTTGTATAGGGTCTTGGTGAGACCACACCTGGAGTATTGCGTACAGTTCTGGTCTCCAAATCTGAGGAAGGACATTATTGCCATAGAGGGAGTGCAGAGAAGGTTCACCAGACTGATTCCTGGGATGTCAGGACTGTCTTATGAACAAAGACTGCATAGACTCGGTTTATACTCTCTAGAATTTAGGAGATTGAGAGGGGATCTTATAGAAACTTACAAAATTCTTAAGGGGTTGGATAGGCTAGATGCAGGAAGATTGTTCCCGATGTTGGGGAGGTCCAGGACAAGGGATCACAGCTTAAGGATAAGGGGGAAATCCTTTAGGACCGAGATGAGAAGGACTTTTTTCACACAGAGAGTGGTGGGTCTCTGGAACGCTCTGCCACAGAGGGTAGTTGAGGCCAGTTCATTGGCTATATTTAAGAGGGAGTTAGATGTGGCCCTTGTAGCTAAAGGGATCAGAGGGTATGGAGAGAAGGCAGGGACGGGATACTGAGTTGGATGATCAGCCATGATCATATTGAATGGCGGTGCAGGCTCGAAGGGCCGAATGGCCTACTCCTGCAGCTAATTTCTATGTTTCTATCTAAGGAGCGAAGGAGATAGGCAACATTACGGGTCGAGACCCTTCTTCAGACTGCTAGAGATAAAATGTAATCAGGGACAGTAAGACTGGTGGGAGAAGGGGGAGGGGATTGAGAGAGAGAGGGAAAACAAGGGCTATTTGAAGTTGGAGAAGTCAATGTTCATACCGCTGGGGTGTAAGCTTCCCAAGCGAAATTTGAGGAGCTGTTCCTCCAATTTGCGCTGGGCCTCACTCTGGCTATGGAGGAGGCCCAGGACAGAAAGGTCAGGGTGGGAATGGGAGGGGGAGTTGAAGCGCTGAGCAACCGGGAGATCAGGTAGGTTTAGACGGACTGGGCGCAGGTGTTCAGAGAAACGATCGCTGAGCCTGAGCTTGGTCTCCTTGATATAGAGGAGTCCACACGAGGGCCGTGAAGTCGATATCCAAAGCACCCGGTTCCGATCCCGACTCCTTGATTTCTTGTGCATTCGACTCTGACCCCGACCCCTGGGTAGAATAATATTTGTAAATCTGCTGTGATGACTCTACACAAGATGGCATTTCACAAGAACCACATGAATCATCGGGCTGCCTTTTATACCCATGTCCTTAACGTTTTGAGTCTAATGGTTGTAGCTGAGCTATTGTAGCTTTTTCATTGTTTATTAGTTAGATAGAACTCTTAAGGATAGCGGAGTCAGGAGATATGGGGAGAAGGCAGGAACGGGGTCCTGATCAGCCATGATCGCATTGAATGCCGGTGCTGGCTTGAAGGGCCGAATAGCCAACTCCTGCACCTATTGTCTAATCTTGTAAACAAAACCAAATTCATTATGCTAAAAGAAAAAAAAATACATATAGGAAAATTAAAATTACATACAAGTTATAAAAGCATTACTCCAAAATGTATTAAACTAAGGCCACAGGTATGAGCTAAATGGCTAAATTATGACCAAATACATTATTGAGCTATAGAAATTAAAAGTAAATGCATAGGTAGTTTGCTACAAAGGGTTGCTTAAAAAGTACATACCTAAAATGTATTAATAATGGCCTTAGGAACAGAATTGCTTCGGCCAGATCCTCTTTCAATGAAGCCCTTAATTCTGATTTAATTATTTTCAGTGCGGAGAACAGTCTTTGTTGTCCTTGCTGTCCTTCACTCCTAACGTCTGAGTTAGTATTTTATTGTTTTCATCAACAAATCTAGCATTGATGGCAAAATAGTGAACTCGGTGGCGAGTGGCGGCATCCATTTTAATCAACATGAACCGCTCCTTAAGAGTCTTTCCAGGCTTTTGTCTGGGTTGCTCCTCGGGAGATTTGGTTTTTGCTGACTTTAATCTGCTGATTTTTATTGGTATCTTTCTCATTTACAACTTCTAAAATGTTAGGGTGGAAACACGCTGCAAATGTCTTTTCAAATTTGAACCTCTTGTTGGGGCATTTCTATCACAGTCTGAGCTCTGTTTCACACAACCTTTCACCATCATCATCTTCTATTGTAGACTGACATACAAACTGTTTTCCAATCTGTCGTTGTAAAATATTCAACAGCAGCAGATCTGCTTGGAGTTTTCTTGCCATCGAGAAAGGGGCTTTAGATTTCAAACTTGCTCACTTGGGACATTTTGAATTCACTCAATTTGTTTTCCTGAAAAAGAAAAGAATGAATGACATTAGTGAATGTCTGACCAGACTGATCAGACTGATTCCTGGGATGTCAGGACTGTCTTATGAACAAAGACTGCATAGACTCGGTTTATACTCTCTAGAATTTAGGAGATTGAGAGGGGATCTTATAGAAACTTACAAGATTCTTAAGGGGTTGGACAGGCTAGATGCAGGAAGATTGTTCCCGATGTTGGGGAGGTCCAGGACAAGGGGTCACAGCTTAAGGATAAGGGGGAAATCCTTTAGGACCGAGATGAGAAGAATTTTTTTCACACAGAGAGTGGTGGGTCTCTGGAACTCTCTGCCACAGAGGGTAGTTGAGGCCAGTTCATTGGCTATATTTAAGAGGGAGTTAGATGTGGCCCTTGTGGCTAAGGGGATCAGAGGGTATGGAGAGAAGGCAGGTATGGGATACTGAGTTGGATGATCAGCCATGATCATATTGAATGGCGGTGCAGGCTCGAAGGGCCGAATGGCCTACTCCTGCACCTAATTTCTATGTTTCTATTATTAACATTTTATATAATCACAAAATAGGGGGTTAAAGTACAGTGAATACCAGCGGAAGGACTGACACTCTTTACTTACAAGTCAAGTCAAGTTTATTTGTCACATACACATACGGGATGTGCAGTGAAATGAAAACCTACCTTTACTAACTCACTTTAGCAGTCCCTATTCATTGGTAATAATTCAAACATTTGAGGAAACTTGTTTGAAGGGATTAGGGGGGTCAAGGGGATGCAGCCCCCATTAGTTGGTGTTTATTATACTTTTACCTAAATGAGCCCAAACCTTTTTTTTCCATCATCACCCAACCCCTTCAAACCTGTGAAGCAGGAATCTTGTTGAAGCAGCCACTGAGAGTAGGAATGGTGATTTGTATTGATGAAAAATGGCCAGATTCTTTGACACTTTGCCAAGACTAGTGTTTACTGCTGTTGAGAAGGAATTAATCATCACTGACCATTTATTTTGCAGCCAATCATGAACATTCATAATCTGTATTCATTTATAATATATTTCCGCATAAACGAATGCCTACCTTTACCTTTTGAGTTGAGAAGCGCTCCAGACACGTTGAGTCAGTAGCAGGCGGAGGGAATCAGCCGGTGATTGTGTTGGTTTACGTTTAGTTTCCTGTGGTTCTGACGCCGGCTGGCAGCACCAATGTCATTGCTCGTCGTCCCGGGTGGGAATAATGTGCACGGCATGTTTAAAAAATGGGATTTTTGTCTGATTTACGCAGCCTCTGAAATTTATGTTGAGGTCGGAGTCACAGCCCTGGTCCACACTTGTGCAGGAAGGAACTGCAGATGCTGGTTTAAATCAAAGATAGCCGCAGAATGTTGGAGTAACTCAGCGGGACAGGCAGCATCTCTGGAGGGAAGGAATGGGTGACCCTTCTTCAGACTCACCTAGAACCTTCTCTGCCTTTGCCCACTAAAGATCGTGTAAATATTTTTAAAATCTAGTTTGTCACTTGTACCAAGGTACAGTTAGAAGCGTTTTTGTTGCATGCTAACCCAGTGAGGGGAAAGACGACATGACTACAATCCATGTTGCAATCTGTTGTCATGCAGCTCGTGCTCCAGGTGACATTTCACAGAGTGCTGGAGTAACTCAGCGGGTCAGGCAGCATCTGTGGAGAACATGCATAGGTGACGTTTGGGACTACACCACCCTTCTATGAACACGAGGGCTTGTCCTGCTATCGAGGGTAAATAACGTTCAAGGCATGATTGTACATTTTCTGATTACACTAAAGTGTGGTACATTAGATATCGAAAATGGTTATCATAAACGGCAGCAAAATCTTCATCTGTTGAGCAAGTGAGCTGGTGAATGGTTAATGGAATTCAATGCAGATGTGTGTATGGTGTTGCAAACCCGGGCAGGATCTTGACTGAATGGTGGGGCCCTGGGGAGTGTTGTAGAGCAGAGGGGTCGAGGAGTGCAGGTACACAGTTCCCTGAAAGTGGTTTCATTGGTAGACAGGGTGGTGAAGAAGGCTTTTGGCACATTGGCCTCCATCAGCCTGGGGATAGAGTATAGAAGTTGGGATATTAGGTTACATCGTTGAGACCCCAGTTGGAGCATTGTGCTCAGTTTCAGCCCCCCTGCTGCAGGAGTAATGTTGCTCAGCTGGAAGTGGCGCGGAGACGCTGGGTGTTGCCGGGATTGGAGGGCCTGAACTACGGGGGGCAGGTTGAGCGGGCTGGCTCACTATTCCTTGGAGTGCAGGGGGATGACGGGGTGATCTGAGAGCTGGAAAAGGTCACGAGGGGGTAAAGTAGAAACCTTTTACCCAGAGCAGCAGAATCCAGAACCATAGGTTTCATGTGATGGGGAAAAGATTGAATAAGAACCTGAGGGGCATGTCTTTCATACAATGGTGGGTGTGTGGAATGAGCTGCTGGAGGTTGAGGCAGGTACTATTGTTCCTACGTTCTGGCAACAGAATGAGGCCATTCGGCCCATCAAGTCTACTCCCACATTCAATCATGGCTGATCTATTTTAAAATACAATTGGACAGGTACATGGATAGGAAAGGTTTGGAGGAACATAGACCAAATGTGACTAGTGTAGATGGGGCATGTTGGTCAGCATGGGCGAGTTGGGTGGAAGGGCCTGTTTCCATGCTGTATCATTCAGTGTGAATTTGAGACACAGTGGGTTGTGGGTGGCTGAGTGCAGGTTTTGGACCAGTTCCGGCATTGCGGGCCTGTGCAGAATGCTTGTCTTGTATTTGTTTTCAAAGCCACTACGTTCAATATTGCCTCTCCCACGGCTCTCTGTGCCAACGGCCTGATGAAGCCTGCAGCGATGATTTCACAGTTGCAGCTTGTTGGCTGCTCTGTCACACAAACCGTTCCAGCTAATTGGTTAGTATTGAGCCCTGTGTGTGCTGACTCACGTTGGCCTGGGGGCTTGTGTGTGCGGCAGGCTGCATTAACAGCATTATTACCCTGCTGCCTGCGGCACTGATGACTCAGGCTCACAGGCTCAGCAGCAGTCGGCAACCACTGCGAGGAGCTCTGCTACTGACCGCGGCTGCTGCCTGCACGTCTGCTCTCTCGACCTGGTGAGTTACTGATGTACAAACTGGGCTGGGCTCCCCGCTGTATAGCCTGTCTATGAGTTTAAGCATGGGTTAGAAGCAAGAAGTGTGGTCATTTGGGCTTCAGTGGCCCCTGTTCCCTGTTGTGACGTACGCTGTCTGCTGGGAGTGGGCTGCAGAGCCTTGCAGCAGCCTTGCAGCAGCCTTGCAGCTGCAGCTGGTGATGCACAGGATGAAGCTGTGATGCGGCCACTCGATCCGTTCCAGCAACCTCGCACTCTGCTGTTCCACCAGTGAATGGCAGAGTCACACAGCTGCTAGAGCCACTGCCTCACAGTGCCAGAGACATGGGTGTCCTCCAGTAGACCCACTGCCACACCGCCAGTGACATGGGTGTCCTCCAGTAGACCCACTGCCTCACAGCGCCAGTCCTCCAGTAGAGCTATGGCCTCACAGTGCCAGTGTCCTCCAGTAGACCCACTGCCTCACAGGGCCAGTGACATGGGTATCCTCCAGTAGACCCACTGCCTCACAGGGCCAGTGACATGGGTGTCTTCCAGTAGACCCACTGCCTCGCAGTGCCAGTCACATTGGTGTCTTCCAGTAGACCCACTGCCTCACAGTGCCAGAGACATGGGTGTCCTCCAGTAGACCCACTGCCTCACAGGGCCAGTGTCCTCCAGTAGACCCACTGCCTCAGAGCGCCAGTATCCTCCAGTAGAGCCACTGCCTCACAGGGCCAGAGACATGGTGTCCTCCAGTAGACCCACTGCCTCACAGGGCCAGTGTCCTCCAGTAGACCCACTGCCTCACAGGGCCAGTGTCCTCCAGTAGACCCACTGCCTCACAGGGCCAGAGACATGGTGTCCTCCAGGTGCTCCCGCAGTCTAACGACACGCAGGTTAATTGGCCTCAGTAAATGCCCCGAGCGTGTAGGGAGCGGATGAGAAAGTGGATAAGAGAGCTAGTGTAAAGGAGTGATGGATGGTCATGTCCATGCTGTGTTGCCAAACCAACTAAAAGGAGTTAGTTATATAAGCCGCACATTCCCCATCGTGTCGTCAGCTGTGTGATGCACTGGGCTCAGCCATGGCCACAGGGCTCTTTGCTGCCTGTGTTTCAGCCACACCTGCTGAGTATCGGCAGCTCCCAGAGTCAGGCATCACGGAAACAGACCCTTCCACCCAACCCACACCGCATCTAAACTAGTCCCATTTGCCCTTGTTTCACCCATATCTCTCTAAACCTTTCCTATCCATGTACCTGTCCAAATGTCTTTTAAAAGCTGTTATAGTACCTGCCCCCACGACCTCCTCTGGCAGCTGGTTCCATACACCACAAGCTGCCCCTCAGGTTCCTGTTCAATCTTCCCCTCTCGCCCAAAATCCAGCTGTCCCAGTTGTAAAGCGGAGCGTCTTTGAGTGAAGTTATGAATCGGCGCTGGGCCTTGCTGAGGCTTTGACAAGTGTAGGCTCTAATAATGGACACTCCGCCAGAGGTGGCGGGCGCAAGATATGTTTCACTTGAGAAAGGCGAGGAATGTTTAGAAGGAGAGGATGATCAGAATGAAGCAAGAAGTGTTGCCTTTGTTTTAGAAGGGAAGTAGAGATAATCCAGGCCATGAACGGCCAGAGTGCGTGATGTCCAGGCCATGAACGGCCAGCGTGCGTGATGTCTGGGCCATGAACGGCCAGCGTGCGTGATGTCTGGGCCATGAACGGCCAGCGTGCTTGACGTCAATGGTCAGGAAGCTGGAGAGGATTCTTCGCAATAGGATTGACTCCATTTGGAAGAGAATGGGTTAATTCGGGTCGGGTCATTTTTCACTAGTTTAAAAGTTTTTTGAGGAGGACGGGTACGTGATCTGTGACCCTAGCGTGGTGGATGTGTTGGATTTCAGTAAGGCTTTTGATACACTGCCCCATGATCAAGTTTAAGATGCATTGGATCCACAGTGACTTGTAAGGGGTTGGACAGGCTAGATGCAGGAAGATTGTTCCCAATGTTGGGGAGGTCCAGGACAAGGGGTCACAGCTTAAGGATAAGGGGGAAATCCTTTAGGACAGAGATGAGAAGGACTTTTTTCAACTCCAGTGAATACAAGCCCAGTCTTTTCAATCTTTCCTCATATGACAGTCCCGCCGTAGGTGACGTTAGATGACGTTTCGGGTTGGGACCCTTCCTGGGACCTGAAATGTCACTCATTATATGGTCTTCAGAGATGTTGCCTGACCCGCTGAGTTACCTCAGCATTTTTGTGTCTTTCTTTGGCATAAACCATCATGTTATTATGATTAGTCTCACACTGCCTACACTGGGCCTTTCTGGAGTATGGTGTACAATTTTGGTCGCCTAATTATAGGAAGGATGTCAACAAAATAGAGAGAGTACAGAGGAGATTTACTAGAATGTTGCCTGGGTTCCAGCAACTAAGTTACAGAGAAAGGTTGAACAAGTTAGGTCTTTATTCTTTGGAGCGCAGAAGGTTAAGGGGGAACTTGATTGAGGTCTTTAAAATGATGAAAGGGATAGACAGAGTTGACGTGGATAAGCTTTTCCCATTGAGGGTAGGGAAGATTCAAACATGTGGGCATGACATGAGAATTAAGGGACAGAAGTTTAGGGGTAACATGAGGGGGAACTTCTTTACTCAGAGAGTGGTGGCTGTGTGGAATGATCTTCCAGCAGACGTGGTGGAGGCAGGATCGATTTTAACATTTAAAAGTTAAGTGGATAGGTATATGGACGGGAAGGGAATGGAGGGGTGTGGTCTGAGTGCAGGTAGATGGGACTAGGGGAAAATAAATGGTCGGCACGGACTGGAAGGGCCGAGAAGGCCTGTTTCCGTGCTGTAATTGTTATATGGTTATCATATGGTTAACCTATTAACATACTTGTTCTTCCAATCTCCGCTGCATACTTGGGGGCCTGTTGTACACTCCCAACAAGGTGATCATCCCCTTCTGATTTCTCAGCTCTGGCCTCACTGGATAAACCACACAGTCTGGAGAAGGGTCTCGACCCGAAACGTCACCCATTCCTTCTCTCCGCAGATGATGCCTGACCTGCTGAGTTACTCCAGCACTTTGTATCTATCTTCGGTTTAAACCAGCATCTGCACTTCCTTCCTACACATCAGTAATGTCACCTTTGACTACTGCCATGGCATTCTCTTTAATTAATAAAGCAACCTCTCCCCCTCTTATCCACTTGCCTCTACCACAGGTGTAGCATCTGTTGCCCGGAACATTAAGGTGCCAGTCCTATCCCTCCCGCAGTCAGGTGTATGTTACAGATATAACACCCCAGTTGCATTGTCCTATCCAGGCCCTGAGTTCAGTTGCATCAACTGTCAAGCCTTGTGCATGAAAATAAATGCTAGATAATTCACCAGTTGTTCCTCGACCCCTGTTGTGCTCCTGCCGATCCTGTCAACCTCCAGCCTCTCACCTGCTTCTGTCCTGCAGTGGATCCTGCTCGACCTGAAAACGTCATCCATCCCTTCTCTCCAGAGATGCTGCCCCGTCCCACTGAGCTACTCCAGCATTTTGTGTCTTATCTTCGATGTATGCCAGTATCTGCAGTTCCTTCCTACACATTGGACCTGGCCCTCGTGCCAACCCACCCAAGATGCACCAGTGAAGCTGCCTGCCAGGATATGCTTCCCTCCAGTTCAGATGTAACTCATTCCTCTTGTACAGGTCACCTCTGCCCCAGAAGGGATCCCAATGGTTCAAATTCTGAATCCCTGTCCCCTGCTCCAACTCCTCAGCCATACATTCATTCACCTGTGCTGTTTTCCTCACTAGAACATGGCTCTGGGAGTAATCCAGAGATCACTCCCGTACAGGGCCTGCTTTGTCAGCTTTTGCCCAACTCCCTGTATTTCCTCCATAGACCTCATCCCCTTGCTATCCCTTGTCATTGGTGCCCCTGTACACAATGACGCCCGGCTGCTCCTCCTCCCTCTTGGGATTGTCATGCACCCGCTCCGAGACATCCTGGACCCTGGGCCCCAGGGGACAGCTCACCATCCTGCAGCCTCACTGCATCTCCTGCCGGCCCCCTCCTCTCCCAACTCTATGACTTGGTAGCCTTTCTCCTCGATCTGGCGGTGGCTTGAAACTACACACAGAGGAGGGTTAAGAGTGGAGTATAATGTGGATAAATGTGAGCCTGCAGTATAATGTGGATAAATGTGAGGTTATCCACTTTGGTGCCAAAAATAGGAAAACAGACTATTATCTAAATGGTGGCCGATTAGGAAAAGGGGAGATGCAGCGCGACCTGGGTGTCATGGTACACCAGTCATTGAAAGTAGGCATGCAGGTACAGCAGGCAGTGAAGAAAGCGAATGGTATGTTAGCTTTCATAGTAAAAGGATTTGAGTATAGCGGCAGGGAGGTTCTGCTTCAGTTGCATAGGGTCTTGGTGAGACCACACCTGGAGTATTGCGTACAGTTCTGGTCTCCAAATCTGAGGAAGGACATTATTGCCATAGAGGGAGTGCAGAGAAGGTTCACCAGACTGATTCCTGGGATGTCAGGACTGTCTTATGAACAAAGACTGCATAGACTCGGTTTATACTCTCTAGAATTTAGGAGATTGAGAGGCGATCTTATAGAAACTTACAAAATTCGTAAGGGGTTGGACAGGCTAGATGCAGGAAGATTGTTCCCAATGTTGGGGAGGTCCAGGACAAGGGGTCACAGCTTAAGGATAAGGGGGAAATCCTTTAGGACCGAGATGAGAAGGACTTTTTTCACACAGAGAGTGGTGAGTCTCTGGAACTCTCTGCCACAGAGAGTAGTTGAGGCCAGTTCATTGGCTATATTTAAGAGGGAGTTAGATGTGGCCCTTGTGGCTAAGGGGATCAGAGGGTAGTGGAGAGAAGGCAGGTACGGGATACTGAGTTGGATGATCAGCCATGATCATATTGAATGGCGGTGCTGGCTCGAAGGGCTGAATGGCCTACTCCTGCACCTATTGTCTATGTTTCTATGTTTCTATGTATGGATTCTGAACTGGCTTGCTGAGAGGTTCAGGTTGATTACTGAGGTACAGTGAAACACATTGTTCTGCAAGCTGCCCATCACATCCGACAATAAATGCAATCACGCCAAACGCCAGTACAATTGGTCGAGCAAACGGGAAGGTACAGAGTGCAGAATATAGTCCTCAGCATGGTAGCGCTGGATTCACAGGTGTAAAAGAGTAGAGCGGTTGTACGGGATGAGGGTCGATCCTGGTCTAAGAAGAGCATTTACCGGCTCCATCTTCGTGTCAGTAGACAGGGTTGTTGGGGAAGGGCGTCACAGTCGGGCTGGATGTCTGTGACCAGTGCAGTTTTTATTTTTTAATTTTTTTAATAGAGCTACAGCGCGAAAACAGGCCCAGTGGGTCCGGCCGACCAGCGACCCCCACACATTTACACTACCCTACACGCACAAGGAACAGTTTTTACTTTTATACCAAGTCAATTTATCTACATAAACTGGACACATGATCGTTTTATTCAAAGAATTGCCGGACAGAAATGTCAGGAACTGCCAGTAGGCAATGATTATTAATATCAGTGTTGGGCCAGACATTACTGTTTCCACCTGTTCTTAACAGATTAAGGTGTGTCAGTTAGACGGCCACTGGCTTCTTTTGCCGTTGTTTATCATTGGTTTCACCACCAGTACAGTGACTATTGAAACTTTTTTTTCCCCCTGATATATAACATATAACCATATAACAATTACAGCACGGAAACAGGCCTTCTCGGCCCTTCCAGTCCGTGCCGAACATTTATTTTCCCCTAGTCCCATCAACCTGCACTCAGACTATACCCCTCCATTCCCTTCCCGTCCATATACCTATCCACTTTACTTTTAAATGTTACAATCGATCCTGCCTCCACCACTTCTGCAGGAAGATCATTCCACACAGCCACCACTCTCTGAGTAAGGAAGTTCCCCCTCATGTTACCCCTAAACTTCTGTCCCTTAATTCTCATGTCATGCCCTCTTGTTTGAATCTTCCCTACCCTCAATGGGAAAAGCTTATCCACGTCAACTCTGTCTATCCCTTTCATCATTTTAAAGACCTCAATCAAGTCCCCCCTTAACCTTCTGCGCTCCAAAGAATAAAGACCTATCTTGTTCAACCTTTCTCTGTAACTTAGTTGCTGGAACCCAGGCAACTTCTAGTAAATCTCCTCTGTACTCTCTCTATTTTGTTGACATCCTTCCTATAATTAGGCGACCAAAATTGTACACCATACTCCAGAATGTTGCTGTATTATGTTGCCAGTTAGCTATATTTAAGAGGGAGTTAGATGTGGCCCTTGTGGCTAAGGGGATCAGAGGGTATGGAGAGAAGGCAGGTACGGGACACTGAGTTGGATGATCAGCCATGATCATATTGAATGGCGGTGCAGGCTCGAAGGGCCGAATGGCCTACTCCTGCACCTAATTTCTATGTTTCTATGTTTCTATGTTTGTGATCAATGTAAATGACTTGGGCACCAATGTAGATGGGTTCGTTAGTAAGTTTACAGACGAGACGGAGAATGTTGGCGTTACAGACTGAGCAAGGCTGTCACGGCATGATAAAGACCAAATGGCTGAAGAAATGCCAGTTTAATGTGTACAAGCGAATGCACGGGGTAAGCGTGCAATTGATGAAGTGACTGATGTGTAGCAATCTCGCGGTCAGTAGCGTGCTGAAAGTGACAGCCCACGTAGATAGCGCAGTAATCAAGGCGTGCATGCCTTCATTGGGTGCGGCATTGAGTGGAAGAGTCAGGAACTCATATGGGACTTTCCTCAGGCTGTATTTGGAGTATTGGCTGCAGTTCTGGTCACCCCATTACAGGAATGGTATCGAGGCTTTGGAGGGGGTGCAGAAGAGTTTGCCAGAATGATGCCTGGATTAGAGGCTATCAAATATAAGCTGGACAAACTTGGATTGGTTTCTCCGGAGCATCGGAGGATGAGGGGAAACTTGCTAGACGTGTATAACATTATGAGAGGCATGGATAAGGTAAACAGTCAGAATCCAGTATGGAAAAGGCAAATAATAGAGGGCAAAGCTTCAGGGTGAAAGGGGAAAAGTTTAAAGGAGATGTGTGGGGCAAGTGTTTCACACAGAGGGTGGTGGGGGCCTGGAACGCGCTGCCAGTGGTGGTGGTGGAGCCAGATACCATCATGGTGTTTTAGAGGCTTTTAAATAGGCTCATGGATATGCAGGGATTGGAGGGATGTGGATCATATACAGGCAGATGGAATTATTTTAGGTTAGCATCATGTTTAGCACAAACATTGTGGGCCAAAGGACCTCATCCTCCGCTGTGCCAGCAGAACTGTGTTCTAATATGTGTATTTCCTCTTGAGAAATGATGATGAACTCGCAGGGATTAAAATCATGAAATATTTTGACAGAGTGCATATCGGGTCACAGTCCCATAGCACGGAAACAGGCCCTTCGGCCCAACTGATCAAGATGCCCCATCTAAGCAATTGCATTTGCCCACATTTTGCCCATATCCCTCCAAACATTCCCTGACAGCTACAATCGAGCCACGATCTCATGTAAGTAATATTTCCTGCCCAAATGTTTGTTACTTGTTGTGGCCATGTGGGAGGGAAGGTCCCAGCCAAACAGGCTGATAGATGTAGCTGAGGAAAGGAGGAAGGTTAGGTTTGGAAGGAGTAGGATGGGGACCCACAGTCCTGTTTATATCAACGGGTCGATGGTCGAAAGGGTCAAGAGCTTCAAATTCCTTGGCGTGCACATCTGTGAAGATCTTTCCTGGTCCGAGAACACAGATGCAATTATTAAGAAAGCTCATCAGTGCCTCTACTTCCTGAGAAGATTACGGAGAGTCGGTCTGTCAAGGAGGACTCTCTCTAACGTCTACAGGTGCACAGTAGAGAGCTTGCTGACCGGTTGCATCGTGGCTTGGTTCGGCAACTTGAGCGCCCTGGAGAGGAAAAGACTACAAAAAGTAGTAAACACTGCCCAGTCCATCATCGGCTCTGACCTTCCTTCCATCGAGGGGATTTATCGCAGTCGCTGCCTCAAAAAGGCTGGCAGCATCATCAAGGACCCACACCACCCTGGCCACACACTCATCTCCCCGCTACCTTCGGGTAGAAGGTACAGGAGCCTGAAGACTGCAACAACCCGGTTTAGGAATAGCTACTTCCCCACAGCCATCAGGCTATTAAACCTGGCTCGGACAAAACTCTGAACATTAATATCCCTCCATCTGTTGTTTGCACTTTATTAATTTATTAATTCATGTGTGTATTTACGTATATAATTGTAGTCAATGCCTACTATGTTCTGTTGTGCTGAAGCAAAGAAAGATTTTCATTGTCCTGTCAGGGACACATGACAACAAACTCTTTTAACTTTTTTGACTTGACTTTTGAGGTTCCTGTGCAGCACAAGCTTTGCCATGGCTTCGCTGGACCACGTGCCTGTGTTGTGTTAGCAGCATCACTACAGTGGTGGAGGTGGCCCAGTGGTGGAGGTGGCCCAGTGGTGGAGGTGGCCCAGTGGCCCAGTGGTGGAGGTGGCCCAGTGGCCCAGTGGTGGAGGTGGGCCAGTGGTGGAGGTGGCCCAGTGGCCCAGTGGTGGAGGTGGCCCAGTGGTGGAGGTGGCCCAGTGGTGGTGGTGGCACAACCTGCAAAATAACCTGTGTAGGAAAGAACTGCAGATGCTGGTTTAAAACAAAGGTAGAAACCTAGACATAGAAAATAGGTGCAGGAGGAGGCCATTCGGCCCTTCGAGCCAGCACCGCCATTCATTGTGATCATGGCTGATCGTCCCCAATCAATAACCCGTGCCTGCCTTCTCCCCATATCCCTAGATTCCACCAGCCCCAAGAGCTCTATCTAAGTCTCTCTTAAATCCATCCAGTGATTTGGCCTCCACTGCCCTCTGTGGCAGGGAATTCCACAAATTCACAACTCTCTGGGTGAAAGCATTTTTTCTCACCTCAGTCTTAAATGGCCTCCCCTTTATTCTAAGACTGTGGCCCCTGGTTCTGGACTCGCCCAACATTGGGAACATTTGTCCTGCACCTAGCTTGTCCAGTCCTTTTATAATTGTATATGTTCTTATAAGATCCCCCCCTCATCCTTCTAAACTCCAGTGAATACAAGCCTAGGCAGGATCGATTTTAACATTTAAAAGTTAAGTGGATAGGTATATGGACGGGAAGGGAATGGAGGGGTATGGTCTGAGTGCAGGTAGATGGGACTAGGGGAAAATAAATGTTCGGCACGGACTGGAAGGGCCGAGAAGGCCTGTTTCCGTGCTGTAATTGTTATATGGTTATCATATGGTTAACCTACTAACATACTTGTTCTTCTAATCTCTGCTGCATACTTGGGGGCCTGTTGTACACTCCCAACAAGGTGATCATCCCCTTCTGATTTCTCAGCTCTGGCCTCACTGGATAAACCACACAGTCTGGAGAAGGGTCTCGACCTGAAACGTCACCCATTCATTCTCTCCGCAGATGATGCCTGACCTGCTGAGTTACTCCAGCACTTTGTATCTATCTTCGGTTTAAACCAGCATCTGCACTTCCTTCCTACACATCAGTAATGTCACCTTTGACTACTGCCATGGCATTCTCTTTAATTAATAAAGCAACCTCTCCCCCTCTTATCCACTTGCCTCTACCACAGGTGTAGCATCTGTTGCCCGGAACATTAAGGTGCCAGTCCTATCCCTCCCGCAGTCAGGTGTATGTTACAGATATAACACCCCAGTTGCATTGTCCTATCCAGGCCCTGAGTTCAGTTGCATCAACTGTCAAGCCTTTTGCATGAAAATAAATGCTAGATAATTCACCAGTTGTTCCTCGACCCCTGTTGTGCTCCTGCCGATCCTGTCAACCTCCAGCCTCTCACCTGCTTCTGTCCTGCAGTGGATCCTGCTCGACCTGAAAACGTCATCCATCCCTTCTCTCCAGGGATGCTGCCCCGTCCCACTGAGTTTCTCCAGCATTTTGTGTCTTATCTTCGATGTATGCCAGTATCTGCAGTTCCTTCCTACACATTGGCCCTGGCCCTCGTGCCAACCCACCCAAGATGCACCAGTGAAGCTGCCTGCCAGGATATGCTTCCCTCCAGTTCAGATGTAACTCATTCCTCTTGTACAGGTCACCTCTGCCCCAGAAGGGATCCCAATGGTTCAAATTCTGAATCCCTGTCCCCTGCTCCAACTCCTCAGCCATACATTCATTCACCTGTGCTGTTTTCCTCACTAGAACATGGCTCTGGGAGTAATCCAGAGATCACTCCCGTACAGGGCCTGCTTTGTCAGCTTTTGCCCAACTCCCTGTATTTCCTCCATAGACCTCATCCCCTTGCTATCCCTTGTCATTGGTGCCCCTGTACACAATGACGCCCGGCTGCTCCTCCTCCCTCTTGGGATTGTCATGCACCCGCTCCGAGACATCCTGGACCCTGGGCCCCAGGGGACAGCTCACCATCCTGCAGCCTCACTGCATCTCCTGCCGGCCCCCTCCTCTCCCAACTCTATGACTTGGTAGCCTTTCTCCTCGATCTGGCGGTGGCTTGAAACTACACACAGAGGAGGGTTAAGAGTGGAGTATAATGTGGATAAATGTGAGCCTGCAGTATAATGTGGATAAATGTGAGGTTATCCACTTTGGTAGCAAAAATAGGAAAACAGACTATTATCTAAATGGTGGCCGATTAGGAAAAGGGGAGATGCAGCACGACCTGGGTGTCATGGTACACCAGTCATTGAAAGTAGGCATGCAGGTACAGCAGGCAGTGAAGAAAGCCAATGGTATGTTAGCTTTCATAGTAAAAGGATTTGAGTATAGCGGCAGGGAGGTTCTACTTCAGTTGCATAGGGGGTTACACAAAAAGCTGGAGAAACTCAGCGGGTGCAGCAGCATCTAAGGAGTGAAGGAGATAGGCGACGTTTCGGGGGTCTGAAGAAGGGTCTCGACCCGAAACGTCGCCTATCTCCTTCACTCCTTAGATGCTGCTGCACCCGCTGAGTTTCTCCAGCTTTTTGTGTAACCCTCGATTCTTCAGCATCTGCAGTTCCTTCTTTAACACTCAGTTGCATAGGGTCTTGGTGAGACCACACCTGGAGTATTGCGTACAGTTCTGGTCTCCAAATCTGAGGAAGGACATTATTGCCATAGAGGGAGTGCAGAGAAGGTTCACCAGACTGATTCCTGGGATGTCAGGACTGTCTTATGAACAAAGACTGCATAGACTTGGTTTATACTCTCTAGAATTTAGGAGATTGAGAGGGGATCTTATAGAAACTTACAAAATTCTTAAGGGGTTGGACAGGCTAGATGCAGGAAGATTGTTCCCGATGTTGGAGAGGTCCAGGACAAGGGGTCACAGCTTAAGGATAAGGGGGAAATCCTTTAGGACCGAGATGAGAAGGACTTTTTTCACACAGAGAGTGGTGAGTCTCTGGAACTCTCTGCCACAGAGAGTAGTTGAGGCCAGTTCATTGGCTATATTTAAGAGGGAGTTAGATGTGGCCCTTGTGGCTAAGGGGATCAGAGGGTATGGCGAGAAGGCAGGTACGGGATACTGAGTTGGATGATCAGCCATGATCATATTGAATGGCGGTGCAGGCTCGAAGGGCCGAATGGCCTACTCCTGCACCTAATTTCTATGGTTCTATGGAGACGTGAAGGAGAGTTTATTCGTTGGTCCCTGGGTGTTTGAGCCTCCAGTCTGCATCTGAATATTCCCACACAAATCATTGTTGGCACAAGAGAGTAAATGACTTGAGGCAAATGAATGTTGAATGTGCAGAGAGTGATTGGCGTTGGGTGTGGGTGTGGGTGTGGGTGTGGGTGCGGCTCCCAGAGGCTGCTCATTGTTGCTTCAGTCAATAACCGTTCCTGACCAGGGCTGGACACAGATAGATGAGAGTGCCCACATCCACATTGGCTCAGTGCCACCAGTGCATTTGCTTAATGCTCTCCGCAGCTGCACTAACATTGCAGAGACAACATTACACAGCAAACACGGCTCCTCGTCTGCTCTGCCCGCCCAGGAGATGATACACGCACTGATCATGGATCCGTCCATCTCCTGGCCCCGAGGGCCATTGAACAACTGGAAACCAAGAACTGCAAATCTTGGGACCACTTGCAACCCAGGGTAGACATCGATGATGAAATTCATCAATGCCGTCAGCACTGCCACAAGAACAAACCCGGGCCATGCTGTGCAATGGGATGAATATAAATAGCATAGAAACATAGGTGCAGGAGTAGGCCATTCGGCCCTTCAAGCCTGCACCGCCATTCAATATGATCATGGCTGATCATCCAACTCAGTATCCCGTACCTGCCTTCTCTCCATACCCCCTGATCCCCTTAGCCACAAGGGCCACATCTAACTCCCTCTTAAATATAACCAATGAATTGGCCTCAACTACCCTCTGTGGCAGTGAGTTCCAGAGACCCACCACTCTCTGTGTGAGAAAAGTCCTTCTCATCTCGGTCCTAAAGGATTTCCCCCTTATCCTTAAGCTGTGACCCCTTGTCCTGGACCTCCCCAACATCGGGAACAATCTTCCTGCATCTAGCCTGTCCAACCCCTTAAGAATTTTGTAAGTTTCTATAAGATCCCCTCTCAATCTCCTAAATTCCAGAGAGTACAAACCGAGTCTATGCAGTCTTTGTTCATAAGACAGTCCTGACATCCCAGGAATCAGTCTGGTGAACCTTCTCTGCACTCCCTCTATGGCAATAATGCCCTTCCTCAGATTTGGAGACCAGAACTGTACGCAATACTCCAGGTGTGGTCTCTCCAAGACCCTATACAACTGAAGTACAACCTCCCTGCTCCTATACTCAAATCCTTAATTTGGCCAGCATCAACAGTGGGGCCAAAGGGCCTCTTTCTGTGCTGTATGGCAATGGCCTGAGACCTGGCACAAAGCTCATCATCTTGCGGGCAGCATCGATCCTTTCATCGTGGGCTGAAGGGCCTGATCCTGTGCTGGACTGTTCCATCTTCTTGTCTTCTTGTCTTTTTGTCTTCCTGTCTGTTTCTGAAAGTTGGACTACCTACCGAAGAGATCTCGATGCACCGGAGAAACGGCAGATATCATCCCTGTGAAGTCCTCCCAGTGTGTGGGAAGAAATGCGACCCTGTGTGAATGTCCCCTGGCCAAATCACCACCGTGCACTGAGGCACAGGCCTGTGTGGTCAGTTCCCGACTAGCTGGCCATTGCGCATTGAAGCACAGAGCAGCACACTCAGTCCCCGGCCAGGTGACCACTATGCATTGAGGCACAGACCTCAATGCGGTCAGTTTCAGGCACTGCTACGGATACAGTCCAGTCAGGCCCGATTCATGGCCATGTGGGTGTACGGGGAAGTACAGCTACGCTGCAAATCTGGCAGCAGCATCACATCCACAAACACACAAATTACACAGAAATGACACAGTAAAAATAATGCACGTCGGCAACAAAGAAAACAGACTGCAAAGTAAAGACGTGCAGGGAAGAACTACAGATGCTGGTTGAAATCAAAGGTAGACACAAAATGCTGGAGTAACTCAGCGGGTCAGGCAGCATCCCTGGAGAGAAGGAATGGGTGACGTCTCAGGTCGAGACCCTTCTTCAGACTAGACAAAGACATTAGTCAACAAAATAGAGAGAGTACAGAGGAGATTTACTAGAATGTTGCCTGGGTTCCAGCAACTAAGTTACAGAGAAAGGTTGAACAAGTTGGGTCTTTATTCTTTGGAGCGCAGAAGGTTAAGGGGGGACTTGATTGAGGTCTTTAAAATGATGAAAGGGATAACAGAGTTGATGTGGAGAAGCTTTTCCCATTGAGGGTAGGGAAGATTCAAACATGAGGGCATGACATGAGAATTAAGGGACAGAAGTTTAGGGGTAACATGAGGGGGAACTTCCTTACTCAGAGAGTGGTGGCTGTGTGGAATGATCTTCCTGCAGAAGTGGTGGAGGCAGGATCGATTTTAACATTTAAAAGTAAAGTGGATAGGTATATGGACGGGAAGGGAATGGAGGGGTATGGTCTGAGTGCAGGTAGATGGGACTAGGGGAAAATACATGGTCGGCACGGACTGGAAGGGCCGAGAGGGCCTGTTTCCGTGCTGTAATTGTTATATGGTTATCATATGGTAGTGCCAAACATAGTTAGAATAAAGTCCACTGTAGTGCAAGAAGTAGCCAGTGAACATCCTCAGATGCATGAAGGTGGTGAAGTCTGCCAGGCCTCAGATAAATCCTGGGAAGCTCCAGGATAATTGCAGGAGCCCTGGCTGAAATATATCAATCCTCATTAGACACGGATGACTGGAGGGTGACTGATATACCTCTATTTAAGAAGGGCTGCAGGAATAGGCTGGGAACTACAGGCCATGAGCCTACCGTCTGTGGTAGGTAAGTGACGAGAGAGTATTCTGACAGATAGGGGTTGGTTAGGAATAGTCAGCATAGTTTAGGATTGTGTGGGTCGAGCTGCAGGAAGTGGCTGTTCCTGGACATGGTGATGTTGGACCTCGGACTTCTCCACCTCCTATCCAATTGTAGCAATGGCCTGGATGGTGTGGATCCTTGATGACAGATTACTATCTAATACTATTTGGATTACTATCTAGATGGCATCAAGTTGGGAAAAGGGGAAGTACAACGGGATCTGGGGGTCCTTGTACATCAGTCTATTAAAGTAAGCATGCAGGTACAGCAGGCAGTGAAGAAAGCGAAGGGTATGTTGGCCTTTATAGCAAGAGGAATCGAATATAGGAGCAAAGACGTCCTTCTGCAGTTGTACAGAGCCCTAGTGAGACCACACCTGGAGTATTGTGTGCAGTTTAAGTCCCCTAATTTGAGGGAGTGCAGCGTAGGTTTTTAAGGTTAATTCCCGGGATGGTGGAGCTGTCATATGCTGAGAGAGTGGAGCAGCTGGGCTTGTACACTCTGGAGTTTAGAACGATGAGAGGGAACCTTATTGAAACATATAAGATTGTTAAGGGCTTGGACACATTAGAGGCAGCAAACATATTCCTGATGTTGGGTGAGTCCAGAACCAGGGGCCACAGTTTAAGAATAAGGAGTAAGTCATTTAGAACGGGGGCGAGGAAGCACTTTTTCTCACAGAGAGTGGTGAGTCTGTGGAATTCTCTGTCTCAGAGGGCGGTGGAGGCCGGTTCTCTGGATGCTTTCAAGAGAGAGCTAGATAGGGCTCTTAAAGATAGCGGTCAGGGGGATATGGGGAGAAGGCAGGAACGGGGTACTGATTGGGGATGATCAGCCATGATCACATTGAATGGCGGTGCTGGCTCGAAGGGCTGAATGCCCTACTCCTGCACTTAATGTCTATTAGTTTAGTTTATAGTCATGGGTACTGAGGTACAGTGTAAAGTTGCCTCGTGGATGCTTTTGATGATGAGGAGGGCTGTGGCGGTAATGGACCAGTCCGCCACTCTCTGCACACTCTTGCGTTCCTGTAAGTTGGAAATATCAAAACCAGACCATGATGCAACCAGTGTGGTGGAAGGAACCGCAGATGCCCGTTTAAATCGAAGGTAGGCGCAAAATGCTGGAGTAACTCAGCGGGACAGGCAGCACCTCTGGGGAGAAGGAACGGGAAGTCAAAAGAAGGGTCTCGACTTGAAACGCCACCCATTCCTTCTCAACCAGCTTCACTCCCTGCAAAACCACTCACTTTTATATCATCAGCAAACTTGCTCATCTTGCCCTGTATGTTCTCTTCCAAATCATTGATGTAGATGACAAACAGTGACGGGCCCAGCACCGAGCCCTGAGGCCCACCACTAGTCACAGGCCTCCAGTCCGAGGAGCAACCTTCCACCTTTAGAGGGATATTGGCCAAATACAGGCAAATGGCACTGGCCTGGATGGGAATGTTGGTCAGCATGGAAACTTTGGGCTGAAGGGCCTATTTCCGTGGTGTATGACTCTTAATTGCGGGAGTCGGTGCGTTAGCCTCTTGTGTTGCTTCTCCATTCAATGTGATATCGGTTGATGAATGATAATGGCAATGATCATAGACAATTGCCTGAGGTTTCACAAAAAGCTGGAGAAACTCAGCGGGTGCAGCAGCATCTAAGGAGTGAAGGAGATAGGCGACGTTTCGGGTCGAGACCCTTCTTCAGACGCAGACAATTGCCTGTTGACATTCGGAACCCTGTTCCTGCATTCTCCCAATATCCTTTTCTAACTCGCAGAATGTACCCAATGATAAGGCCTCTGCTGCCTCCTGCTGTGGTCGGCAGGTCACAGCTTCACCACTCCTGACGTCATGACATTCCTCCTTGTTCATCGTCCACGCTTGCGGTTACCCATTAACTCCCAGTCTCCCGTCTATCTCATTATGTCACCCATCATTCATGTCATCTTATTTTAAACCCTCCCCAACTGCAAACACGACACTCAGAACAATGCGGTTAACATTGTTAGTAAATTTACAGATGACACAAATTGAAGGTAGAGTAGCCAGGAAGCAGATCTCTCTACAACAGGATCTGGATCGCTTGGGAAGGTGGCCAAGGAAAGACAAATGGAATTTAATTGACAAGTGTCAGGTGATTACTTTTGTATGCCAAAGCAGGGCAGGACTTACACAGTAAATGGTAGAGCTCTGTAGAGCCCTGCTGGGACTAACACAGTAAATGGTAGAGCTCTGTAGAGCCTTGCTGGGACTTACACCGTAAACTAAGGGCCCTGCAGAGCCTCGAGGGCAGGGCGTCTTAACGCATGGGCACGCTGGGCAGTTGCCCGGGGCCCACAAGTGTAGGGGCCCCACGCTAATCTATGTATTGTAGAATGTTATTGTAGAACATGAAAACGGGGAAGAACATCGCAGGTGCATGACGGCATATTTGATTTGGCATAAAGAAGCTGGAAGGGCAGGTGCCCCAGTGCAATGCTGTTAAGACGGCCCTGCTTGTGGGACTTAAGGGCCTGTCCCACAAGCATGCAACTCCATACGATGAGCGCGACCTAACGTGGTCGCTTGAGCCGTCCGGTGTCGCGGGGCCGGTCCCACTTCGATCGCCGGAGCCGTGCGGAATTGTGCGGAGTTCGTCCCGACATCGCGCGGGGCTCCAAAAAACTGACCATGTTCAAACATTCAGCGCGGCCCCTCTCTGTGTGCCCCTCTCTGTGTGCCCCTCTCTGTGTGCCCCTCTCTGTGTGGTCCTCTCTGTGTGGCCCTCTCTGTGTGCCCCTCTCTGTGTGCCCCTCTCTGTGTGCCCCTCTCTGTCCGGGCGAACTTACCTTTAAGACTTCGCTCCAAGTTCGCCTCACTTTGTGCTGCGTTGCGCCACTCACCCGACCTCCGCGCGGCCCTCGCTGCCGGTTTGGTCGCGCTTGCCGCATGCAGGCGCATGCTGGTGGGAACGGCCCTGTAGAGGGATCACCCGACCTCCACGTGACCCCCACTTCTAGTTTGATCGAGCTCATCGCATGGAGTCGGATGCTGGTAGGACAGGCCCTTTACACAGTAAACGGTAGGGCCTTGTAGAGCCTTGCTGGGAAACAGGTACACGGCTCCCTGAAGATGGTGTCAGGTGGACAATGTGGTGAAGAAGGTGTGTGGACACTTGCCTTCATTGGGAAGGGCATTGAACAAACGTTGGGACATCATGATGCAGCTGTACAGGACCTTGGTGAGACCACGCTTGGAGTTCTGCGTGCAGCTCTGCTCACCCAACAACAGGAAGGACGCCACTAATTTGGAAAAGGGTGCAGAAGAAATTCACCAGATGTCCCCTGGGCTTGGGATCCAAGGAGAGGTTGGGTAGGCTGGGACTTGGAGTGTGTGAGGCTGACGGGTGATCTTACATGAGGGGCATGGATAGTGGACACTCCCAGACTGTCTCCCTGGGCAGAGGAGGGAGATGTAGGAGGGATGGACTGGACTGGACTGAACTGCCAGAGGAAGTTAGTGAAGTAACAGACATTTGGATGGATATACATAGGAAGGGTTGAGCGGGAATAGGCAAAATGCAATCAAATATGACCAGTTTTGGGGCCCATATCTGAGGAAGGGTGTGCTGGTTCTGAAGAGCGTCCAGCGGAGGTTTACAGGAATGATTCCAGGAATGAGCGGGTTAACCTATGATGAGCGTTTGTCCGCACTGGGCCTGTACTCGCTGGAGTTTAGAATGAGGGGGGACCTCTGTGAAACACAGAATAGTGAACGACCTGGATAGAGTGGATGTGGAGAGGATGTTTCCACTAGTGGGAGAGTCCAGGACCAGAGGTCACAGCCTCAGAATTAAAGGACGTTTCCTTAGGGAGGAGATGAGTAGGAATGAGTAGTCAGAGGGTGGTGAATCTGTGGGTTTCGTTGCCACAGAAGGCTGTGGAGGCCAAGTCGGTGGATATTTTTAAGGCAGAGGTAGATAGATTCTTGATTAGTGCGGGTGTCAGGGGTTATGGGGAGAAGGCAGGAGAATGGGGTTAGGAGGGAGAGAGGGATCAGCCATGATTGAATGGTGGAGTGGACTTGATGGGTCGAATGGCCTAATTCTGCTCCTATCACATGATACGTATGAAATGGGATTAGCCCAATATGCCAACTTGGTTGCAACGGTATTGTGGGCCGAAGGGCCTGTACTGGTGCTGTAGGACATGAGGACTAGTGTGGAAGGCATCACATTGGGCAGTAGGACATTATGGCCCGGTACCTCTCCCTGATGCCCCTTGTCTCACTGCCCACCCCCCCCTCTCTCCCCCACCGGTCTGCTGGAAACATTCACCTGCGTTCCTGCTCATGCTTATTTCTTTCCTGCAGGTACACGGCAGACTTTCGATGGATGACTCTACACTCCAACACAGTCCCCAAGCTGTCAGTGACAAATCTGGGCACCTGGGCATCCTGGGCTTCCTGAACACCCTGGCCAACGAGACGGCGGAGCACTGCTACAGCGCCAGGTCGCGCAGCACCGTGCTCCAGGGCCTGTCCTTTGGAGGGGTCCCCACTGTCCTGGCCATCAACTTCATCCTCTGGCTGGTACGCACCCTCCCTCACTTCCTCTGTCCCACAAGGTCAGGCAGCAACTGTGGAGGAAGAAACTCTTTGGATTCTGTTCCGGGACTGTTCGGCTGGAATATCAACTCTGGTTTGTAATCTGCAGGGTGTGTCCGACCTGCCCAGTGTTTCAGCTCTCTCTGTTTTTACTTCAATGATCTAGAATTAGAATAGTGCGCAGCGGTAGAGTTGCTGCCTCACAGGGAATGCAACGCCGCTGACCCTGGTTAGAAACATAGAGAAATAGGTGCAGGAGTAGGCCATTCGGCCCTTCGAGCCTGCACCACCATTCAATGTGACCATGGCTGATCATCCAACTCAGTATCCCGTACCTGCCTTCTCTCCATACCCCCTGATCCCTTTAGCCACAAGGGCCACATCTAACGCCCTCTTAAATATAGCCAATGAACTGGTCTCAACTACCTTCTGTGGCAGAGAATTCCAGAGACTCACCACTCTCTGTGTAAAGAATGTTTTCCTCATCTCGGTCCTAAAGGAATTCCCCCTTATCCTTAGGCTGTGACCCCTTGTTCTGGACTCCCCCAACATCGGGAACAATCTTCCTGCATCTAGCCTGTCCAACCCCTTTAAGAATTTTGTAAGTTTCTATAAGATCCCCCCCCCCAATCTTCTAAATTCCAGCGAGTACAAGCCGAGTCTATCCAGTCTTTCTTCATATGAAAGTCCTGCCATCCCAGGATTCCATCCTGACTACGAGTGCTGTCTGTTGGTACGGAGTTTGCACGTTCTCCCCGTGACCTGCGTGGGTTTACCCCGAGATCTTCAGTTTCCTCCCACACTCCAAAGGCGTACAGGTTTGTAGGTTAATTGGCTTGGTAAATGTAAAAATCGTCCCTAGTGGGTGTAGAAGTGTGTTAATGCGTGGGGGATCGCTGGTCAGCACGGACTCGGTGGGCCGAAGGGCCTGTTTCCACACTGTATCTCCAAACTAAACTAAATGTTTGCACCTGTTGAGTAGAAGTGGCGTTCAGAGTGGCTCCTCTGGATGTCCGTCATTGGGAACTCTGGCGTGCAGAGATAGATCAGCCGTGATTGGATGGCAGGGTACACTTGATGGGCCGAATGGCCTAATTCTACTCCTATTCCTGATGACCTTATGATCTCAGGCATCTTGAACAAGGGGGCCACAAAGTGACAACGTTCTCCCCCTCCCACTACTTGCACCTTTCCTGCGACTGTGCACTGGTGTAACTCTGCTCTCTGGCCCTCGATCTTGTTGTCGTATTGTGTGTGGTTTGATTGGAATCATGTTGAGTATGATTTGATTCGATCGTCTAGCCAACGTTAGCCAACGTTTTCCCCCTGCACCTTGATACAGATGCGTAGCAGTGATAAGCCAGATGCACAGTGACGTGTCTGTGGGTGTTAACGGTGTGCTCCTGCATTGCAGGTGCTGCTGTTTGTCTTCTCCTGCCTCCGCAAGGCTGCCTGGGACTATGGACGCCTGGCTCTGCTGATGGACAACGACAGGTGCTTGCCCTTTGCTCAGTCCTCACCGTCACCGCTCTCAACACCCCCTGCCCAGGGTCGGGCCTCGTTGACCCTAACCCCAACAATTCTTCACGGACACCACTCCGACCCCCCTTGTCCTTTTCAGGATGGCAGGCAGTGACTAGTGGGGTGCCGCAAGGCTCGGTGCTGGGATCCCAGTTATTCACAATATATATTAATGGTTTAGACAAGGGATTTAAATGTGACATCTCTACGTCTGCGAATGACACAAAGCTGGGTGGCAGTGTGAGCTGCGAGGAGGATGCTGTGAGCCTGTAAGGTGACGTGGATAGGTTGGGTGAGTGGGCAGATGCAGTATAATGTGGATAAATGTGAGGTTATCCCCATTGGCGGCAAGAACAGGAAGGCAGATTATTATCTGACAGGTGTCAGATTAGAAGGGGAGGTGCAACAAGACCTGGGTATGCTTGTACATCAGTCTATGAAAGTAAGCATGCAGGTACAGCAGGCAGTGAAGAAAGCGAATGGCATGTTGGCCTTCATAATGAGTGGATTTGAGTACAGGAGCAAAGAGGTCCTTCTGCAGTTGTACAGGGTCATAGTGAGACCACACCTGGAGTATTGTGTGCAGTTTTGGTCACCTAATTTGAGGATGGACATTCTTGCTATTGAGGGAGTGCAGCGCAGGTTCACCAGGTTAATTCTCGGGATGGTGGGACTGTCATATGCTGAGAGAATGGGTCGACTGGGCTTGTATTCATTGGAATTTAGAAGGGTGAGAGGAGATCTTATAGAAACATGTAAAATTCTTAAAGGATTGGACAGGGTAGATGCGGGAAAAATGTTCCTGAACCAGGGGTCACAGTTTAAGAGTAACTCAGCAAGTCAGGCAGCATCTGTGGAGAGCATGGATAGGTGACGTTTCACAGAGTGCTGGAGTAACTCAGCGGGTCAGGCAGCATCTGTGGAGAACATGGATAGGTGACGTTTCACAGAGTGCTGGAGTAACTCAGCGGGCAGGCAGCATCTGTGGAGAACATGGATAGGTGATTTCAAGTCGGGACTCTTCTTCAGATTCATCGTGGGGGGGGGGGAGAAATGTGGAAGAGAGGAGGGGCAGGATGAAGCCCGGCCAGTGATAGGTGGATACAGGTGAGGGTTTGATTGGACAAAGGCCAGAGATGAAAGGGCAAAACGTGTGTGAATGGAAAGATTTAAAAGGACGTGAGGGTTTTCCACACTGGGTGGTGGGTGTGTGGCATGAGTTGCTGCAGGAAGTAGCTGAGGCAGGTACTGTACCAACATCTGGAAGAGGTTTGGGCGTACATGGGTACATGGATAGGAAAGATTTAGAGAGATACGGGCTCTCATATCCATGAGAGTAGGTCTATCTCAGGAAGGCACCTTGCCTAGCATGACGGGGTGGGGCCGAGTGGCCTGTTTCCGTGCGTATGACCATGACTCTGACTCTGAGGGGTGGGCTGGCTCTGCTTCTCTCGTGCATTGTGTTCTTGACACATTGTGCCCACATTGCCTTGCTGTCATTGACCGAGCCTCCAGGGGCCTGAGTGTGCTGCAGTGTTTACAGCTCTCTTTACTCTCTGCAGCCTCACCTCCCTGTTTTACGGAGAACAGAATGAAAAGGAGAAATGCTCGTCTGAAACCAGCCCCACAGAACTGGAGAGCAAGGACGTGGTGAGTGGACCTACGCAGCCTCAGCAGTGCCTCTTCCCAGTATGAATCTGTACCAGGTCGTGGCCAGCTCCATGTCACTCACATCCAGTCCAGCTACTTGTTGTGGAGTTTTCAAACTACCATACACTCCCTGCTGGCCGTAACGAGCATTAAACTCCTGCTTCTTCAATTAAATGTAATGTGTTTCCACACTTGGAGTGCTGTACCCTCTAGTTACACCTTCTAGTTTTAACCATATATAACCATATAACAATTACAGCACAGAAACAGGCCTTCTCGGCCCTTCCAGTCCGTGCCGACCATTTATTTTCCCCTAGTCCCATCTACCTGCACTCAGACCATACCCCTCCATTCCCTTCCCGTCCATATACCTATCCACTTTACTTTTAAATGTTAAAATCGATCCTGCCTCCACCACTTCTGCTGGAAGATCATTCCACACAGCCACCACTCTCTGAGTAAAGAAGTTCCCCCTCATGTTACCCCTAAACTTCTGTCCCTTAATTCTCATGTCATGCCCTCTTGTTTGAAACGTCCCTGCCCTCAATGGGAAAAGCTTATCCACGTCAACTCTGTCTATCCCTTTCATCACTTTAAAGACCTCAATCAAGTCCCCCCTTAACCTTCTGCGCTCCAAAGAATAAAGACCTATCTTGTTCAACCTTTCTCTGTAACTTAGTTGCTGGAACCCAGGCAACATTCTAGTAAATCTCCTCTGTACTCTCTCTATTTCATTTCGGAGTCACGTGAGTGACTTCGTGAAGAACCCGCCAGCACGCATGCGCGATATCGTCGCTCGCATTTGCAGTCGACGGCTGGAGGAGGAGCGCGGCTCACCACCAGCCCTCAAAAGGACCAACTCAGGTAAGTATAACCAACCTTGAGCTGGTTGGGTTTGTCTGTTAGTGTATTTTTCCCTACAGAAAACCATGGACAAAAGGAGTAAGAGCCGCAGGACATCCGCTAGGACCTGTCGGCCACCGAGCCCGGAGCTCCCTTCTACAGCACCTGCTGGAAGGACCGGGAAAAAGGCGCGAAAATCGGGGAGCCCTGTAGTCACAGGACCCGCATCACCGACACAGCTGAGCTCTAGCGGAGTTCCCGCAGAGCAAGAAGTCGGAACAGCGCCGGAGCAGGTGGACCCTGACTCCATTTCTCTCTCGCCAACTGGATCATTGGCAGAGGCGAGCAAAAAGGGTTTACGTGCTGCTGCACGGCCCTTCTCCCTGAGCCCTCATAGCAGAGCCAGGGATAGAGCTCGAGAACCCAGCCCTTTACGGGCAGAGGGTTCACCAGGAGCCGCTAGATTGCGGCCTGGTGCATCAACGAGACCTGAGTCCACTGGCAGACCAAGGAGGGCCAGTAGAGACTCACCACCTAGTTGGGCCAGGAGCAGTCACACAGGTGGAGTCTCGCCACGGTCACCGCTTCCCCCGCTGGGGGCTGGACGGGACCGTACGCCATCTGGGTCCAGGAAAAGGACAGTCGGCAAGCCCGCGCGGATGTCGGGTCACCACGCCGAGGCGTCGGGTGCCGACTTTTCGCCGCCTATGCCCTCAGAGGCAGCCGGATGCAGCTCAGCCAAAAGAAGGCGTATGAGCAGATCCGCGCGGGAGTCGTTCAGTTTCGCTGAAGCGGCTGGTAGCGACTTATCGTCACGGCACCGACATTACCTCGATGAGGTACGGGCCGATGATAGGAGCCTCAGAAGTTCCTTCGGGCATGAGGACTCTAACCGCCCATTCATGCACGATGAAGGGCGCATAGACCGGATGGAGAGGATCATGGAACTCCTGCTCAATCAAAGACAGGAAACTCACAGTTCCAGGTGACTTATGGACATATCCCCATCATCTATGGGCAGCATGAGGCCAGAAGAGGAGGAAATCTTGGTTCATGCCCCAGTTGCACCTGAAGTTCCCCAGGAAGAGCTCCTGGACGTGGCAGCCAAGTTTGGATTACCCATATCAACGGGACAACCCCTCGACTCCAAGTTGGCTGCTACCATAGATTTCCTCACGAACCATCAGCTACAGGAGGAGGTCCTTGCAAAGGCCATGGATAGACATAAGGCGCCGGGCAATTGCAATTCGCTCAATGTGCCTATAGTCAACATGCCTATTTGGGGCAATATCAGCCCAGGCATTCGAACTCAGGAAGTGAAATTACAAAGAATCCTGAAGTTGCTTACATCTGGGATAACCGCGTTTGCAAGGTCGGTGGATGGAGTGGATGTAAACACCGAACAGGAGGATGCCCTGGCTCTACTTTGCAACACGCAATACGAAATTAATACTTTTAGAAAAAGCATTATTAAGCCGACATTAAACCCCAAATTTACGGGAATATGTAGAGCACCTCCAACATGTGAGGTTAGACATGCCAGTGAATGAAACCCAGACCGCCTTACCTTCATGGTTATCGGTGGTCCCTGGCGTGTTTGGTGGGACGTGGAGGTGCTGGGTTGCGCTGGTAGTAAGGAAACCGCATTTTCCATGCTGGCCGTTGAGGGCCTAGCCCAACACCCAGACAGCTATTCGGAGAAGACCTCCTGAAGCAGGTCAAAGAGCTAGATGACCATGCAAAAACAGTGGGTCTGATGAGGTCACACACCATGACCAGACAGACGGCCAAGAAAACACCTTTTTTCAGGCCACGAGGTCATACCGATAGGCCAGCAAGGACCTACGTTCCGGCGCCTCCTATGCACCAACAGCCTCAACAGCCCAGGCCTTTTTTAGGGCTAGGCCCTCAACGGCCAGCATGGAAAATGCGGTTTCCTTACTACCAGCGCAACCCAGCACCTCCACGTCCCACCAAACACGCCAGGGACCACCGATAACCATGAAGGTAAGGCGGTCTGGGTTTCATGCACTGGCATGTCTAACCTCACATGTTGGGGGTTGGCTACGGGGGTTCAAGGAGGCATGGGAAAACATCACCTCGGATGAGTTTATTTTACAAAGTATTCAGGGTTATGAGATTGAGTTCACAAATGGCCAAATTCCTCCACCTCAGCATATGCCGAATCGCAGATTTGCACTCTCCAGGAAGGAAACAGCAGTAGGCTATGCTGAAATATTAAGGCTACTAGAGAAAGGTGTGATAGAAAGAACCACACATGAGCCGATTGAGTTTGTTTCCAATATATTTACTAAAACCAAAAAAGATGGTGGATGTCGAGTCATTATAGATCTAACCCATTTGAATACCTTTGTACAATATACCCATTTCAAAATGGACACGTTTGAAACAGCCAAATCTTTGATCTCTGAGGGCTGCTTCATGGCATGCATTGACTTGAAAGATGCATACTATTCAGTATCCGTTCAGAAACATCACAGGAAGTTCTTGAAATTCATCTGGATGGATCAACTTTGGCAATATAAAGCTTTGCCCAATGGGCTTACCACAGCCCCTAGATTGTTTACCAAATTACTTAAACCAGTGTTAGCCACACTGAGGAGGGCAAATCACACGGTCATGGCTTATCTAGATGATATCCTCATTATTGGGCACACATTGGAATCAGCAAAATTGGCAGTTTCAGCCACCGTGGAAATATTCCAAAAAATGGGATTTATTATCCATCCAGATAAATCAAAGTTCTGTCCTTCACAGATCATGGACTATCTGGGGTTCACGATAGATTCCAATCACATGATTGCCACCATACCAACTAACAAGGTTGGGGATGTCATTCTAACATGCAAGAACCTGGTCTGCGCCAGTATACCATCAATCAGACAAACTGCTAAGGTAATTGGGAAAATTGTAGCAGTTTTTCCAGCTGCTCAATTCGGACCTTTACATTATCAAAATTTACAAAGATCCAAGATTTCAGCATTGAAATTGAATGCTGGACATTTTGATAGACCTATGCAGCTGCCACTAAAGGCAAAAATTGAGTTACAATGGTGGATTGACAATATCCATAACTCATTTAAACCCATCATTGTGCCTCGTCCGGTGGTATACTTACAAACAGATGCAAGCTCCCATGGCTGGGGAGCTACGGACAACAACACTAGTTGTGGGGGCAGATGGGACTCACTAGAATCTACCCTTTTGTTAACACAAGGGATAAATTATTTGGAGATGCTTGGGGCATTCCACGGACTTAGAGCTTATTGTTCAAACTTTACTGACACTCATGTCCGTCTCCAAATAGACAACACCACTGCGGTGGCATATCTAAATCATATGGGTGGTACCAGGTCAATTTCATGTGATGAATTGGCGAATACAATTTGGCTCTGGTGTATTCAAAGGAATATTTGGATTTCAGCTACCTATTTACCAGGTAAGCTCAACACAGTGGCGGACACCAGGTCACGGAAATTCAATGACAACATCGAGTGGATGTTGAATTCCCAAATATTCGAACAAATTACAGCCAAATTTGGTAAGCCGGATATTGACCTTTTTGCGTCATGGTTAAACCATCAAGTACCAACATATGTATCATGGGAGCCAGATCCTGGGGCAATGGCGATGGATGCTTTCTCGCTAGATTGGGGGAAATGGTTTTTCTATGCATTTCCCCCATTTTGCCTTATCAGTCGGGTATTGCGGAAAATCCAGCTAGATGCTGCTAATGGCATTCTTATCATACCCGACTGGCCTACTCAGTCATGGTATCCGGTGGTCCTTGGCATGATCAGTCAACCATGGGTCCTCTTAGAGGGTTGCCCAATATTGGTGACGAACCCCGTTTCAGGGGAACCACACCCCTGCCATAGTCATTTGAATTTATTGGCTTGCAGGATTTGAACAGACCATTACTGAAGTATGGCCTATCATCGAGGACCATGGATACCATGGGAGCATCATGCAGGGAGTCCACAAGACGGCAATATTTATCGCACATCAGGAAATGGGAAACCTACTGCGGCCACTTGGACATTGCATATGACTCCGTTTCAATCACAGATGTGCTGGAGTTCCTTGCGGGGTTACATCATGACGAACACCTCAGCTATAGTGCCATCAACAGCGCCAGGAGCGCACTATCATACTACCTCAATTTGGAGGTAGGATCCAATAAACTGGTGTCCAAACTGATGCGGGGAATATTCAATTCCAATCCGCCTAGACCGCGTTACAACGTTACCTGGGATATTGGGAATGTACTGACCCTGCTCAGGACGTGGTCGCCCATGATTGGGCTTGAATTGGACAAACTCACCCTTAAGTTGGTGATGTTATTGGCACTTACTTCGGCACAAAGGGTACAGACTCTTCACAAGATCAAGATTGATAGAATGATCTCTACCCCTGGAAAGGTTATTTTCTTTATTGATGAAATTGCTTAAACAGCACAGGCCCGGATTCACAGGGCTGCAGCTGGTGTTTCCAGCATACCCCGCTGATGCCAGGCTATGTTTAGCCACCCACATCCGCCACTATATAAAAGTGACGCGGAAATTAAGGGGAATGGAGCAATACTTGCTAATCAGCCATAAGAGACCTCACCATAGAGTGACGGTACAGACTATCTCCAGATGGCTCAGAATCGTCTTGAACGAAGCAGGTATAGATACTAATGTATTTAAATCCCATTCCACCTGGGCTGCATCAACGTCGGCGGCAAAGGTCATGGAGGTGCCCATGGACCATATACTAGCCACAGCGGGATGGGCCAGTGAAGCCACTTTTCAGCGGTTTTATAATAAACCTATTACCGCTCCTGGAATGTTCGCAGAAGCTGTACTGAATGCAGGCCGAGAACATTCGACTATTCCCCAGTGAGGGTTTTTTTCTTTTGTTATTATTAATAAATATTATTATTTTTCAGAACAGCAGTCTGAAAATTTTGATTACTCCTGTCCATCCTTATCGTGGCGTGTGTGATAGCATGGACGTTGTCCAGGGCGTGTAATCACAGAGCTTTGAAGTCTTCACGAAGTCACTCACATGACTCCGAAATGAAATAGTAAGATTAAACGAGAACTTACCAGTTTGAAGTTTGATCTTTATTTTATGAGGAGTTGCGATGAGGGATTTCGTGCCCTCCGCTCCCAACCCTCGATCATAAAGTCAACTGGTAACTAGAGTCTCTTCAATCTTACTATCACAAGTCATTTCTTTGGTTTGTTGGTTCTGTGATTCCACACCGCTGCTTTGAAGAGATGTCGCGCATGCGTGCTGGCGGGTTCTTCACGAAATCCCTCATCGCAACTCCTCATAAAATAAAGATCAAACTTCAAACTGGTAAGTTCTCGTTTAATCTTACTATTTTGTTGACATCCTTCCTATAATTAGGCGACCAAAATTGTACACCATACTCCAGAATTGGTCTTATCCAATGCCTTGTACAATTTTAACATGACTTCCCTACTCCTATATTCAATGCTCTGATTTATAAAGGCCAGCACACCAAAAGCTTTCTTTACCACCCTATCTACATGCGATTCCACCTTCAGGGAACTATGCACAGTTATTCCTAGATCCCTCTGTTCCACAGCATTCCTCAATTCCCTACCATTTACCATGTACGTCCTATTTTGATTTGTCCTGCCAAGATGGAGCACCTCACACTTATCAGCATTAAACTCCATCTGCCATCTTTCAGCCCACTCTTCCAAATGGCCCAAATCTCTCTGTAGACTTTGAAAATCTACTTCATTATCCACAACACCACCTATCTTAGTATCATCTGCATACTTACTTATCCAATTTTCCACCCCATCATCTAGATCATTGATGTACATGACAAACAACAGTGGACCCAACACAGATCCCTGAGGCACCCCACTGGTCACCGGCTTCCAACCTGACAAACAGCCATCCACCATTACTCTCTGGCATCTCCCATTCAGCCACTGTTGAATCCATCTTGCTACTCCACCATTAACACCCAAAGATTGAACCTTCTTAACCAACCTTCCATGGGGAACCTTGTCAAAGGCCTTACTGAAATCCTTTTTAGAATCCGTTTTAGAATCCTTTACCCGGGTGATTAGTTCTGGCGCCCAGTTACAGGAAGGAGAACATTGTTGGGCTAAAGAGGTTGACCAGGATGTTGGCAAGGCTTGTGGGTGACTTACAGGGTTGGATAGGCTGGCATGTGGAGTGTAGGAGGCTGAGTGAGGGGTGACCTTATTGAGGTGTACAAGATCATGAGGGGAATGGACAACGAGAATGCTCGCAGCCTTTTCCCAAAGATTCTTAAACTAGAGGGCGCAGGCTTGAGGTGAGAGAGGAGAGATTTAAGGGGGATCTCAGGGGAAACGTTATCCCTCGGAGGGTGGTCTGTATCTGGAACGAGCTGCCAGAGGAAGCTGTGGGAGAAGATGCAGTTACAACTGGGAACACATTTGGGCAGATGCGTATATGAGGGGAGATGAAGGGTTTAAAGGACAATGGGCCAAGTGGGACCTGTTGGGCCCCGCCCCCTCTACTATGGGCCAAGTGCAGGCAAATGGTGGTCAGTTGGTTAGCACGGAGCTGTTTCCATGCTGGACAGCTCTCTGCCTCAACAGCTCTATCTCTCATCAACTGACCCAGCAAAAATAGAATAAAAGCGCAGATGTTGTGAACCTGAGATAAAATGGAGAATGCCGGGAGGTCTCAGCAGGAGAGGCTGCATCTGTGGGAAGAGAGGTTAATGTTTTGTGATTGAGATCGTTCCTCAAGGAAAAGGGCTGATGCCGCTGCTACCTCACAGCTCCAGAGCTCCTGCTTTAGTCCTGGCATCCGGCACTCTGTGTGGAGTTTGCACGTGATCCCTGTGAGGGCACGGTGAGAGCGTGTGGGCTGCTGGGTTACCTGGGCCCCAGCAAAGGGCCCCAGCAAAGGGCCCTGCAAAGGGCCTCTGGTGAGTCAATGGGGGGTGGAATCTAGGGGGAGCTGTGGAGAATTTGGGCAAAATGAAGTGGGATTACGGGAGGGTTAATATCAATGGGTGTTTGATGGTTGGTTTGTGTGGACAGTGTTGCAGGAATTGGGGCTGTGTGGTCACTCCATGCTGGGGCTGTGTGGTGGCTCCATGCTGGGGCTGTGTGGTCACTCCATGCTGGGGCTGTGTGGTCACTCCATGCTGGGGCTGTGTGGTGGCTCCATGCTGGGGCAGTGTGGTGGCTCCATGCTGGGGCTTTGTGGTGGCTCCATGCTGGGGCTGCGTGGTGACTCCATGCTGGGGCTGCGTGGTGGCTCCAGGCTGGGACTGTGTGGTGACTCCATGCTGGGGCTGTGTGATCACTCCATGCTGGGGCTGTGTGGTGGCTCCATGCTGGGACTGTGTGATCACTCCATGCTGGGACTGTGTGATCACTCCATGCTGGGACTGTGTGGTGGCTCCATGCTGGGGCTGTGTGGTGGCTCCATGCTGCAACGTTTAAAAGACGTTTGGCCAGGCACATGGATTGGAAAGGTTTAGAAGGATATGGAGCAACTGTGGGAAATGGGAGCAGCATAACTGGGGCATGATGGGCAGCAGGGATGAGTCGGGCTGCCTCTGCCCTCGCCTGTACCAGTCCAGGGGGATTGATGATCCCGGTTGCCTACACCTGTCCCATTCCTTGGCCAAGTGGGAGTCTATATCCCAGAGATCCCTATATCCCAGGTGTGACCCCACCAGTGCCGGGAACTTTGAACAGGTCATCCCAGTGAATGTGAGACTCCTTTACAATCATTTCATCGTTGCTGAACCACCTGAGCTGTGCCTTCACTGAGTGGTGGATTTCTGAGCGTTGCTTTGTTCTGTCTGCAGGGCTTCTGTTCTTGGTTGACCACACTTTACCACATGCGGTAAGTTGACCGTTCACTGCTTCACCCTTTAGATCTCACTGCAGTTCTAATGTAAGCAGGGGAGGGGTGGGGGTGAGGGTGAGGGTGGGGGGTGGGAGGGGGGTCAGGCAGGGTGCTTGGCCTGTCGACTGTGGGCCGAGCATCAAAAATGTGTCTAGAATTTAACTTTCGCAACCCAAGTCTCGGAACTACATGAAATTTTGCACAGATTTAGGTAAAATATAATTGGGAAGGAAGTCATAACCCGTCGGTTCCAAAAAGTTTGCACATTAATTAATTCAACTAATTAGAAAATGAGATCGAAAAAGTAAGCGCCATCTGGTTTCCAATGCCCATATTACACCATGGGAGCCTAATTCCGTGTTGCAGTCATTACCATCTATATATATATATATGACGTGAATATGACTGTAATTGTATATAATTATGTATAATTATATTATATGAAAATAATATAATTAATATAATTGTGTTTTTTGAATGAACTGCCAGGGCGGCGGGGGGGGGGAGGGGGTGGGTGTGGGGGTACAGGCAGGGGGGTGGGTGTGGGGGTACCGGTAGGAGGGGGGGAGCGGGGGGGGGTTGGAGTGGGGGAGGGGCGAGGGGGTGGGTGTGGGGGTACACGTAGGAGGGGGGGGTTGGGTGGGGGAGGGGCAAGGGGGTGGGGGTACGGGGGGGGGGTTGTGGGTGGGGGAGGGGAGGGGCGAGGGGTGGGTGTGGGGGTACAGGTTGGAGGGGGGGAGCTGGGGGGGTTGGGGTGGGGGAGCGGCGAGGGGGTGGGGGGGTTGTGGGTGGGGGAGGGGCGGGCGAGGTGGTGGGGGTACGGGGGGAGGGGGGGGTTGTGGGTGGGGGTGGGGAGGGGCGGGTGAGGGGGTGGGTGTGGGTGGTACAGGCGGGATGGGGGAACGTGATGTGGCAGTGAGCTGGGCCTTGTCTTGCAGGGATGAAGAGATCCAGTACAAGTGCGGGCTGGACGCCATCATCTACCTGTCGTTCCAGAGACACATCCTGGTGTTGCTGAGTGTGGTCTGTGTCTTCTCCATCGCCATCATCCTCCCCGTCAACTTCTCCGGGGACCTGCTGGGTGAGGGGGGGCACAGGGGTGTGGGGGATGGGAGAGGGGTGTGGGGGATGGGAGAGGGGTGGTGTGGGGGGGGGGGGTTTGGGAGGGTGGGAGGGAGGGGGGGTGGGTGAGTCTCACTGACGGCCTGGTTCCTGCTCCAGGTGACAGCCCGCAGCACTTCGGACGAACAACCATCGCCAACGTCCCTGCAGAGTGAGTGACCGACCGACCGACAGACTGTCCATGTTCGCCCTGCCCCCCTGCCCCAGTGCCCCCTGCCCCCCTGCCCCAGTGCCCCCTGCCCCAGTGCCCCCTGCCCCCCCTGCCCCCCTGCCCCACTGCCCCCCTGCCCCAGTGCCCCCCAGCCCCAGTGCCCCCCAGCCCCAGTGCCCCCCTGCCCCCCTGCCCCCCTGCCCCAGTGCCCCCCTGCCCCCCCCCTGCCCCCCTGCCCCAGTGCCCCCCTTTCCTCCATTGCCCCCCTGCCCCAGTGCCCCTCTGCCCCCCTTCCCCCCTTCCCACTGCCCCATTGCCCCCCTGCCCCATTGCCCCCCTGCCCCATTGCCCCCTGCTCCTCTTCCCCCCTGCCCCCCTTCCCCCTTCCCCCTGCCCCATTGCCCCCCTGCCCCATTGCCCCCTGCCCCCATTCCCCCCTTCCCCCTGCCCCATTGCCCCATTGCCCCCCGCCCCTGCCCCCTTCCCCCCTTCCCCCCTGCCCTATTGCCCCACTGCCCCCCTGCTCCCCTGCCCCCTGCCCTATTGCCCCCTGCCCTATTGCCCCCCTGCCCCCCTGCCCTATTGCACCCCTGCCCCTCTGCCCCCCTGCCCCCCTGCCCCCCTGCCCTATTGCCCCCCTGCCCCTCTGCCCCCTGCCCCCCTGCCCCTGCCCTATTGCCCCCCTGCCCTATTGCCCCCCTGCCCTATTGCCCCCCTGCCCTATTGCCCCCCTGCCCCTCTGCCCCCTGCCCCCCTGCCCTATTGCCCCCCTGCCCTATTGCCCCCCTGCCCTATTGCCCATCTGCCCATCTGCCCCCTGCCCCTCTGCCCTATTGCCCCCCTGCCCTATTACCCCCCTGCCCCTCTGCCCCCTGCCCCTCTGCCCTATTGCCCCCCTGCCCCTCTGCCCCCTGCCCCCCTGCCCTATTGCCCCCCTGCCCTATTGCCCCCCTGTCCTATTGCCCCCTGCCCTATTGCCCCCTGCCCCTCTGCCCCCTGCCCCCTGCCCTATTGCCCCCCTGCCCTATTGCCCCCCTGCCCCCTGCCCTATTGCCCCACTGCCCCCCTTCCCCTCTTCCCCCCTGCCCTATTGCCCCCCTGCCCCCCTGCCCACCTGTCCTGCCCCCCTGCCGCTCTGCCCCCCTGCCCCCCTGCCCCCTGCCCCCCTGTCCTGCCCCTCTGCCCCCCTGCCCCCCTGTCCTGCCCCTCTGCCCCTCTGCCCCCCTGCCCCCCTGTCCTGCCCCCCTGCCCCCCTGCCCCCCTGCCCCCTGCCCCCCTGTCCTGCCCCCCTGCCCCCTGCCCCCTGCCCCCCTGCCCCCCTGCCAGCCCCCCCTGTGCCCTGTTGCTGAGCCCCCCCTCCCTCTCTCTCTCTCTGTGTTGCAGTGACCGCTTGCTGTGGCTGCACAGTATCTTTGCCCTGCTCTACTTTGTGGTGACCGTGATCTGTATGGGCCACCACTCGCTGCAGCTCGACTACAAGGAGAATGAGAAGGTGAGAGGGAAGCAGACGGGCAGGGTCGACCACACCGCAACCCGCACCCGCTCTCAACATGCATAAAACATACAACACGGAACGGCACACGCGTCCGTGACCATCGCCTGTCTACCAGCACGGGATCCATATCTCCACTCCCTGCATGTCCATCAACCCCTAGAAAGGCATCAACCCCCACCGTGGTATCTGCCCCCACCCCCACCCCCACCCCTGGCTGCACCTTCCAGGCACCCACCACCCTCCGTGCAACACACTTTGCCCTTCACCTGGAAGCTCCATCCTGCAGGCTTTGTCATTCCCGCCCTGGGCTCTGACTGTTGTTGGTCACTGTCTTCCCCTGGAGAGATGTTGCCTGCAATGACCCCTGACCCCTGACCCTGGCGCTCTGGGCCCCACCCTCCTGTGCCCAGTGGAGATCAGCGTTACCTCTGTCCAGTGGCCAGAGCAGCGGGCCACCTGGGCAAGGCCACAACTCTCCAGCTGTGGCCACAAGAACACGTTGCAAAGGTTCACGGTGGTGTTTGTTCCCTTCCCAAACTGTGGCGTCCAGAGCTGTGGAAGTCCAGCCGACGCCAGTCTGGGCAATGCGGCTTTGTGTGAGGACCTGTCTGGGGCGTGTGTCTGGGGCGTGTGTCTGGGGCGTGTGTCTGGGGCGTGTGTCTGGGGCGTGTGTCTGGGGCGTGTGTCTGGGGCGTGTGTCTGGGGCGTGTGTCTGGGGCGTGGGTCTGGGGCGTGTGTCTGGGGCGTGTGTCTGGGGCGTGTGTCTGGGGCGTGTGTCTGGGGCGTGTGTTTGGGGCAGTGTGTCTGGGGCGTGTGTCTGGGGCGTGTGTCTGGGGCGTGTGTCTGGGGCGTGTGTCTGGGCCGTGTGTCTGGGGCAGTGTGTCTGGGGCAGTGTGTCTGGGGCAGTGTGTCTGGGGCAGTGTGTCTGGGGCGTGTGTCTGGGGCAGTGTGTCTGGGGCAGTGTGTCTGGGGCGTGTGTCTGGGGCGTGTGTCTGGGGCAGTGTGTCTGGGGCAGTGTGTCTGGGGCGTGTGTCTGGGGCGTGTGTCTGGGGCAGTGGGTCTGGGGCAGTGTGTCTGGGGCAGTGTGTCTGGGGCGTGTGTCTGGGGCGTGTGTCTGGGGCAGTGGGTCTGGGGCGTGTGTCTGGGGCGTGTGTCTGGGGCGTGTGTCTGGGGCAGTAGGTCTGGGGCAGTGGGTCTGGGGTGTGTGTCTGGGGCGTGTGTCTGGGGCGTGTGTCTGGGGCGTGTGTCTGGGGCGTGTGTCTGGGGCAGTGTGTCTGGGGCAGTGTGTCTGGGGCAGTGTGTCTGGGGCAGTGTGTCTGGGGCAGTGGGTCTGGGGCAGTGGGTCTGGGGCGTGTGTCTGGGGCGTGTGTCTGGGGCGTGTGTCTGGGGTAGTGTGTCTGGGGCGTGGGTCTGGGGCAGTGTGTCTGGGGCAGTGGGTCTGGGGCGTGTGTCTGGGGCGTGTGTCTAGGGGGTGTGTCTGGGGCAGTGTGTCTGGGGCGTGGGTCTGGGGCGTGTGTCTGGGCCGTGTGTCGGGGGCGTGTGTCTAGGGGGTGTGTCTGGGGCAGTGGGTCTGGGGCATGTGTCTGGGGCAGTGTGTCTGGGTCGTGTGTCTGGGGCATGTGTCTGGGGCAGTGGGTCTGGGGCGTGTGTCTGGGGCGTGTGTCTGGGGCGTGTGTCTGGGGCGTGTGTCTGGGGCGTGTGTCTGGGGCGTGTGTCTGGGCCGTGTGTCTGGGCCGTGTGTCTGGGCCGTGTGTCTGGGCCGTGTGTCTGGGGCGTGTGTCTGGGGCGTGTGTCTGGGGCGTGTGTCTGGGCCGTGTGTGTGGGCCGTGTGTCTGGGCCGTGTGTCTGTGGCGTGGTGTCTGGTGCGTGTGTCTGGGGCGTGTGTCTGGTGCGTGTGTCTGGTGCGTGTGTCTGGGGCGTGTGTCTGGGCCGTGTGTCTGGGCCGTGTGTCTGGGGCGTGTGTCTGGGGCGTGTGTCTGGGCCGTGTGTCTGGGCCGTGTGTCTGGGCCGGTGGGCTTGGTCTGGGTGGGTTTACAGCTGCTCCAGTCTAATCCAGCTGTGGGCTTTTTCTTCTCCAGGTGGCACGAACGTTGATGATCTCCCAAATCCCAAAGGAAATCACAGACACGAGCCTCGTCACCAAACACTTCCAGTGAGTAGTGTGTGTGTGTGTGTGCATCTGTGTGTGTGTGTGCATGTGTGTGTGTGTGTGTGTGTGTGTGTGTGTGTGTGTGTGTGTGTGCATGTGTGTGCATCTGTGTGTGTGTGTGTGTGTGCATCTGTGTGAGTGTGTATGTGTGTGTGCATGTGTGTGTGTGTGCATCTGTGTGCGTGTGTGTGTGTGTGTGTGTGTGTGCATCTGTGTGTGTGTGTGTGTGTGTGTGTGTGTGCATCTGTGTGTGTGTGTGTGTGTGTGTGCATCTGTGTGTGTCCGTGTGTGTGTGCGTGTGTGCATCTGTGTGTGTGTGTGCATCTCTGTGTGTGCGTGCGTGTGTGTGTGTGTGTGTGTGTGCGTGCGTGTGTGTGTGTGTGTGTGCGTGTGTGTGTGCGTGTGTGTGTGTGTGCGTGTGTGTGTGTGTGCATCTGTGTGTGCGTGTGTGTGTGTATGCGTGCGTGCGTGTGCGTGCGTGTGTGTGTGTGTTTGTGCGTGCATGTGATGTTGAGCATCGGTTGGACCTATCTAGTTCTAACTGTACATGCACTGTGGTTCTAACTGTACATGCACTGTGGTTCTAACTGTACATGCACTGTGGTTTTAACTGTACATGCACTGTGGTTCTAACTGTACATGCACTGTGGTTCTAACTGTACATGCACTGTGGTTCTAACTGTACATGCACTGTGGTTTTAACTGTACATGCACTGTGGTTCTAACTGTACATGCACTGTGGTTCTAACTGTACATGCACTGTGGTTTTAACTGTACATGCACTGTGGTTCTAACTGTACATGCACTGTGGTTCTAACTGTACATGCACTGTGGTTCTAACTGTACATGCACTGTGGTTCTAACTGTACATGCACTGTGGTTCTAACTGTACATGCACTGTGGTTCTAACTGTACATGCACTGTGGTTCTAACTGTACATGCACTGTGGTTTTAACTGTACATGCACTGTGGTTCTAACTGTGCATGCACTGTCTTGCAGCGAGGCCTACCCAAGCTGCACGGTGACAGATGTGCAGTTCTGCTTCGATGTGCGTGCCCTGATGAAACTCGACAGTGAGAGGTGAGCAAGTACACGAGCAGTGTGTACGAGGGCAGCTTCACACTTGGCTACTCTGAGCCCAATGTTTCCTGTCTCCACCTGTAACCAGGGAGATTTGCTCTGCCCGTCCTTTCCATCAATGTACTGATGAAAGTACGGTCGGATCCTGCCATGGATGTGTGCTTGGACCCAGTGATTAATGCAATGGGATGTTGGATCAGGGAATGTGTTTGGAAAAACTGCCTTGTAAATGGGAGTAGATGGCCAACAAACGATGGGGTCTAACACTAACCTGTGGGACTAACACTAACCTGTGGGTCTAACACTAACCTGTGGGACTAACACTAACCTGTGGGTCTAACACTAACCTGTGGGACTAACACTAACCTGTGGGTCTAACACTAACCTGTGGGACTAACACTAACCTGTGGGTCTAACACTAACCTGTGGGACTAACACTAACCTGTGGGTCTAACACTAACGTGTGGGACTAACACTAACCTGTGGGTCTAACACTAACCTGTGGGACTAACCTGTGGGTCTAACCTGTGGGACTAACACTAACCTGTGGGTCTAACACTAACCTGTGGGTCTAACACTAACCTGTGGGTCTGACACTAACCTGTGGGTCTAACCTGTGGGTCTAACACTAACCTGTGGGACTAACACTAACCTGTGGGTCTAACCTGTGGGTCTAACACTAACCTGTGGGACTAACACTAACCTGTGGGTCTAACCTGTGGGTCTAACATTAACCTGTGGGTCTGACACTAACCTGTGGGTCTAACACTAACCTGTGGGTCTAACCTGTGGGTCTAACACTAACCTGTGTGTCTAAGACTAACCTGTAGCAATGTTACAAAATTTTGAGATTTTAAAAATCAAGTCTGCAATTTATCCCATCAGATAAAGCATAAAAAGAAGTTTAATTTGACACCTAATTCACTTTCATATCTTCAGTATTAAGAAAGTTATGGCCATTTTCATACTCGGAAATTAGCATCTTGCTCCCCATTGCCTTTCAATTGACTTAACTCAAAAGCTGTGATCTGGAAAAGTTAAAAGCCCATAACCTTCTTAAAAATTAAGAGAACTCAATGAAATTTTCAGTTATTATAGATTGAAGCATTCTGAAACAAATATGAAACCATCTTACTTGGATGACCTGAAATTAAAGCATATAATTAGTTAGTTATCTAATTGTAGCTAATTACAACATTCAATGAGTAGATCTAAACATCTATCCATTTCTTCAGAAAAGATAAACTTTTTTTTAATTGCCTAAGTGTCCAAATACCATTCACACAATAATCCACAATATAACATAATTTTAAAATCTCATTTTCATGGATTTCTGGGCCAAATGGAAGGAATTTAGTGTTTGATTCCTGTAAATTAATGGCCATTTAAATCAACTAGCGAGTGGGTTTTAGTGGAATGCGGTGGATTGGAACGTTGCGGTTAGCGGTGAAGTCGGGAGGAAAAATACTGTTTGTTCATACATTTTTTGGACCCCATTTCGCAACATGAAAATATTATTAAAGCCTCCCGAAAAAACAACTTTTAATATAAAAATAAACTATTTACCTTTTTTTCTCCCCTACGCAAAATCCTTCCGGTTGTCGGCGCTCACGGCTTTTGAAGGTGATTTTTAAATTACTCTAGTTAATAAATAATTTTGAGTAATTTAAAAATACCTTCATTAATGAAATGTCGGAGCGATTTTTATTCCGCAATGAAATCGCCCAACATTGATCGATTTGCCCAGTCTGAAGAAAAACGGCACTTTAAGCCCGCCCCCCTCTGAAAGGCGCCAAAGTCGCGCACACGGGGAGCGGCAGAACTGCAGCGCTGCTCAAGGTAAGTTTTGTAACATACCTATAACCTGTGGGTCTAACACTAACCTGTGGGTCTAACACTAACCTGTGGGACTAACACTAACCTGTGGGTATAACACTAACCTGTGGGTCTAACACTAACCTGTGGGACTAACACTAACCTGTGGGTCTAACACTAACCTGTGGGACTAACACTAACCTGTGGGTCTAACACTAACCTGTGGGACTAACACTAACCTGTGGGTCTAACACTAACCTGTGGGTCTAACACTAACCTGTGGGTCTAACACTAACCTGTGGGACTAACACTAACCTGTGGGTCTAACACTAACCTGTGGGACTAACACTAACCTGTGGGACTAACACTAACCTGTGGGTATAACACTAACCTGTGGGTCTAACACTAACCTGTGGGTCTAACACTAACCTGTGGGTCTAACACTAACCTGTGGGACTAACACTAACCTGTGGGACTAACACTAACCTGTGGGACTAACACTAACCTGTGGGTCTAACACTAACCTGTGGGACTAACACTAACCTGTGGGTCTAACACTAACCTGTGGGTCTAACACTAACCTGTGGGTCTAACACTAACCTGTGGGACTAACACTAACCTGTGGGACTAACACTAACCTGTGGGTCTAACACTAACCTGTGGGTCTAACACTAACCTGTGGGACTAACACTAACCTGTGGGACTAACACTAACCTGTGGGACTAACACTAACCTGTGGGTCTAACACTAACCTGTGGGTCTAACACTAACCTGTGGGTCTAACACTAACCTGTGGGACTAACCTGTGGGACTAACACTAACCTGTGGGACTAACACTAACCTGTGGGTCTAACACTAACCTGTGGGTCTAACACTAACCTGTGGGTCTTACACTAACCTGTGGGTCTAACCTGTGGGACTAACACTAACCTGTGGATCTAAAACTAACCTGTGGGACTAACACTAACCTGTGGGTCTAACACTAACCTGTGGGTCTAACCTGTGGGACTAACACTAACCTGTGGGTCTAACACTAACCTGTGGGTCTAACACTAACCTGTGGGGTCTAACCTGTGGGTCTAACACTAACCTGTGGGTCTAACACTAACCTGTGGGACTAACACTAACCTGTGGGTCTAACACTAACCTGTGGGACTAACACTAACCTGTGGGTCCAACATTAACCTGTGGGTCTAACACTAACCTGTGGGTCTAACACTAACCTGTGGGACTAACACTAATCTGTGGGACTAACACTAACCTGTGGGTCCAACACTAACCTGTGGGACTAACACTAACCTGTGGGTCTAACACTAACCTGTGGGTCTAACCTGTGGGACTAACACTAACCTGTGGGTCTAACACTAACCTGTGGGTCTAACATTAACCTGTGGGTCTAACACTAACCTGTGGGTCTAACACTAACCTGTGGGTCTAACACTAACCTGTGGGGTCTAACCTGTGGGTCTAACACTAACCTGTGGGTCTAACCTGTGGGTCTAACACTAACCTGTGGGTCTAACACTAACCTGTGGGTCTAACCTGTGGGTCCAACATTAACCTGTGGGTCTAACACTAACCTGTGGGTCTAACACTAACCTGTGGGACTAACACTAACCTGTGGGACTAACACCAACCTGTGGGTCCAACATTAACCTGTGGGTTTAACACTAACCTGTGGGTCCAACACTAACCTGTGGGTCTAACATTAACCTGTGGGTCTAACACTAGCCTGTGGGTCTAACACTAACCTGTGGGACTAACACTAATCTGTGGGACTAACACTAACCTGTGGGTCTAACCTGTGGGACTAACACTAACCGGTGGGTCTAACACTAACCTGTGGGTCTAACACTAACCTGTGGGACTAACCTGTGGGATTAACACTAACCTGTGGGACTAACACTGACCTGTGGGTCTAACCTGTGGGACTAACACTAACCTGTGGGTCCAACATTAACCTGTGGGTTTAACACTAACCTGTGGGTCCAACACTAACCTGTGGGTCTAACACTAACCTGTGGGTCCAACACTAACCTGTGGGTCTAACACTAACCTGTGGGCCTGACACTAACCTGTGGGTCCAACATTAACCTGTGGGTTTAACACTAACCTGTGGGTCCAACACTAACCTGTGGGACTAACACTAACCTGTGGGACTAACACTAACCTGTGGGTATAACACTAACCTGTGGGTCTAACACTAACCTGTGGGACTAACACTAACCTGTGGGTCTAACACTAACCTGTGGGACTAACACTAACCTGTGGGTCTAACACTAACCTGTGGGACTAACACTAACCTGTGGGTCTAACACTAACCTGTGGGTCTAACACTAACCTGTGGGTCTAACACTAACCTGTGGGACTAACACTAACCTGTGGGTCTAACACTAACCTGTGGGACTAACACTAACCTGTGGGACTAACACTAACCTGTGGGTATAACACTAACCTGTGGGTCTAACACTAACCTGTGGGTCTAACACTAACCTGTGGGTCTAACACTAACCTGTGGGACTAACACTAACCTGTGGGACTAACACTAACCTGTGGGACTAACACTAACCTGTGGGTCTAACACTAACCTGTGGGACTAACACTAACCTGTGGGTCTAACACTAACCTGTGGGTCTAACACTAACCTGTGGGTCTAACACTAACCTGTGGGACTAACACTAACCTGTGGGACTAACACTAACCTGTGGGTCTAACACTAACCTGTGGGTCTAACACTAACCTGTGGGACTAACACTAACCTGTGGGACTAACACTAACCTGTGGGACTAACACTAACCTGTGGGTCTAACACTAACCTGTGGGTCTAACACTAACCTGTGGGTCTAACACTAACCTGTGGGACTAACCTGTGGGACTAACACTAACCTGTGGGACTAACACTAACCTGTGGGTCTAACACTAACCTGTGGGTCTAACACTAACCTGTGGGTCTTACACTAACCTGTGGGTCTAACCTGTGGGACTAACACTAACCTGTGGATCTAAAACTAACCTGTGGGACTAACACTAACCTGTGGGTCTAACACTAACCTGTGGGTCTAACCTGTGGGACTAACACTAACCTGTGGGTCTAACACTAACCTGTGGGTCTAACACTAACCTGTGGGGTCTAACCTGTGGGTCTAACACTAACCTGTGGGTCTAACACTAACCTGTGGGACTAACACTAACCTGTGGGTCTAACACTAACCTGTGGGACTAACACTAACCTGTGGGTCCAACATTAACCTGTGGGTCTAACACTAACCTGTGGGTCTAACACTAACCTGTGGGACTAACACTAATCTGTGGGACTAACACTAACCTGTGGGTCCAACACTAACCTGTGGGACTAACACTAACCTGTGGGTCTAACACTAACCTGTGGGTCTAACCTGTGGGACTAACACTAACCTGTGGGTCTAACACTAACCTGTGGGTCTAACATTAACCTGTGGGTCTAACACTAACCTGTGGGTCTAACACTAACCTGTGGGTCTAACACTAACCTGTGGGGTCTAACCTGTGGGTCTAACACTAACCTGTGGGTCTAACCTGTGGGTCTAACACTAACCTGTGGGTCTAACACTAACCTGTGGGTCTAACCTGTGGGTCCAACATTAACCTGTGGGTCTAACACTAACCTGTGGGTCTAACACTAACCTGTGGGACTAACACTAACCTGTGGGACTAACACCAACCTGTGGGTCCAACATTAACCTGTGGGTTTAACACTAACCTGTGGGTCCAACACTAACCTGTGGGTCTAACATTAACCTGTGGGTCTAACACTAGCCTGTGGGTCTAACACTAACCTGTGGGACTAACACTAATCTGTGGGACTAACACTAACCTGTGGGTCTAACCTGTGGGACTAACACTAACCGGTGGGTCTAACACTAACCTGTGGGTCTAACACTAACCTGTGGGACTAACCTGTGGGATTAACACTAACCTGTGGGACTAACACTGACCTGTGGGGTCTAACCTGTGGGACTAACACTAACCTGTGGGTCCAACATTAACCTGTGGGTTTAACACTAACCTGTGGGTCCAACACTAACCTGTGGGTCTAACACTAACCTGTGGGTCCAACATTAACCTGTGGGTTTAACACTAACCTGTGGGTCCAACACTAACCTGTGGGTCTAACACTAACCTGTGGGCCTGACACTAACCTGTGGGTCCAACATTAACCTGTGGGTTTAACACTAACCTGTGGGTCCAACACTAACCTGTGGGACTAACACTAACCTGTGGGTCTAACACTAACCTGTGGGACTAACACTAACCTGTGGGTCCAACATTAACCTGTGGGTTTAACACTAACCTGTGGGTCCAACACTAACCTGTGGGACTAACACTAACCTGTGGGTCCAACATTAACCTGTGGGTTTAACACTAACCTGTGGGTCCAACACTAACCTGTGGGTCTAACACTAACCTGTGGGCCTGACACTAACCTGTGGGTCTAACACTAACCTGTGGGACTAACACTAACCTGTGGGTCTAACCTGTGGGACTAACACTAACCTGTGGGTCTAACCTGTGGGTCTAACACTAACCTGTGGGTCTAACACTAACCTGTGGGGTCTAACCTGTGGGTCTAACACTAACCTGTGGGTCTAACACTAACCTGTGGGACTAACACTAACCTGTGGGACTAACACTAACCTGTGGGTCTAACACTAACCTGTGGGTCTAACCTGTGGGACTAACACTAACCTGTGGGTCCAACATTAACCTGTGGGTCTAACACTAACCTGTGGGTCTAACACTAACCTGTGGGACTAACACTAATCTGTGGGACTAACACTAACCTGTGGGTCCAACATTAACCTGTGGGTTTAACACTAACCTGTGGGTCCAACACTAACCTGTGGGTCTAACACTAACCTGTGGGCCTGACACTAACCTGTGGGTCTAACACTAACCTGTGGGACTAACACTAACCTGTGGGTCTAACCTGTGGGACTAACACTAACCTGTGGGTCTAACCTGTGGGTCTAACACTAACCTGTGGGTCTAACACTAACCTGTGGGGTCTAACCTGTGGGTCTAACACTAACCTGTGGGTCTAACACTAACCTGTGGGACTAACACTAACCTGTGGGACTAACACTAACCTGTGGGTCTAACACTAACCTGTGGGTCTAACCTGTGGGACTAACACTAACCTGTGGGTCCAACATTAACCTGTGGGTCTAACACTAACCTGTGGGACTAACACTAATCTGTGGGACTAACACTAACCTGTGGGTCTAACCTGTGGGACTAACACTAACCTGTGGGTCCAACATTAACCTGTGGGTTTAACACTAACCTGTGGGTCCAACACTAACCTGTGGGTCTAACACTAACCTGTGGGTCCAACATTAACCTGTGGGTCTAACACTAACCTGTGGGTCCAACATTAACCTGTGGGTCTAACACTAACCTGTGGGTCTAACCTGTGGGTCTAACACTAACCTGTGGGACTAACACTAACCTGTGGGACTAACACTAACCTGTGGGTCCAACACTAACCTGTGGGTCTAACACTAACCTGTAGGTCTAACACTAACCTGTGGGACTAACACTAACCTGTGGGACTAACACTAACCTGTGGGTCTAACACTAACCTGTGGGTCTAACCTGTGGGACTAACACTAACCTGTGGGTCCAACATTAACCTGTGGGTCTAACACTAACCTGTGGGACTAACACTAATCTGTGGGACTAACACTAACCTGTGGGTCTAACCTGTGGGACTAACACTAACCTGTGGGTCCAACATTAACCTGTGGGTTTAACACTAACCTGTGGGTCCAACACTAACCTGTGGGTCTAACACTAACCTGTGGGTCTAACACTAACCTGTGGGTCTAACCTGTGGGTCTAACACTAACCTGTGGGACTAACACTAACCTGTGGGTCTAACACTAACCTGTGGGTCTAACACTAACCTGTGGGACTAACACTAACCTGTGGGTCTAACACTAACCTGTGGGACTAACACTAACCTGTGGGTCTAACCTGTGGGTCTAACACTAACCTGTAGGTCTAACACTAACCTGTGGGACTAACACTAATCTGTGGGACTAACACTAACCTGTGGGTCTAACCTGTGGGACTAACACTAACCTGTGGGTCCAACATTAACCTGTGGGTTTAACACTAACCTGTGGGTCCAACACTAACCTGTGGGTCTAACACTAACCTGTGGGTCTAACACTAACCTGTGGGTCTAACCTGTGGGTCTAACACTAACCTGTGGGACTAACACTAACCTGTGGGTCTAACACTAACCTGTGGGTCTAACCTGTGGGTCTAACACTAACCTGTGGGACTAACACTAACCTGTGGGTCCAACATTAACCTGTGGGTCCAACACTAACCTGTGGGTCCAACACTAACCTGTGGGTCTAACACTAACCTGTGGGACTAACACTAACCTGTGGGACTAACACTAACCTGTGGGTCCAACACTAACCTGTGGGTCCAACATTAACCTGTGGGACTAACACTAACCTGTGGGAATAACACTAACCTGTGGGTCTAACCTGTGGGTCTAACACTAACCTGTGGGACTAATCACCAGGATCCCAGCCGCAGATCTCATGTGTTTGCAACTTTTGTTCCTCCTCAGACGGAAGGCGATGAAAGGCCGTCTATATTTCACAGCCAAAGCCCAGAAGGAAGGAAAGATGATGATTAAGACGCACCCTCTGGCTCGGATCTGCTGTTGTGACTGCTGTGGGTTTGAACAGGTGCACAGGATAGAAAACCGACCCGTTAACATTGGACAATGTTGATGGATGGGGAGGATGTGTGTGGGGGAGGTGGGAGGTGGGTGAGAGCCAGCAGAGGGAGGGGGTGGGAGTGAGAGTGGTGTGGAGATGTTGAGAGGTACAGTAGAGCAACTGGCCAGTGGACCATCATCTGACCATGGCCAGAGAGGGAGGTTATAGAGGCCTGGCATTGGTCAACAGGACAGAGTCAAGGGGATTGGTCAAGGGGTCAGCATCACTAAACAGAATACAGATCCGCCATCAGAAGATTCAACCTGTGTTAGATACATGCGTGCTCTGATACATGTGTGCTGAGTTAGATACATGCATGTTGAGTTAGATACAGTGGCTTGCAAAAGTTTTCATACCCCTTGAACTTTTCCACATTTTTTCACGTTACAACCACAAAGGTAAATGTATTTTATTGGGATTTTATGTGATAGACCAACACAAAGTGGCGCATAATTGTGAAGTGGAGGGAAAATGATACATGGTTTTCAAATTTTTTTACAAATAAAAAACTGGAAAGTGTGGCGTGTAAAAGTATTCAGCCCCCTTTACTCTGATACCCCTAAATAAAATCCAGTGCAACCAATTGCCTTCAGAAGTCACCTAATTAGTAAATAGAGTCCACTTGTGTGTAATCTAATCTCAGTATAAATACAGCTGTTCTGTGAAGGCCTCAGAGGTTTGTTAGAGTACATTAGTGAACAAACAGCATCATGAAGCCCAGGAACACACCAGACAGATCAGGGATAAAGTTGTGGAGAAGTTTAAAGCAGGGTTAGGTTATAAAAAAATATCCCAAGCTTTGAACATCTCACGGAGCACTGTTCAATCCATCATCCGAAAATGGAAAGAGTATGGCACAACTGCAAACCTACCAAGACATGGCCGTCCACCTAAACTGACAGGCCGGGCAAGGAGAGCATTGATCAGAGAAGCAGCCAAGAGGCCCATGGTAACTCTGGAGGAGCTGCAGAGATCCACAGCTCAGGTGGGAGAATCTGTCCACAGGATAACTATTAGTCGCGCACTCCACAACTCGGGCGTTTATGGAAGGGTGGCAAGAAGAAAGCCATTGTTGAAACAAAGCCATAAGAAGTCCCGTTTGCAGTTTGCCACAAGCCATGTGGGGGACACGGCAAACATGTGGAGGAAGGTGCTCTGGTCTGATGAGACCAAAATTGAAGTTTTTGGCCTAAATGCAAAACGCTATGTGTGGCGGAAAACTAACACTGCACATCACCCTGAACACACCATCCCCACTGTGAAACATGGTGGTGGCAGCATCATGCTGTGGGGATGCTTTTCTTCAGCAGGGACAGGGAAGCTGGTCAGAGTTGATGGGAAGATGGATGGAGCCAAATACAGGGCAATCTTGGAAGAAAACCTGTTAGAGTCTGCAAAAGACTTGAGACTGGGGCGGAGGTTCACCTTCCAGCAGGACAACGACCCTAAACATACAGCCAGAGCTACAATGGAATGGTTTAGGTCAAAGCATATTCATGTGTTAGAATGGCCCAGTCAAAGTCCAGACCTAAATCCAATTGAGAATCTCTGGCAACTTGAAAATTGCTGTTCACAGATGCTCTCCATCCAATCTGACTGAGGAAGGGTCTCGACCCGAAACGTCGCCTATCTCCTTCGCTCCTTAGATGCTGCTGCACCCGCTGAGTTTCTCCAGCTTTTTGTGTAACCCCCCCTGACTGAGCTTGAGCTATTTTGCAAAGAAAAATGGGCAAAAATGTCAGTCTCTAGATGTGCAAAGCTGGTAGAGATATACCCCAAAAGACTTGCAGCTGTAATTGCAGCGAAAGGTGGTTCTACAAAGTATTGACTCAGGGGGGCTGAATACTTTTGCATGCCACACTTTTCAGTTTTTTATTTGTAATAAAATTTGAAAACCATGTATCATTTTCCTTCCACTTCACAATTATGCACCACTTTGTGTTGGTCTATCACATACAATCCCAGTAAAATACATTTACGTTTTGGTTGTAACGTGACAAAATGTGGCTAAATTGTTCAAGGGGTATGAAAACCTTTGCAAGCCACGGTACATGCGTGCTGCGATACATGCATGCTCTGTTACATGCGTGCTGAGTTAGATACATGCATTTAAAAGAGATTTGGACCGGCATGTGGATAGAAGAGGATTGGGAGGAAATGGGGCAAGCACTGGCAGGTCAAGAGTGTTTAGTTGCCGTTTGCAATTGAGATCAGAACAATGGCATTCTTACCTGTAACAGCAGCGTAAATAATAACCAGACCATCGCCATGCCACCTTGACAAAGTGCATACAGGTTAAGGGTCGAGAGAGTCTATTGTCATGTGTCCCAGATATGACAATGACATTCTTGCTTGCTGCAACACAACAGAATATTGTACATAATACAGAACAGGAGATACAAGTTCAGTGTGTCCATATACCATAGACCATATATATATACACAATAAATAAACAGATAAAGTGCAATAGGCTGTTATAGTTCGGAGTTTGTTTGATGTTGCGTTTAATAGCCTGATGGCTGTGGGGAAGTAGCTGTTCCTGAACCTGGATGTTGCAGATTTCGGGCTCCTGTACCTTCTTCCCGATGGCAGCGGAGAGATGAGTGTGTGGGCCCGGATGGTGTGGGTCCTTGATGATGCTGCCAGCCTTTTTGAGGCAGCGACTGCGATAGATCCCCTCGATGGTGGGGAGGTCAGAGCCGATGATGGACTGGGCAGTGGTCACAACTCTCTGCATTCCTTTCCGCTCCTGGTTGGGTGCTGAGGTCGACTTGTGGGTAGAGATGTGCAAGCGTGATTCCACAGCCTGATGCTCCACAGGCTCCTGTACCTTATGTTGAACAGAGAACAGTACAGCACAAGAACAGGCCCTTTGGCCCACAATGTCTGTGGCGAACATGATGCCAAGACCAACTCTCCTCCCCCTGTGTAAAAGCAATTGCTCCACACATCTCCTTAAAACCTAAGTGTTAAAGAAGGAACTGCAGATGCTGGAGAATCGAGGGTAACACAAAAGGCTGGAGAAACTCAGCGGGTGCAGCAGCATCTAAGGAGCGAAGGAGATAGGCGACGTTTCGGGTCGGTTCTTCAGTCTGAAGAAGGGTCTCAACCCGAAACGTCGCCCATCTCCTTCGGTCCTGAGATGCTGCTGCACCCGCTGAGTTTCTCCAGCTTCTTGTGTACCCTCCTTAAAACCTAATGCCTCTGTCCCACTTAGGAAACCTCTGGAGACTTTGCGCCCCACCCAAGGTTTCCGTGCGGTTCCCGGAGGTTTTTGTCAGTCTCCCTAATGGTCGAAAGTGGTTTCCGTTTTAAAAATCGGTAATTTTTTAGTCGAAGCCGGTTGCGATGCTAGTTGAAGGTGGTTGCCGGAGGACGAAAACCTCCGGGAACCGCACGGAAACCTTGGGTGGGGCGCAAAGTCTCCAGAGGTTTCCGTTCAGGTTTCCTAAGTGGAACGGGGGCATTACCTTACAGCTGCCCAGTAGTATTCAGAGTCAGAGCGATACAGTGTGGAAACAGGCCCTTCGGCCCAACTTGCCCACACTGGCCAACATGTCCCAGCTACGGTGGGTACACAAAAGGCTGGAGAAACTCAGCGGGTGCAGCAGCATCTAAGGAGCGAAGGAGATAGGCGACGTTTCTGGCCGAAACCCTTCTTCAGACTGATGGGAGGTGGGGGGGGCGGGGAGAAGAAAGGAAAAAGGAGGAGGAGGAGCCCGAGGGCTGGGGGAGAGGTGGGAAGGGGAGGGGGCAGTCTGGGTTAACAGAATTGAGAACATTCAATGTTCAAGCCCAGAGGATGCAGACTCCCCAAGCGGAATATGAGGTGCTGTTCCTCCAACTTGCGGTGTTGCTCACTCTGGCCATGGAGGAGGCCCAGGACCGAGAGGTCGGATACAGAATGAGAGGGGGAGTTGAAGTGCTGAGCCACCGGGAGGTCGGGTCGGTTATTGCGGACCAAGCGGAGGTGTTCGGCGAAACGATCGCCCAGCCTCCGCTTGGTCTCACCGATATAGATCAGCTGGCATCTGGAGCAACGGATGCAGTAGATGAGGTTGGAGGAGGTGCAGGTGAACCTCTGTCGGACCTGGAACGACTGCTTGGGTCCCTGAAAGGAGTGGAGGGGGGAGGTGAAGGAACAAGTGTAGCATCTCTTGCGGTTGCAAGGGAAAGTGCCCGGGGAAGGGGTGGAGCGGGAGGGAAGGGAAGAATTGACAAGGGAGTTACAGAGGGAGCGGGCTTTGCGGAAGGCAGACGGGGGGGGAGATGGGAAGATGTGGCGAGTGGAGGGGTCACGTTGGAGGTGGTGAAACTGGCGGAGGACTATGTGTTGTATGTGCCGGCTGGTGGGGTGAAAGGTGAGGATCATGGGGACTCGGCCCTTGTTGTGAGTGGGGGAATGGGGAGAGAGGGCAGTGTTGCGGGGTATGGAGGAGACCCTGGTGCGAGCCTCATCTATAGTGGGGGAGGGGAATCCCCGTTCTCTGAAGAACGAGGACATTTGTGATGACCTGGTGTGGAACACCTCATCCTGGGAGCAGATGCGGCGTAGACGGAGGAATTGGGAATAGGGCAGGCACGTGCCGTCAGGGTAGGCAAGGTGGGCACTGCCGACCCTGACTAACATTATAACATAGTAATGTCTAAATATAAATAGTAAAGGCATGGGGAATGATGCCTATGTAGGAGACCGATCTCTTAGGTAGGCATAAATCTCCGTGCCTTTCATCCGCAGCCCTTGTAACGCGGGAAGCTCTGTGCAGCCCACGTGCCGTCAGCGCTGCCTGAAGCCGTCAATGACAAGCGGGGCTGAAGGCAGCAGAAACTCTGCCTTTGCTGCACTGCGCATGCGCATCAGTCTACTGCGCATGTGCAGCGCTAGTTTCTTGGCGGGGTTTTCAACTATGGTTTGTCGTGTACCAATGATGTGGAAAGTACATTTCTTGGTGATGTTTTTAAATACCGTATTTCCCGGGGTGTGGGGGTGGGGGGAGAGCTCCTTTCACAGCGTTTGGGGAGTCTGGCCCGGGGTAAAGTTGCGGGGAGGGCACGAATGTTATGAAGGAGGGGATTGGGATAATGCCACTTGCGACGCTCCTTGCACGGAGGCGTGGAATGACACCGCATTGAGGCCGGGGGGGGGGGGGAGGGGGGAGGAGAGAGAGAGAAGTAGCTCGGGTGGCTGAGCGGCCGCCGGGCCGGACAGCGGAACCAGCCGCCACCTTAGCTCCTTCTGCCGGTCCCCGCTCACCTCTGGCAGCTCTCCGTCTAAAAACCTCTCTCCTGCCGCTCGCTGGCCTCACTCATGTCCTTAAATTCCGACAGCGCGATTGAGGTTACTCGGCTGTGGGAATTTAAGGATTTGCAGGAAGCCGCTGACATGAGCGAAGTCGGCGAACAGCAGGTGACAGGTGTTCCGACGGACAGCACTGCCAAAGGTGAGCGGGCCGGCAGTGGCGGCCAGTTCTGCTGTCGGGTCCCGGTGGCCGTTCGCAGCTCCCCGAGCTGCTTCTATCCCCAGCTACAGTGCGTGGCTTCGCGCCCGGAGAGCTGCGGTAGCGGTGAGTGAGTGAGTTACTGGCAGTATCCCCGACACCCTCCTTCTCAACACTCGTGCCCTCCCCACAACTTTACCCCTGGCACAGACTCTCCACACGCTGTGAAAGGAACTGTTCCCCCTATTGGTCCCTTGAACAAGTGTTGTCATTCAATAAGATGACAACTGATTCAACTCCCGTTTCCCTGTACTCCCGTTTTTCCCACCATCTCTCCATCTGCCATCACCCTTCACCCCCCCCCCCCCCCCCACCCCCACATTCAGTAATTCAGAATGAAGGAGACCAGGAAGCCTTGGGCAAATTGAATTGTCACTTTTTAAATTTTTTTAACGGAGAGAACAATCTGCGCATGGGCGGTTTAATTTTATTTAAGCCGACTGAGTGCCTACCCTGAGTAATTACTCACGGCACGTGCCTGGAATTGGGGATGGAGTCATTACAGGAAGCAGGGTGGGAGGAAGAGTAGTCCAGGTAGCTGTGGGAGTCCGTTGGTTTGTAGTGGATGTCGGTCAGGAGTGTATCACCTGCAGTAGAGATGGTGAGGTCAAGGAATGGTAGGGAAGTGTCGGAAATGGTCCAAGTGTATTTGAGTGCCGGATGGAAGTTGGTGGTGAAATGGATGAAGTCAGGCAGTTGTGTGTGGGTGCAGGAGGTGACACCAATGTCCCAGCTACACTAGTCTCACCTGCCTGCGCTTGGTCCATATCCCTCCAAACCTGTCCTATCCATGTACCTGGCTAACTTTTTCTTAAATGTACATGTCTAACTTTTTCTTGGGATAGTCCCAGCCTCAACTACTTCCTCTGGCAGCTTGTTCCATACAGCCATCACCCTTTGTGTGAAAATGTTACCCCTCAGATTCCCATTAAATCTATTCCCCTTCACCTTGAACCTATGTCCTCTGGTCCTCGATTCCCCAATGTAGTGTATTGGGTGCTTGGAACTGACTTAAAAGAACACTCAGATACAGGAGTAAACTATCGAGCTTCTTTATTCCAGGACGCCACCTCGCGTCTCCCCCAGCGCATGCGTCCCCTCACACAAGACATAACATATGCTAATTATACCACATACATCACACTGCGCCCCCTTTAACTTGGAGGCAGGTAACACCATTTATATATTATACACCACACCCTACTCTGGGTGAGATTCTGTGCATCTACCCGATCTATTCCTCTCATGATTTTATACACCTCTATAAGATCACCCCTCATCATCCTACGCTCCATGGAATAGAGTCCCAGCCTACTCAGCCTCTCCCTGTAGCTCACACCCTCTAGTCCTGGCAACATCCTCGTAAATCTTTTCTGAACCCTTTCAAGCTTACAACCATATAAACCATATAACCATATAACAATTACAGCACGGAAACAGGCCTTCTCGGCCCTTCCAGTCCGTGCCGACCATTTGTTTTCCCCTAGTCCCATCTACCTGCACTCAGACCATACCCCTCCATTCCCTTCCCGTCCATATACCTATCCACTTTACTTTTAAATGTTAAAATCGATCCTGCCTTCACCACTTCTGCTGGAAGATCATTCCACACAGCCACCACTCTCTGAGTAAAGAAGTTCCCCCTCATGTTACCCCTAAACTTCTGTCCCTTAATTCTCATGTCATGCCCTCTTGTTTGAATCTTCCCTACCCTCAATGGGAAAAGCTTATCCACGTCAACTCTGTCTATCCCTTTCATCATTTTAAAGACCTCAATCAAGTCCCCCCTTAACCTTCTGCGCTCCAAAGAATAAAGACCTAACTTGTTCAACCTTTCTCTGTAACTTAGTTGCTGGAACCCAAGCAACATTCTAGTAAATCTCCTCTGTACTCTCTCCATTCTGTTGACATCCTTCCTATAATTAGGCGACCAAAATTGTACACCATACTCCAGAATTGGTCTCACCAATGCCTTTTACAATTTTAACATTACTTCCCTACTCCCATATTCAATGCTCTGATTTATAAATTTATAAAGGCCAGCATACCAAAAGCTTGACAATATCTTTCCTATAACATGGTGCCCAGAACTGATCACAATACTCTCGATGCAGTCTCACCAACGTCTTATACAACTGCAACATGACCTCCCAACTTCTATACTGAATACTCTGACTGATGCCATAAGCCTTTTTGACCACCTTATCTACCTGTGACTCGACCTTCAAGGAACCATGCACCTGTACTCCTAGATCCCTCTGCTCTACAACACTACCCAGTGGCCGACCATTCACTGTGTAGGTCCTGCCCTTGTTCGACGTCCCAAAATGCAACACCTCACACTTCTCTGTATTAAATTCCATCAACTATTCCTCCGCCCTAGTCCTATTTGATGTTTCCATCCTGGGAAAAATGTTCTGATTGTCCACCTTGTCTCAGCCTGTGGTCATTTTGAATATAGTTTAGATAAAGCATGGAAACAGGCCCTTTGGCCCACTGCATCGGCCCTGTCCAGTGATCACCCATACACCAGTTCGATGTTATCCCACTGTGAGATATAGGTTGTGCTCACAATCACTACTCAGAGACTAAATCATGGAAACAAGAGATGCTTTATTTGCGAGTCTGCAGAATCGGGTGCCTCTCCAAGTTGAGACACACCAAAGTCAGTAAAGTAAAGCCCCTTTATACACACAATTCTGCTGGCTTAACCTCCCCTTCTGGCTCTTCCTAATCAGAGCACTGAGGTGCACAGTCTATAGGTACATCCCCCAGTACCTCCCTCATCATACATAGCATGTTCATACATGTGCATGGTAATGAGCAGTTTCTCAACCAGGGGCGTGTTAGTAATATTCATTTATTTCATTAAGCATGCCCAGTTGCAATTGACCTGGCCTAGTTTGCTCACCTCCAACTGACCTGTCTCAGTTTTCTTGTATCTGAATTAAAAGCTAGTCTCTACTGACAAGGGTCGCATCCATCACTAGTCTCTACCGCTATACAATGCCATCAATCCTTACTCAAAGACAGTTCTGGTAACTCCATCCACAGCTGTGTCAGAATCCTCTCCCTGGCCTCTATCGGCTAGAATCCTCTTTACAAGTTAGAATCCTCTCCTGAATCCTTACAATAGTGGGGTTTAATCACTTTATCCCTCACACCACTTTCATATCCTACACACTAGGGCAATTTACAGAAGCCAATTAACCTATAAACCTGCACGTCTTTGGAGTGTGGCTGGAAACCGGAGCACCCGGATGTATACGTTCTGTACCGACAGGATCGAGGCGGGGTCTCTAGCGCTGTGAGGCAGCAGCTCCTAACATTCTGGAACAGTGTGGAGGCTTTGGAGAGGGATCAGAGGAATGAAGCTTGGATTAGGAGGTGTTAGCGACAGGGAGAGGTCGCACAGACTGGAATGTTCTCTGTGGAATGCCGGAGGTTGAAGGAAAATATTATTTTGGCATTAAAATGATGATTAAATAGGCATCGGTTGGGTAGACGGGCAGAAGGCTTTGTCCAGGGTGGAAATGGCCAATAGTAGAGGTTGCAGCGGGCGTTAGGGTGAGAGGGTGGGGGGTGCTCTCTAGAATTTAGGAGATTGAGAGGGGATCTTATAGAAACTTACAAGATTCTTAAGGGGTTGGACAGGCTAGATGCAGGAAGATTGTTCCCGATGTTGGGGAGGTCCAGGACAAGGGGTCACAGCTTAAGGATAAGGGGGAAATCCTTTAGGACCGAGATGAGAAGGATTTTTTTCACACAGAGAGTGGTGGGTCTCTGGAACTCTCTGCCACAGAGGGTAGTTGAGGCCAGTTCATTGGCTATATTTAAGAGGGAGTTAGATGTGGCCCTTGTGGCTAAGGGGATCAGAGGGTATGGAGAGAAGGCAGGTACGGGATACTGAGTTGGATGATCAGCCATGATCATATTGAATGGCGGTGCAGGCTCGAAGGGCCGAATGGCCTACTCCTGCACCTAATTTCTATGTTTCTATGTGCGTGGAGCGAGCTGCCAGGGGTGGTGGTGGAAGCAGATAATGGTGCTGAAGGGGCCTTTAGATTGGCACATGGATATGCAGGGAATGGAGGGGTGTGGATCACCGTCAGGCAGAGGGGATTAGTTAGCCATGGGGTCATATTTGGTCATTGTGGTTGAAGAGCCTGTCTCCTTGCTGTACTGTGTTAAGGTGCAGAGATTCATGAGATGGGGCTGGAGCGGGGGCCGGTGGTTAGAGGAGTGGGGGCCACTAGTTAGAGGAGTGGGGGCCACTAGTTAGAGGAGTGGGGGCCACTAATTAGAGGGGTGGGGGCCACTAGTTAGAGGGGTGGGGGCCGGTAGTTAGAGGCGTGGGGGCCGGTGGTTAGAGGAGTGGGGGCCGGTAGTTAGAGGGGGGGGCACTAGTTAGATGGGTGGGGGCCACTAGTTAGAGGAGTGGGGGCCGGTAGTTAGAGGGGGGGGCACTAGTTAGAGGGGTGGGGGCCACTAGTTAGAGGAGTGGGGGCCGGTAGTTAGAGGGGTGGGGGCCACTAGTTAGAGGGGTGGGAGCCACTAGTTAGAGGGGTGGGAGCCACTAGTTAGAGGGGTGGGGGCCGGTGGTTAGGGGAGTGGGGGCCGGTAGTTGGAGGGGTGGGGGCCAGTAGTTAGAGGGGTGGGGGCCGGTGGTTAGAGGAGTGGGGGCCACTAGTTAGAGGAGTGGGGGCCGGTAGTTAGAGGAGTGGGGGCCGGTAGTTAGAGGGGTGGGGGCCGGTAGTTAGAGGGGTGGGGGCCGGTAGTTAGAGGGGTGGGGGCCACTAGTTAGAGGGGTGGGGGTCGGTAGTTAGAGGAGTGGGGGCCAGTAGTTAGAGGGGTGGGGGGCACTAGTTAGAGGGGTGGGGGCCACTAGTTAGAGGGGTGAGGGTCGGTAGTTAGAGGAGTGGGGGCCAGTGGTTAGAGGGGTGGGGGCCGGTAGTTAGAGGGGTGGGGGCCACTAGTTAGAGGGGTGGGGGCCGGTGGTTAGAGGGGTGGGGGCCGGCTACTGGCTGGTTCCTCAGCTGGTGTCAGACACACAGGGGAGGTGCAGCCTTGTGCGAGGTGGCTGCTTCATTCACTCACTCACTGTGTGTGTGTGTGTGTGTGTGTGTGTGTGTGCAGGTGGATGCAGAGCAATACTACAGTGAGCTGGAGGAGAAGCTGACGGACGAGTTCAACGCTGAGCACCATCGCATCTCCCTCAAGCGGCTGGGAATGAGTTTTGTTACCTTCCAGGACGAGCGGATGACAGCTGTGTGAGTGACTGACCCCATGTGTCCAGTGTCCGAGCTGACCCCACTCACGGCCCTGACCACTGGCCCTGACCACCGGCCCCCACTCCCGGCCCCCACTCCCGGCCCCCACTCCCAGCCCCCACTCCCGGCCCCCACTCCCGGCCCCCACTCCCGGCCCCCACTCCCGGCCCCCACTCCCGGCCCCCACTCCCGGCCCCCACTCCCGGCCCCCACTCCCGGCCTTGACCACCGGCCCCCACATCTCTAACTAGTGGCCCCCACTACAGCATAGCTAGCACACTAACTGGGACCAAACACACACTCACCAGCACCATGACAGGAAGCACAATGTAGTATTGATGAGCATTGATGTTCCAGATGTGATTGAGAAGGCGGGAATGAGGAGTTTGCTCTTGTCCTGGACACTGTCACAGACACACACACGCACACTCACAGACGCACACAGAGGACACAGACACCTAGACACAGAGACAGAGACACAGAGATAACAGACAGAATGTACAAGGCATGATTAGCCCGTTTGCAGATGACATTCAATTGGGTCAGATGGTTCGCAAAAATGACAGCAGCATCTTGATCATCTGGGGAATAGTTCATGGAGTTTATGCTGATAAGTGTGAGGTGTTGCACTTTGAGACGTCATAGATATATTTGAGGTGCCATAGTGGGAGTGCAGAGAAGGTTCACCAGACTGATTCCTGGGATGTCAGGACTGTCTTATGAACAAAGACTGCATAGACTCGGTTTATACTCTCTAGAATTTAGGAGATTGAGAGGGGATCTTATAGAAACTTACAAAATTCTTGGGGGGTTGGACAGGCTAGATGCAGGAAGATTGTTCCCGATGTTGGGGAGGTCCAGGACAAGGGGTCACAGCTTAAGGATAAGGGGGAAATCCTTTCGGACCGAGATGAGAAGGACTTTTTTCACACAGAGAGTGGTGGGTCTCTGGAACTCTCTGCCACAGAGGGTAGTTGAGGCCGGTTCATTGGCTATATTTAAGAGGGAGTTAGATGTGGCCCTTGTGGCTAAGGGGATCAGAGGGTATGGAGAGAAGGCAGGTACAGGATACTGAGTTGGATGATCAGCCATGATCATATTGAATGGCGGTGCAGGCTCGAAGGGCCGAATGGCCTACTCCTGCACCTAATTTCTATGTTTCTATACATAGACATAGAAACATAGACAATAGGTGCAGGAGTAGGCCATTCGGCCCTTCGAGCCTGCACCGCCATTCAATGTGATCACGGCTGATCATCCACAATCAGTACCCCATTCCTGCCATCTCCCCATATCCCATTGATTTGGCTAGCCCTGAGAGCTCTATCTAACTCTCTCTTGAATCCATCTAGTGAATCAGCCTCCACTGCCCTCTGTGGCAGAAAATTCCACAGATTCACAACTCTCTGGGTGAAAAGTTTTTCCTCATCTGAGTTCTAAATGGCTGACCCTTTATTCTAAACGGCCTGTCCCACTGTACGATGTAATTCAAGAGTTCTCCCGAGTTTCCCCTGATTCAAACTAGAAGAATTACAGTAATAGCCGCTCGTGGGCTCTCGTGGACATTTTTCAACGTTGAAAAATCTTCACGAGCTTACCGCGTTTCCCCGAGTACCTGCCGTTAGCGTGACGAGCCGCTAAGAGATGTCCCGAGCTCCGACGTACCCGCTACGTTCATTCTACGTACTTACCACGAGTTTGATTTATTTTTTAAACTCGGGAGAGCTCTTGGATCACCTCCTATGGCAGGGCCATGGGGAGTGTGGTAGCGCAGAGGGTCAAGGAGTGGACGTAACAATTCCCTGAAAGTGGCAGAACAGGTAGATAGTTGGTATAGGAGGCATTCGGTACATTGGCATCATTGGTGAAGGTGACTGGAGTAACTCAGCGGGTCAGGCAGCATCTGTGGAGAACATGGAGGGGTGACGTTTTGGGTCTACACAACACATTTGCAGTATTGGGGTCAGCCTGGTCACCCTGCTGCAGGAAGGAGGTCATTAAGGTTGAAATAAAGCAGAGAAGATTGACGTTGCCTGGATCCAAGGGCCTGAGCTCGACAAAGATTGATCGCAGGAGACTATGGGGATGATCTCAGATTTACTCAGAGCTCCCGTGGATTTGGAAGCAACAGCAACAAAGAGAAGCAGGAGAAAATACTGATTGGCTCTAGCACGAGTGGGAGGAGAGTTAGAAGTAAGTCAGAGGGGGAAAACAGTTGAAAACTGAAGAATTTGGTTTGTAAATTAGGCAATTTATCAGTCAATATAAGCAAGACAGCTCTTAGGAAGAGGCAGTGAGGGAGTGGCCTTGTGAGGGAAGTGCCCTGTGAGAAAAGTGCGAGTCTTTGGCTCCAGAGTCTGAGGAGAGGAGGCTACGCAAAAACGCTGGAGAGGGAGAGACAAAAGAAGGAGATGTCAAGCAAGCAGTATTGGGTAGGCTAATGGGACTGAAGGATGATAAATCCCCTGAGCCTGATGGTCTGCATCCCAGGGTCCTCAGGGAGGTGGCTCTAGAAATAGTGGACGCATTGGTGATCATTTTCCAATGTTCAATAGATTCAGGATAAGTTCCTGTGGATTGGAGGATAGCTAATGTTATCCCACTTTTCAAGAAAGGAGCGAGAGAGAAAACCGGGAATTACAGACCAGTTAGCCTGACTTTGGTGGTGGGAAAGATGCTGGAGTCAATTATTGGAACAGAGGGATCTAGGAATAACTGTGCATAGTTCCCTGAAGGTGGAATCGCATGTAGGTTGAGTGGTAAAGAAAGCTTTTGGTGTGCTGGCCTTTATAAATCAGAGCATTGAATATAGGAGTAGGGAAGTAATGTTAAAATTGTACAAGGCATTGGTGAGACCAATTCTGGAGTATGGTGTACAATTTTGGTCGCCTAATTATAGGAAGGATGTCAACAAAATAGAGAGAGTACAGAGGAGATTTACTAGAATGTTGCCCGAGTTCCAGCAACTAAGTTACAGAGAAAGGTTGAACAAGTTAGGTCTTTATTCTTTGGAGCGCAGAAGGTTAAGGGGGGACTTGATTGAGGTCTTTAAAATGATGAAAGGGATAGACAGAGTTGACGTGGATAAGCTTTTCCCATTGAGGGTAGGGAAGATTCAAACAAGAGGGCATGACATGAGAATTAAGGGACAAGTTTAGGGGTAACATGAGGGGGAACTTCTTTACTCAGAGAGTGGTGGCTGTGTGGAATGATCTTTCAGCAGAAGTGGTGGAGGCAGGATCGATTTTAACATTTAGAAGTAAAGTGGATAGGTATATGGACGGGAAGGGAATGGAGGGGTATGGTCTGAGTGCAGGTAGATGGGACTAGGGGAAAATAAATGGTCGGCATGGACTGGAAGGGCCGAGAAGGCCTGTTTCCGTGCTGTAATTGTTATATGGTTATATGGTTATTAAAGAGGTAATAATGGAGCATTTGGATAGCAGTAAAAGGATTAGTCCAAGACAACATGGATTTATGAAAGGGAAATCATGCTTGAGGATGTGACAAGTAAAATGGATGAAGGGGTGCCAGTGGATGTAGTGTATCTAGACTTTCAGAAAGCCTTTGACAAGGTCCCGCACGGGAGACTGGTGACTAAAATTAGAGCACATGGTATTGGGGGTAGGGTGTTGACATGGATAGAAAATTGGTTGGCAGAGAGGAAGCAAAGAGTAGGAGTGAACGGGTCCTTTTCAGAATGGTAGGCAGTGGCGAGTGGAGTGCCGCAAGGCTCGGTGTTGGGGCCGCAACTGTTTACCACATATATTAATAATTTCAAAGAGGGAATTAGGAGCAACACTAGCAAGTTTGCGGATGACACAAAGCTCGGTGGCAGTGTGAACTGTGAAGAGGGTGTTAGGAGGTTGCAGGGTGACCTGGACAGGTTGAGTGAGTGGGCAGATGCAGTATAATATAGATAAATGTGAGGTTATCCACTTTGGTGGCAAAAACAAGGGGGCAGATTATTATCAATGGGATTAGGTTCAGTGAGGGGGAGGGTGCAGCGAGACCTGGGTGTCCTTGTACACGGGTCACTGAACGTTGGCGTGCAGGTACAGCAGGCAGTGAAGAAAGCTAATGGAATGTTGGCCTTCATAAGAAGAGGATTTCAGTACAGGAGTAAAGAGGTTCTTCTGCAGTTGTATAGGGCTCTGGTGAGACCACATCTGGAGTATTGTGTACAGTTTTGGTCTCCTAATTTGAGGAAGGACATCCTTGTGATTGAGGCAGTGCAGCGTAGGTTCACCAGATTGATCCCTGGGATGGCGGGACTGTCATATGAGGAAAGATTGAAAAGACTAGGCTTGTATTCACTGGAGTTTAGAAGGATGAGGGAGATCTTATAGAAACATATAAAATTATAAAAGGACTGGACAAGCTAGACGCAGGCAAAATGTTCCCAATGTTGGGTGAGTCCAGAACCAGGGGCCACAGTTTTAGAATAAAGGGGAGGTCATTTAAAACTGAGGTGAGACAAAACTTTTTTACCCAATGAGTTGTGAATTTATGGAATTCCCTGCCACAGAGAGCAGTGGAGGCAAAGTCACTGGATGGATTTAAGAGAGAGTTAGATGGAGCTCTGGGAGCTAGTGGAGTCAAGGGATATGGGGAGAAGGCAGGCACGGGTTATTGATCAGCCATGACCACAATGAATGGCGGTGCTGGCTTGAAGGGCCGAATGGCCTCCTCCTGCACCTATTTTCTATGTTTTCTATCTTATAGAGGTGTATAAAATCATGAGAGGAATAGATCGGGTAGATGCACAGTCTTTTACCCAGAGTAGGGGAATCCAGGATTAGGGCATTGACATAAGGTGAGTGGGGAAAGATTTCATGGGAACCTGAGGGACAAATAGTTCACTCAGAGTAGATGGAACCAGGTTGTTGAGGCAGGGACTAGAGCAGCATTTAGCAGGCACTTGGACGGGTACATGGATAGGAAAGGTTTAGAGGAATATGGGGCAGATGTGGGGAAATGGGACTAGCTTAGATGGGGCATGTTGGTCGGCATGGATGAGTTGGGCCGAAGGGCCTGTTTCACTGCAGTGTGACTCGATGACTCTGACACCACCCGACCGACACCCATCAAACACTTTGGCCGCGTTTTGGTCTCCATCTGCCCAGTGTTTTATTAATGTTTGGTGAAGCCACCTTGTTTTCCAGTCCAGATGCAATGACCCATTAGTGAGGCCATTGGGCCTTCTTCCCTCGGGCTAGCCCACTGACTGGTTGTCCATGCTGTGCTGTCTCTGCCAGGATTGTGAAGGATTACGAGCACAGCCAATGCCGCTACCGCCCGCAGCAGTCCAGCATCACCACGGTGGTCAAGTCGTACCGCTGGGACGTGCGCTACGCCCCCGGACTCAGTGACATCATCTGGTAGGTCACAGGTCAAGCTGTCGGTTTGGTGACGGAGTTGCCCCACAGATGCCGCCCCTCCCACTGAGTTACTCCAACACTCTGTGCCTTCCTTCAGTGTAAACCCGCGCCTGCAGTTCCTTCCTACACAGTCAATGAGGGAGTCCCAGCACACACTGAGTTACTCCAGCACTTTGTCGCTTTTCTTGTCCCGTCACGGATGTGGGGAGGAGTTCCCTCGACCCTGAACTCTGGCCGCTTGGCTGACCGCTGACCTTTCACCTCAGCGCCACACACGCTCCTGGTCTAACCCACCTCCTCGATTACACAAACAAAGCTTTATTGATAACGAGACCAAGTGCTCCCCCAATGCACCCGTTCTCTACGCGTGTCCCCCACGGGAGGTGTGGTCCTCCAACTCAAAACGTTCCCAAACGTAAGATTCCAGCACTCCCTTGCCCCCCTCAGCAGGGGCTTTAAACAAAACTCCAGCTGCACTTGCCCTGCGTGTTGCAATAGCTCCCCCTGCTGTGAGGTGAAAAGTTTAGAGTGTTCCTGTGTCGCAACATTGTATGAAGTGTGTTGGAAGCTGGCAGGAATGATTTTAATAGTAAAAATCTTGTGAAAGTTGGCACTTTTAAAGCTTTAATCGCGAATAACGTGATAGATAGGATGAAATCTTTAGTGAAGCTAATCACCGCTAACCAACCCATTGGGACGTCATCAGTTAAAGCTGGTCATTTTAAATTAAAAGTCTTTTGATTTAATTTTTTTTAAAATCAGTAATAAGTCGAGAAATAAAGCATAAAATGTTAAGTGAAGGTGATCTCCGGGCTGCTTCTGTGGAGAACATGGATAGGTGACGTTTCGCAGTGTGCTGGGGTAACTCAGCGGGTCAGGCAGCATCTGTGGAGAACATGGATAGGTGACGTTTCACAGAGTGCTGGAGTAACTCAGCGGGTCAGGCAGCATCTGTGGAGAACATGGATAGGTGACGTTTCACAGAGTGCTGGAGTAACTCAGCGGGTCAGGCAGCATCTGCGGAGAACATGGATAGGTGACGTTTCACAGAGTGCTGGAGTAACTCAGCGGGTCAGGCAGCATCTGTGGAGAACATGGATAGGTGACGTTTCACAGAGTGCTGGAGTAACTCAGCGGGTCAGGCAGCATCTGTGGAGAACATGGATAGGTGACGTTTCACAGAGTGCTGGAGTAACTCAGCGGGTCAGGCAGCATCTGTGGAGAACATGGATAGGTGACGTTTCACAGAGTGCTGGAGTAACTCAGCGGGTCAGGCAGCATCTGTGGAGCTGGGTGGGTGATGTTAGTTGTGTACAGCACCCTACATCCCGGTCGGTCAGGCAATGCTGCGGGTCTGTCGATGGTCCTGGTCTAGTGGTAATGTCTCTGCTCCTACATCAGGGAGAACCTGTCGGTGCAGGGAAGTGCCTGGTGGATCCGCTGTGCTGTCCTCAACATCCTGCTCTTCCTGCTCCTCTTCTTCCTCACCACACCGGCCATCATCGTCAACACCATGGACAAGTTCAACGTCACCAACCCTGTGGAGAGCCTGAAGGTGCGAGCAGCCATGACAGCAACAGGCCATGCTCCCTGTGTGGCCCCCGCCCCTCCCTGTGTGACCCCCGCCCCTCTCCCTGTGTGACCCCCACCCCTCTCCCTGTGTGACCCCAACCCCTCTCCCTGTGTGACCCCCCACCCCTCCTTGTGTGACCCCCACCCCCGTCCCTGTGTGACCCCCACCCCTCTCCCTGTGTGAACCCCCCACCCCTCCCTGTGTGACCCCCCACCCCTCTCCCTGTGTGACCCCCCACCCCTCTCCCTGTGTGACCCCCCACCCCTCTCCCTGTGTGACCCCCCACCCCCTTGCCTGTGTGACCCCCTGGCCCCTCCCCTCTTTCTGACCTCCTGTCCCTGACCTCTCTCTCTCTCTGTTGCAGAACCCGATCGTGACGCAGTTTTTCCCGACGTTGCTGCTGTGGACGTTCTCCGTGCTGCTCCCGTTCATCGTCTACTACTCCGCCTTCTTCGAGTGTCACTGGACCAGGTAGCCCTGCTGGGGGGGGGGTGAGGGGGAGGAGGGTGGGGTTCCCCCCCCCACTCTACCCCACCCACCCTCACACCCACCATTCTCTCTCCCCCCCACTCTACCCCCCCACTCTACCCCCCCCACTCTGTCCCTCCCCACTCTGTCCCCCCCCACTCTACCTCCCCCACTCTTCCCCCCCACTCTACCTCCCCCACTCTACCTCCCCACTCTACCCCCCCACTCTGCCCCCCCCCACTCTGCCCCCCCACTCTGCCCCCCCTCTGCCCCCCCCACTCTGCCCCCCCACTCTGCCCCCCCACTCTGCCCCCCCCACTCTGTCCCCCCCCACTCTACCCCCCCACTCTGCCCCCCCACTCTGCCCCCCCACTCTGCCCCCCCACTCTGCCCCCCCACTCTGCCCCCCCCACTCTGTCCCCCCCCACTCTGCCCCCCCACTCTGCCCCCCCCACTCTACCTCCCCCACTCTACCCCCCCACTCTACCCCCCCACTCTGCCCCCCCACTCTGCCCCCCCCACTCTACCTCCCCCACTCTACCCCCCCACTCTGCCCCCCCCCACTCTACCTCCCCCACTCTACCCCCCCACTCTGCCCCCCCCCACTCTACCCCCCCACTCTACCCCCCCCACTCTGCCCCCCCCCACTCTACCCCCCCACTCTACCCCCCCCACTCTGCCCCCCCCACTCTACCTCCCCCACTCTACCCCCCCACTCTGCCCCCCCCCACTCTACCCCCCCACTCTGCCCCCCCACTCTACCTCCCCCACTCTACCCCCCCACTCTGCCCCCCCCCCACTCTGCCCCCCCACTCTACCCCCCCCCACTCTGCCCCCCCCCCCCCCACTGACTGTCTGCTGTTCCAGGTCGACTGAGAACCAGGTGACGATGCATAAGTGTTATTTCTTCCTGGTCTTCATGGTGATCATCCTGCCCTCGCTCGGCCTCACCAGGTACTGCCCCACACGGGGGGGGGGGGAGGTGGGAGATTGACGTGTGTGGGGGTGAGGGGTGGGAGATTGACGTGTGTGGGGGTGAGGGGTGGGAGATTGACGTGTGTGGGGGTGAGGGGTGGGAGATTGACGTGTGTGGGGGTGGGGGGAGTGGGGGGAGTCTCTGCCTGGCCCCAGATGAGCCATGACCCTGGACCCTGTTGTGTTGCAGCCTGGACGTTTTCTTCCACTGGCTCTTCGACACTCACTTCCTGGATGAAGCCGACATAAAGTTCCAGTGAGTTGCCCGTCCGTCACTGACGGAGTCACGCCAACACGCCAATAAACACGCCAATAAACATTTATTGTCATAGACCCCACCTACAGTAGTCGCACCCAAACGCCTGCAGTTGGCTCAGTCACGCCAACACGGCTCCGTCACGCCAACACGGGTCCGTCACGCCAACACGGCTCCGTCGCGCCAACACGGCTCCGTCACGCCAACACGGCTCAGTCACGCCAACACGGCTCAGTCACGCCAACACGGCTCAGTCACGTCAACACGGCTCCGTCATGCCAACACGGCTCCGTCACTGACCGCGTCATGCCAACATGGCTCCGTCACGCCAACACGGCTCCATCACGCCAACACGGCTCCGTCACGCCAACACGGCTCCGTCACGCCAACACGGCTCAGTCACGCCAACACGGCTCAGTCACGCCAACATGGCTCCGTCACGTCAACACGGCTCCGTCATGCCAACACGGCTCCATCAATGACTGCATCATGCCAACACGGCTCCGTAACGCCAACATGGCTCTGTCACTGACCGCGTCACGCCAACACGGCTCAGTCACGCCAACACGGCTCCGTCACGCCAACACGGCTCAGTCACGCCAACACGGCTCAGTCACGCCAACACGGCTCCGTCATGTCAACACGGCTCCGTCATGCCAACACGGCTCCATCACTGACTGCGTCACGCCAACACGGCTCCGTAACGCTAACACGGCTCCGTCACTGACTGCGTCACGCCAACACGGCTCAGTCACGCCAACACGGCTCCGTCACGCCAACACGGCTCAGTCACGCCAACACGGCTCAGTCGCGCCAACACGGCTCCATCACGCCAACACGGCTCCGTCACTGACTGCGTCACGCGAACACGGCTCAGTCACGCCAACACGGCTCCGTCACGCCAACACGGCTCCGTCACGCCAACACGGCTCCGTCATGCCAACACGCTACAAAATGATGGCACCGCCCCCGAGAACCCCTGTACCAGACCCCAGCCTGTACCTCTCCCACTGCTGGGATGTGTTCACCCTGGTCACCCACTCCCCGTGTGTGCCTCTCCCTGTGGGTGTCACTCCCAGTAACTGCTGTCTCCATTAGGTGCGTCTTCCTCCCGGATAACGGAGCCTTCTTTGTGAATTACGTGATCACGTCGAGCTTGATCGGCACGGCCATGGAGCTGCTGCGTATCCCGGGGCTGCTGGTCTACGCCACACGCCTGGTCTTTGCCAAGTCAAAGGCTGAGCAGATACACGTGAAGAAGGTGATGCCCCTATGCGGGGGCGGGGCTGCGCGGGGGCGGGGCTGCGCGGGGGCGGGGCTGCGCGGGGGTGGGGTGGAGTGTGGGCGGGGCTGCGTGTGGGCGGGGCTGAGTGTGGGCGGGGCTGAGTGTGGGCGGGGCTGAGTGTGGGCGGGGCTGTGCGAGGGCGGGGCTGTGCGGGGGCGGGGCTGCGCGGGGGCTGTGCACAATTTGTACGGGATGTACACAAACCCGACTGCCCCGGCAGACACATTGTCTCTGCCTGTTTGTGCCCCACCGAACACATTTCCACATACCTTGACTCCATCCTATCCCCCTTTGTTAAATCCCTCCCCACCTATGTTCAAGACACCTCAGACACTCTCCGTCAGCTCCGCACATTCCGTTGTCCAGGCCCCCATCCTCTCATCTTCACCATGGACGTCCAGTCACTATACACCTGCATCCCCCACCAGGACGGTCTCAAAGCCCTCCGGTACTTCCTCGACCAGAGGAGCAACCCATACCCATCCACTGACACCCTCCTCCGCCTAGCGGAGTTGGTCCTTACCCTCAACAACTTCTCTTTTGACTCCTCCCATTTCCTCCAAACACAAGGCGTAGCTATGGGCACACGCATGGGCCCTAGCTACGCCTGCCTCTTTGTCGGGCACGTCGAACAATCTTTGTTCTCGGCGTACCAGGGCCCCACCCCCGACCTTTACCTCCGTTACATTGACGACTGCTTTGGTGTCACCTCCTGCACCCACGCAGAACTGACTGACTTCATCCATTTCACCACCAACTTCCATCCGGCACTCAAATATACTTGGACCATTTCCGACATTTCCCTACCATTCCTTGACCTCACCATCTCTATTGCAGGTGATACACTCCTGACTGACATCCACTACAAACCAACTGACTCCCACAGCTACCTGGACTACTCTTCCTCCCACCCTGCTTCCTGTAAGGACTCCATCCCCTATTCCCAATTCCTCCGACTACGCCGCATCTGCTCCCAGGATGACGTGTTCCACACCAGGTCATCGCAAATGTCCTCGTTCTTCAGAGAACGGGGTTTCCCCTCCCCCACTATAGATGAGGCTCGCACCAGGGTCTCCTCCATACCCCGCAACACTGCCCTCTCTCCCCATTCCCCCCACTCACAACAAGGGCCGAGTCCCCCTGGTCCTCACCTTTCACCCCACCAGCCAGCGCATACAACAGATAGTCCTCCGCCAGTTTCGTCACCTCCAACGTGACCCCTCCACTCGCCACATCTTCCCATCTCCCCCCCTGTCTGCCTTCCGCAAAGACCGCTCCCTCCGCAACTCCCTCGTCAATTCTTCCCTTCCCTCCCGCTCCACTCCTTCCCCGGGCACATTCCCTTGCAACCGCAAGAGATGCTACACTTGTCCCTTCACCTCCCCCATCCACTCCTTTCAGGGACCCAAGCAGTCATTCCAAGTCCGACAGAGGTTCACCTGCACCTCCTCCAACCTCATCTACTGCATCCGTTGCTCCAGATGCCAGCTGATCTACATCGGTGAGACGAAGCGGAGGCTGGGCGATCGTTTTGCCGAACACCTCCGCTCGGTCCGCAATAACCAACCCGACCTCCCGGTGGCTCAGCACTTCAACTCCCCCTCCCACTCCGTATCCGACCTCTCGGTCCTGGGCCTCCTCCACGGCCAGAGTGATCAACACCGCAAGTTGGAGGAACAGCACCTCATATTCCAGTTTGGGGAGTCTGCATCCTCTGGGCTTAAACATTGAATTTTCTCAATTCTGTTAACCCAGACTGCCTCCCCCCCACCTCTCCCTCAGCCCTCTGGCCCTGACATTCCTTTTCCATCTCCCCCCCCCCCCCCCCTCCCCAGTCGCACTAGCTTCTCATTTTCACACCACAAACAGCTTACAATGGCCTGCTTCCTTTATCACCAATACTTTTTTGCATATCTTTCACTCATTGTTCTTTATCTCTCCACATCACTGTTTATATCTCTCGTTTCCCTGATCCCTGACCAGTCTGAAGAAGGGTCTCGACCCGAAACGTCGCCTATCTCCTTCGCTCCTTAGATGCTGCT
>CAUPSL010000015.1:0-27248 GCA_963514005.1 Raja brachyura
TGAGAATCACACTGTTACTACCATAGATAAATTAGTTCAAGTTCAAGTTCACCTACACCATTTAATTTATACTTAAACATCAGCAATTTCTGGCCATTTGTTACTCCGATGGAAGACTATAAATTGCAGTCCATATTCCTCCATTAATCCCCCGTGGCCGTGTCCTGGAAACGGCCGCTAAGGACGGCACTATTTACGTAGATAATAGAAACACACTCCGCGGCTCCGCGTTCGCGAATCGGCCTCTTCTCAACGGAGACCGCGGCTTCACTGTGTTAAGTACCTAGGCCCCGCGGTCGGAGCACTTTTTCTCGGTAAGTGATCGCAGGCAGCTGCGAGATTAGATGTTAAGGACGTATTCGACTACAAGAAGCCCGCATTAGTGAAAATGTTTTATTTACTTTGTTATGGATACACACAGTTTAGGCCCTCAACTTCATGAATGAGAGAATGAATGAGTGAATGAGTGAATGAATGAATGAGTGAATGAGTGAATAAATGAGTGAATGAATGTGTGAATGAATGAGTGAATGTACAGCTATCAAATCACGTTTTTTTCATATTATAAATGGGTGCAATGCAATTAATTAAAGTCCATACAGTTTAATTTTCATAAATTCAGACTTAAGATCTTCCCTTTCAGTTCCAGTTGATTCATAAAGTTTCACTGGTTTCACAACCTGTCCTCATTGTGTTGCAGCACCTCAGCAGCGACTTTGCTTTCAAGACTTTGTTCCACTTCTATCGCCTTAGCTGCACGTTCTTCAGACTTCTTAATGCTTTCCTCACTAAATTCAATTACCCTGCTGCAAGTTTCCACGACATGTATTCCACAGAACAACAAAGAACCTTCAGCGGAATCTCCAGTAAAACTGGCATCAGTGGAAGCACTCTCAGCCATGATGTGTGCTCCTTGCCTAGATAGCCTGAAACTAAGCGTGTGATTGGCCAACTGGCGTCCGACTCAAAGTTAAAAGTGCTTTATAAATACCAACAACATTTCCGTTTTTTCTCTAATTTAATTAAAATGTGCAAGTTTTGTTCTTGATGAATTTGAGGGTTCATTTATATAATATTTTTACACAATATGTGAACATTGCATGTAATTCCGTGAGTTGGGACACGAAACTGCACAAAAAAAGCTTCTCGGCCCACAGCTTATTACCGCAAGTGTTTGCAGAGCATTGAAAATATCGTCCAATATATCGCACAGACCCTAATCCCCACCATTGACTCCATCTGTATGCCACCTTACTGGGGAGATGCAGGCACTATAATTCAGGATCATTTCAACAGACTGGTCATTCCCTCTTTCTGCTACCATCGCGAGGGAAATACTAATGATTAAAATCACGTAACACCTGACTCAGATCACCTTCATCCGATCTGTTATCAGGCTTCTGGGTTGAACAGGTACTTTGGATCCGTCTTCACGAGGAAGGACACAGACAATCTTCCTGATGTACTAGTGGCCAGAGGATCTGGACTGACGGAAGAATTGAAGGAAATCCACATTTGGCAGACAATTGTGTTGGGTAGACGGATGGGAATGAAGGCTCATAAATCCCCAGGGCCTGACGGTCTGCATCCTAGAGTGCTTAAGGAAGTGGCTCCAGGAATCGTGGATGCATTAGTGATCATTTTCCAATGTTCCATATATTCAGCATTAGTTCCTGTGGATTGGAGCGTAGCTAATGTAATCACACTTTTATGAAAGGCGGAAGAGAGATAACAGGGATTTACACAGACAATAGACAAGAGACAATAAACAATAGGTGCAGAAGTAGACCATTCGGTCATTATAGCCAGCACCGCCATTCAATGTGACCATGGCTGATCAGCCACAATTAGTCTCCCGTCCCGACCTTCCCCCATACCCCCTGACTCTGCTCTCTTTACGAGCCCTATCTAGCCTCAGCCGCCCTTTGAGGCAGATAATTCCACAGACTCATAACTCCCTGTGTGAAAATGTGTTTCCTCATATCCGTTCGAATGGTTTGCCCCTTATTCTTAAACCGTGATCCCTGGTTTTGGACTCCCACAACATCGGGAACCTGTTTCATGCCTCTAGCGTGTCCAAACCCTTAATAATCTTATATGTTTCAATAAGATCCCGTCTAATCCTTTATAATTCCACAGTATCAATGCCCCGCCGCTCCATTATTTCAGCATATGACAGTACCGCCTGCCCGGGCATTAACCTTGTAAACAGGCGCTGCACTCCCTCAATAGCAAGAATGTCCTTCTTCAAATTAGGGGATCAAAGCTCCAAACAAGATTCCAGGTGTGGTCTCACCAGGGCTCAGTACAACTGCAGAAGCCCCCTCTATGAATCGGAGCCCGGAATGGCGGTCCCAGACGTAGAGGCGATGTTTCAGCCGACCGCGATAGACTTTACTGGCGATCAGCCGAATCATTTCTCGGATGCGAGCAGGGAGAACGGCATCGGCGGAACTACGCACACCAGCGTTGGTGGTAGTAACACCACAGGCGCGGATTGGAATCCGCTGCGGTCCGTTGGGGCGCGGCGTTATCGGTAGGAGGTAGAACGGAACGTTGAGGCCATCGCAGAGCTATAGACACACGGCTGATGGAAGCATCATCCTGTTGCTTGGCGAGCCACAGCTCGTCCTCTCGCTCGGCGAGTTGCAGAGTGTCGATGAAGTTGCTACCGGCGAGAAGCAGGCGGACATCATCGGGCATCTTCTCGAGGAAAGCCTGCTCTAAGAGGACACAAGGCTGGTGATCATCCATCAGCGAAAGCATTTCGCTCATCAGCACCGACATCTTGCGGTCAGCGAGGCCGTTCGTGTGCAGGATCCTGCCAGCTGGATCGCGGCGGCAAAGCACGAAAGTACGAAGCAGCCGTGGCATGAGACGCTCCTACTTGTTATCGGCAGGCGGAGGTTGAAACACCTCACATGTATCTACATTAAACGGCATCTGCCATGCATCTGCCCACTCACCCAACCTGTCCAAGTCATCCTGCATTCTCATAGCATCCTTCTCACAGTTCACAATGCCACCCAGCTTTGTTTCATCTGCAAATTTGCTAATGTTACTTTTAATTCCTTCATCCAAGTGTTTAATATATATTGTAAATAGCATTGAGCCTTGCGGTACGCCACTTGTCACTGCCTGCCATTCTGAAAGGGATCCGTTAATTCCTACCCTTTGTTTCCTGTCTGTAAACCAATTTTATATCCATGTCAGCACACCAATGCCTGTGCTTTAATTTTGCCCACTATTCTTCCATGTGGGACCTTATCAAATGCTTATGACAATTACATTCTCTTTCCTGGACTCCCTGGAAAAGAATGTAAGGGTACGGACCAAAACGGGTAAATCGTATTGGCCTAGAGGGTGTCACTGTCGACATGGACACGGTGGCCCATGAGGGCCCGTGTATATGGTGAACGTTTCTACATTTATTTGAATCTAACATCGAAGGCCTGTTCCGAGAAGTGCAGGGAAATTACGAAGCAGCCAAATCTTTAAAACTGGTGCTCATAAGGAAGGGAGCGATGATGTTGAGAGCCATTTATTGAAATGAGGTCCCGGGCCGCAAGGGATTGATGGCGAGACAGTGAGGCACGTTACCGGGGGATAATTCCCTTTATCGGAGACTCGGCGAAAACCGGGCAATGACGTCGGTGATCTTAAGTGTCTACATACTGACCATACAACTCCATTTACAGGTACAGGATTTGCAGTTACAGGTACAATTATATCAAATGTATGCGGATCTTTATATTGAAATCAAAAGATATTAAAGATAGTTGACGATATGCAGGCACTACAGGGCAGCTGATAAATCATATATGTTGTTAAATCACAATTATTGTGTGTAGGATGGAACTGCAGATGCTGGATTACATCGAAGAGAGACACAAGATGCTGGAGTAACTCAGCGGGCCCGGCAACATCTCTGAAGAAAAGGAATAGGCGACGTTTGGAATCGAGACCGTTCTTCAGACTGAGATCCAGCGAAGTGGGTAACTAGCGGTTTTGAAATGGTCCGGGAAAAAGCAGAAAATATTCTAATTGCCAATGGTCCATTGATGGCTGAGGAAGAGGTGAAAAGGAAGGGATAAGAACAATGAAACTATCAAATGGTCTGGGGTGGGGGAGGGACGGGGAGAGAGAGGGAATGCAAGGGTTACTTGAAATAAGATACATCAATTATCGTAATTTCTGTGTTCTTAGGAATTATTTTAATACAGCAGTGAAGAAAGCGAATGACATCTTGGTCTTTATAACAAGAGGAATGGAATATAGGAGCAAATAGGTAATTCTGCAGTTGTAGTGTGCCCCAGTGAGACCACACCAAGAGTATTGTTTGCAGTTTTGGTCCCCTAATTTGAGGAAGGACATTCTTGCTATTGAGGGAGTGCAGCGTAGGTTTACAAGGTTAATTCCCGGGTTGGCGGGACTGTCATATGCTCAGAGAATGGACCAACTGGGCTTGTAAACTCTGGAGTTTAGAAGGATAAGAGGGAATCTCATTGAAACATATCATTATTAAGGGTTTGAACACGCTAAAGGCAGGAAACATGCTCCAGATGTTGGGGGAGTCCAGAACCAGGGCCACAGTTTAAGAATAAGGAGTCGGCCATTTAGAACGGAGACGAGTAAACACGTTTTCTTTAAGAGAGTGGTGAGTCTGTGGAATTCTCAGCCTCAGACGGCGGTGAAGGCAGGTTTCCTGGATGCTTTCAAGAGAAAGCTAGATAGGGCTCTTAAAAATAGCGGAGTCGGGGGATATGGGGAGAAGGCAGGAACGGGGTACTGATTGGAGATGATCAGCTATGATCACATTGAATGGCGGTGCTGGCTCGAAGGGCCGAATGGCCTGCTCATGCACCTATTGTCTATTGTCCTTTATCTAATGTCTAATCCCGTTTTTCGGCAGTGTTATTGATTACTTTAAATCATCGTTCATAGATGTATGATTTATTCCAACGCTTTTGCTCGCGAGGCAGCCGCCAGTGCCGCTCAATGAATGTTGAACATTAACCTCCGGTGTTCTTTAACTGTCTTTCTGCCTGCACTTGACTCGTTGAATTTCCAGCAGGTACCCCGGTTTCAACTCAAATACCACAGACATGCGGTCGGAAAATAAATTGACCATGTAGCTCACCATTCAGAACGGGGTTGTTTCGTGCAGGTAAAGATAGCTGAGGGATATATCTCAGCTACATAAATAGGAGAGGAATGGACGATAAAATGTAAACGGAGAAAGAGTGAGATGTTGCTCTTGGGCCGAACGACAGTTTGATTTTCTCGCTTGTGATTACCTTCTGCACCCGCAGACACAAATTCTTACCAGATGTAGATCCTTGATGTATTGAGAGGAAGATTCTCGTGACATTTGACACTCAAATACTCAAGAGCAATGCCCGGAATCAGGGGATATGGGGAGAAGGCAGGAACGGGGCAGTGATTGTGGAAGATCAGCCAGGATCACATTGACTGACGGTGCTGGCTCGAAGGGCCGAATGGCCGACACCTGCACCTATTGTCCATTGTCTATTGTCTATTTATTTAAGATGTTTAATGCATTAGAGCAGGGGTTCACAGCCTTTTTTGTCCCGTTTATCCCTGGCAACGTTTCGGAATTAAACTTACCCTTACCCAGATTTGTTCAGTAAATGAGCTACACTTCTGCCATAATATAGCAAACGACAAAGTTGATATTTTCAATTACTGTTGTACTGTTCTTTATGGGTTGGTTACTTACGGGTGGAGAATTTCATGTTAATAGCTTTAGAGTTTATTTGACCAAAAACCTGCAACTTTCAGACATTCACTTCTCACTGTTTGACGTGTGCTCTCGGCTTCTTCCGCGATCCGGTCACTTAATCAAGTACATGCTCGTGTTGAATTATTTCACAATGAGGAGCTTTTATTTTCTAAACGTATGTAACCGGAACTGCGAGTCGTATTCTGTTTTTGCCGTAACAACCAGCAGCGGGACTGTGATCGAGTCACAGAGTCACACTGCACTTGAGACGGTTCCGTTCCCCACTCGCCGATGGAATAGTGTGTCCTGCCTTCTGTCTGGTTTACACCGAGTGCCGAAGATAGACACAAAAAGCTGGAGTAAAACAGCGGGACAGGCACCATCTCTGTAGAGAAGGAATGGGTGACTGAATGGGTAAGTCTGAAGAATTTTCTCGACCGGAAGCGTCACCTATTCCTTCTCTCCAGAGATACTGCTTGTCCCACTAAGTTACCACATCTTTTTGTGTCTATCTTCGGTTTAATCCAGCATCTGCAGTTCCTTCTTACATCAAATGCCGTCATCTACCTGTCTATTTCCCCGTGGAGTCTCAGGCCCCACTCTCCCTTCACTCCGACATGATCTTCCTCCAGAAAAAAAAAACCCTTCGTCACTTTATTTCCATGACGACCAGATATTGCCCATCCACGCGCATCCCATTTCCCACCACATGTTCCTTAGACTACTCCCCTTCAGTGATTAACATATGTATCCCCCTTGTTCTACCCATTCCCCGCTCCCCCACTCTCTGCTACTGAACATGGAGGTGTTTATAACGGCATCAAAGTCCCAATGAAGAAAACACGAGCTGAACCATTGGCTCCACCATTTCATGTTCCACACCATGGGGTGATGTTATGAGGAGAAATCATGAGAATGGGGTTAGGAGGGAGAGATAGATCAGACATGATTGAATGGCGGAGTAGGCTTGATGGCGGAATGGCCTAATTCTACTCCAATCACTTATGACCAGAACACAGCTTCATGCAGCAGGGAATAGTATGAATTAATTGGTCAACGGCCGAGCACAACTGGGACCATGGTGTCATAAAACCTCATAAAATTATGCCTTTTGTTGAAATAGGAATTTCCCCGAATGAAACGAAATATGTGTTGTGCGCGCGTGTGAACGAACGGTATTTTCTCAAAACTATCTATTGATAGAATAGCAGAGGATGGTTTCGATCCATCGACCTCTGGGTTATGGGCCCAGCACGCTTCCGCTGCGCCACTCTGCTCTGACAGAAACATTCTTAGCGTGTGTGTGCTCCTTTTTGCTAATTTCATTGTTTGTATCTCTTACCTCACACCGTTTGCAGGCTCTGCTTTCTTTTCTCGCGAACCCACTTCTATCTTCCCCTTTTTCCCCAATCATTCGTTATTTATTCCTTACTCTTTGCCCCATCCGATGGTTATGACTGTGCTGTCTGTCCCGGTCAGATACACCGTTACAGAAGTTTCCGCAATTAACGTCCTTTAAATTATCTAAATTACTTGATTCGAGCAGCCCTGTTGCTGAATATTGTTTATTTTGCTCTGTGTCTCACCCACATTAATTCGGGCCGATCATCCTATCACACTTCAATTTAAAAGTGAAGGGCACCGACTGAGCTGCGTCCGAAGATTCACCCACACCCGGCTGTTTATTTTGTCCAATCCCCAGATCCCATTAATTTCCCAACCCGGTCAATGCGAATGACTGAATATCAGATTCCTTCAGTGTTGAAGGGCCAGCAGATCACGTTGACTCTTTGCGGAACTTATCCGGTGCCTTCACAAGTTCACTTCAAGTGCAACGCATCCGTCTACCGGGTTTCACACTTGGCGACATAACGGCTGCTGTTAACTCCAGAGCAACAAGGCGGAAGCAGGCAGCGACAATATGCAGCAGCGGAGTACCGCAGGGCCCGGGGAATCTGCCGGCTAAAGAGTGGCGGCCATCAACAAGACTGTTCTCCCGGCTGAGACTCGTCCGTTGCACCCCCGGAGATACACACAAAATTAATTGAATTGAATTGAATTGAATACATTTTATCAGCCAATATATATACATACACAGAAATCGCCTTGTTGCTTTGTTCGTACGTAACAATACGATATACAGTAGACAATTAAGAATAAAAGCTGGAGTAACTCAGCAGGACAGGCAGCATCTCTGGAGAGAAGTAATTGGTGACATTTCGGGTCGAGTGTCTTGTTCAGATTGATGCCAGTGGAGAGGGAGATAAGCAGAAGAATGTGGAATAACTCAGCGGGCCATGCAACATCTCTGGAGAGAATGAATGGGTGACGGATACAGCAGATGAAGTAGGAGGAGGTTCAAATGAACCTCTGCCGCCGCTGAAAAGACTGTCGGGGTCCTTGGACGGAGTCGAGGTGGGGGTGGGGGTGGGCGATTGGGACAGGAGTTGCATCTCCTGCAGATGCTGGGGCAAGTATCAGGGAAGGGGGCGGGGTTGGTGGGAAACGTGGTTGAACAGTAAGTTGCGGTGAGAACGCCCTCTGTAGAAAGGGGTGGAGACGGGACGAGGGCCGTGCAGGGAACGGCCTGTGCGAAAAGCGGAAAGGGGGTGGAGATGGTTATTTACAGTGCAAGTCGGTAGAGAGGAGGGGGGTGTCCCATAATCGGATAAGTGAGATTTCCTTATTCAAGGTACATTGGTTTCCCTCTTCTCTCATAGAAGAGAGCCTCACACCTTAGTGTCGTGTAGTTCTGCTCTTGCTTTCTGTTCGCTCAGTCGCAACAAGGACAGTTCCCCTGATCCTCACTTTTCACCCCACCAGCCTGGCTTGCAACACATTATCCTCCGTCATTTCCGTCACTTCTTGAGGAATCCCGCCACTAATCACATTGCCTCATCTCCACTCCTTTCCGCCTTCCCCAGGGACTGATCCTTCCACAATTCACTAATCTCTTCCCACCCATCTCAAGGTAGATGGGAGGAACCGGGCGGTCTTAATTTCAGCGTCCACGTGGTCGGATGCGGGAGGTGCCCCTCAGGGGAACTATGGCTGAAGAGAGCAGGTGTGGAGAGGAATTCCGGATTACGGGACAATCAGTATGGAGGTGAGGGCTGCAATGGGCCTGGGTTACCAGCTGCTGCTGCGACTGTAAAATGGTGCCAAAATGGTACGTCCAGCATATGGACTCAGTGGGTTGTTCTGTGTATACAGTACTAACTAGTGTGATTATGCATATGTACCGGGATTTTCTTGCTGAGCTGTATGAAATAATCAATTGAACCATCCCCTTCCTATATACATCCCCCAGCAACGGTATTAGATGCAACGCGTGTCTTTATTCCCCCTCTCTTGTCACCATTAGGCTGTGGGCCTAGCATCAAAAATGGGTCCAGAAAACTATTTTTGTGACCCACGTCACGGAACTGCATGATATTTAGATTAAATATAATTGAGAAGGATGTCATATCTCGTCAGTGTCAAAAGTTGCACATTAACTAATTAAACTAATTAGAAAATCAGATCAGGAAAGAAAGCGCTCTCTAGTGGCCAATGCCCATATTACACCATGGGCAGCCTATTTCCGTGTTGCAGTCCATTTAAATTATATATTATTATACCTATATATATATATATATATATGAATTGTAAATATGACTGTAATCGTATATAATTAAGTATAATTAAATTATATAAAAATAATATGATTAATATAATTGTGAGGTTTTTTTTAATGACACTGTCGCAGAGGACCTGCTCATGAACACGCCTAACTAATAGGTGAGGGCAGTTCTTGTGGGTTACTCCGTTCACTGAACCTCGCTGACTGCCAGTGTGCAGAGTGGGGGTCACGGCCATAGTGGGACTCTGGCAGTTTCAGGCTGGGGGACAGTCATGCAAGGCATCTTCCTGTCGCTTAAGTACGACATTTAATGAAACTGCAACAGAGGTCCCATGTTCTAAGGGCTCGTGAACCTGCCTAATTAAAGGGTCACGAAAGATTCTCTGGGTCCTCCTGTTTACTGACTGCCACAGTGGGGAGAGTGGGGGTAACGGCCACAGTGGGGCTCGGGAAGTGCCAGGCTGGTGACAGACCTGTAGGAGACCTGCCTTATTTATTATGTAAATGTCACATCCTGACCAAGAATCGAATGCTCTGATGTTTCCTCGATGAGTATTCATTTTAAGTTACAATTAGCCTATATTTATGTTAGAGACCCCCCCCCCCCGATGGTGCCTTTGCAAATGAAGGCTATTACCTTTAACCGAAAATAATTCTAAACGTGTTACATTGTTTGAGTATCTGTAGTTTGTGTGTGTGGCTCTGTATACCTGTCAAACGTGGATGTGTGGATGTGTGAATGTAAGTGTGTATGTATATGTGGATGGATGTATGTGTGCATGTATGTGTGTGTATGCATGAAAGTGTGCGTACGGATGAATGTGTGTGTGTGGATGTGTATATGTATGTATGTATGTATGTATGTGTGGATGGGTGTGTGGACTGTCGCTCTGTCATTCACCAGCACGCCATTATCATAAGTAATTAACTCATTGTTTAAATCATTTGATCAAATAAACAGTGAAACTATCGACATTAAAATAAAACTTTATATAATCATTTATTTCTCCAATGTATTTGTTTACATTACATGTGATCTTTATCTGAATATTCTTCATCAGATTCCATGTATTTTGATACGTTTTGATATGTCAATTGATAAGTCAGGTCAAGTTCAAGTGGAGAGTCAGGCAAAGGCTACATATAAGAAACATCTCATAGTCATTAAGTCTGCCAGTGTATAGACTTGCAGTAATCAAGGCGTGAGGATACGAATGTGCGGATGATTTTTTCATCCGCGTATTCTAACTGGTATACCCCTTATTATTAAATTGTGGCCCATGGTTCTGGACTCCCCCAACATTGGAATCATGTTTCCTGCTTCTAGCATGTCCGATTTCTGAATCATTGTATGTGTTGCAACAAGACACCACCTCATCATTCCAAATTGGTGAGTACACAAGCTCAGCCGCTCCATTCTATCAACAAATGACAGTCCAGCCGCCCCGGGAATTAACTTCGTGAACCTACACTGCACTCCCTCCATAGCAAGAATATCCTTCCTCCAATTTGGAGAACAACGCTGCACACAGTACTCCAGGTGTGGTGTCAGTAGGGCCATTTACAACTGCAGAACGATAGCTTTGCTCGTATACTCAACTCCTCTTGATATGAAGACCATTAGCTTTCTTCGCTGCCTGCTGTACCTGCATGCTTATTGTTAGTGGGTGACGAACAAGCATCCCCAGATCGGATTATACTTATTCCTTGTGCAACCTGTCCCCATTCGCGTTACTGGCTTATTTTCTGAGCTACTTGCAATGCTGTGCTCGAGTACAGAAGTCGGGTGGTCGTGTAACAGTTATATAAAACGTCGGTGAAGAATAACGTTCAGTTGTCGGCTCCAAGGTATGGGACCGATGTTGTCAAGCTGGACAGAGTGAATGGAAAGTCTACGAGGATGGTGTCATAACTTGAGGGCCTCAGCTCCAGTAAGTGGTTGAACAGGCTAGGAGGGTATTAAAATATTTTTGGTCTTTATTAAAGCGCCAGAGAAGCACATTCAATCCTGACTACGGATGTTGTTTGTTTGTGTGTGCGTGCGTGTGAGAGAGTGTCTATCATGTGCTTGCATGTGCGCTCGCGCCGGGTACGCGCGCGACTGTGTGTGTGTGTGTGTGTGTGTGTGTGTGTGTGTGTGTGTGTGTGTGTGTGTGTGTGTGTGTGTGTGTGTGTGTGTGTGTGTGTGTGTGTGTGTGTGTGTGTGTGTGTGTGTGTGTGTGTGTGTTACTCATCCTCCCAATGACCATGTTGGTTTCATAGAAACAGAGAAAAGAGACGCAGGAGGAGGCCTTTTGGGCCTTCGAGCCAGCACCGCTATTCATTGTGATCATGACCGATCATCGACATCAGTAACCAGTGAGTGCCTTTTCCCCACATCCCTTCATTCCGCTAGCCCCTGGATCTATATAGAACGCTCTTTTTAAATTCATCCAGAAAATCGGTCTCCACTGGCTTCTTTGCAGAGAATTCCACAATTCACAACTCTCTGGGTGAAAACGCCTTTTGTCATCTCAGTTTTAAATCGAAACATAGAAACATAGAAAATAGGTGCAGGAGTAGGCCATTTTGCCATTCGAACCGGTCAATAGCCCGTTCCTGCCTTCTCCCTGTATCCCTTGATCCCTTATCCCTAGAGCTCTACCTAACTCTCTCTTAAATCCATCCAGTGATTTGGCCTCTACTGTGGCGGGGAATTCCATAAATTCACAACTCTCCGGGTGAAAAACGTTTTTCTCACCTCAGTCTTCAATCCCCTTTATTCTAAGATTGTATAGCTCCTGGTTCTGGACTCGCCCAATGTGGGGAACATTTTTCCTGCATCGAGCTTCCCCAGTCCTTTTTATAATTTTATATGTTTCTATAACATTCCCCCCCATCCTTCTGAACTCCAGTGAATACAAGCCTAGTCTTTTCAATCTTTCCTCATATGACAGTCCCACCATCCCAGGGATCAATCTCGTGAACGTACGCTGCACTGCCTCAATCACAAGGATGTCCTTCCTCAAATTAGGAGACCAAAACAGTACACAATAGTCCAGATGTGGTCTCACCAGTGCCCTGCACAACTGCAGAAGAACCTCCTTCCTCCTATACTGAAATCCTCTTGTTATGAAGGCAAAATTCCATTAGCTTTTTTGACTGCCTGTTGTACCAGTAAGACAACGTTCAGTGAACCGTGTACAAGGACGCCCAGGTCTAGCTGCACCCCACCTTACCAAACCTAATCCCATTGAAATAATAATCTGCCCCCTTGTGTATGCCGCTAAAGTGGATAACCACACATTTATCTATATTATACTGCATCTGCAACGCATCTGCCCACTCACTCAAACTGGCCACGTCACCCTGCAACCTCATAACATCCTTTTCACAGTTCACACTGCCACCCAGCTTTGTGTCATCCGCAGACGTGCTAGGGTTGCTCATAATTCCCTCTTGCAAATCATTGATATATATGGCAGACAGTTGCGGCGCCAACATTCTGCCTTGCGGCACTCCACTCGCCACTGCCTACCGTTCAGAAAAGGATCCGTTCACTCCCACTCGTTGCTTCCGGTCTGCAAAACAATTTTCTATCCATGTCAACACCCAACCTCCAGCACCATGTGCTGTAATTGCAGTCAACAGTCTCCCGTGCGGGACCTTATCTAATGCTTTCTGAAAGTATAGATACACTACATCCATTGGCAACCCTTCATCAATTTTACTTATCGCAAGAAAAATGGCCTTCCCTTTATTCTTAGACTCTGCCCCCTAGTTCTGAACTCCCCCAATATTGGGAAAATATTTCCTGCATCTAGCTTGTCCAATCATTTTATAATGTTCATAGGTTTCTATAAGAGTCCCTGTCGTCCTTCTAAATGCCAGTGAATACAAGCCCAGTTTTTCGAACCTTTCCCCATATGACAATCCCGCCATTCTGTAAATTAGCCTCATGAACCTCCGCTGCACTCCCTCAATAGCAAGAATGTTCTTCCTCAAATTAGGAGACCAAAAGCGTACACAATACTCCAGGGACCTGCCTAACTGCAGAAGGACATCTTTACTCCTGTACGCAAATCCTCTCGCTAAGAATGGCATCATGCCATTCGCTTTCTTCACTGTGTGCTGCAGCTGCATGCTTCCTTTCAGTGACCGGTGTACCAGGACAGCCATGTATGTTTTTCCTAATCTGACACAATTGAGATAATATATGCCTCCCTGTTCTTGCCGCAAAAGTGGATAACCTCACATGTATCTGCATTATTATACTGCATCTGCAATGCATCTGTCCATTCAATTAACCTGTCACCCAGCAACCTCTCTCCGCATTTCAAACTGCCACCCAGCTATCTGTCATCTGAAAATGTGCCTGTTTTACTTTTAATACCATCATCCAAATCATTTTTATATGCTGTAATTAATTGCGGTCCTGACACTGACCTTGTGGCACTCCACTCGCCACTGCCCAGTAACCAATTCTCTACCCATGTCAATACCATACACCCAACTCCATGTCCACTAAATTTGCCCACTAATCACCTGTGTTGGAACTTCTTAAAGGCTTTGTGAAAGTCCAGATACATTGCATCCACTGGCACTCCGTCATCCATTTAATTTGCCACGTCCTCCAAAAATTCCAGAACATTAGCCAAGCAGGATTTCTCCTTCATAAATCTATGCTGACTCCAGCATCTTCCCCACGGCCTATGTCAGGCTAACTGGTCTATAATTCCCCCATTTTATCTCGCGCTCCTTTGTAGAAAAGTGGGATAACATTAGCTACCCTCCAATACACAGCAACTGATCATGAAACTATAGAACATTGGAAAAAGATAACCAATGCGTCCACAGTTTCTAGCGCCATCTCCTTGAGTACCCTGGGATGCAAACCATCATGCCCTGTGGATTTATCAGCTTTCAGTCCCATCAGTCTACCTAATACTATTTCTCACCTAATGAAAAATTATTTTTGCTCCTCTGTGTCACTAGATCCTATGTCCTCTGGTGCATCTGGGAGATTACGTTACCTTATTAAATGATGACAGAACCAAAGTACCCGTTCAACTCCTCTGCCATTTCCTTGATCCCCAAATCAATTTCACCTGCGTCTGCCTTCAAGGAACCTTTTTCTCTTAATATGCCGAACACACACACACGCACACACAGACACAAACGAACGCACACGCAATCACACACACACACACAACGCACACAACACACACACACACACACACGCGCGCGCGCGCGCACACACGCACGCACACATATGTACATATGTGTGTGTGCGTGTGTGCGCACACATATGTATATATATATATGTTTATTTGTGAGTACGTGTTTTCTGCACACACTGAAATCGTATTATCGTTCTCTCGTTTATTATATTCTTTATGGTTCACTATGTTTATATATTATGTTGGGCTGCTGCAAGTAAGTTTTTCATTGTTCTGACTGGGACGTCTGACAATAAAACGCTATAGACTGTTGACTTTAGACACTAAATGTCAACATCTTCTTTCATTCACGGCAGTATTTATAGATGTCCCTGGCCAGTGCGGGATACCGACCAGATATTCCAATATTAACTCCTCAGTGCTCTCCATGAGTCCTCCTCTCAGTTATAAAGAAACATAGAAGACAGGTGCAGGAATAAACCATTCGACCCTCCAAGCAAGCACCTCCAACCAATTTGATGATGTTTGATCATCCAAAATCAGTACCCCGTTCCTGCTTTCCCCATTTGCATCGTCAGCCTGCAGAGCTATATCTAACTCTCTCTAAATGATACAATGCGAATTGGCCTCCACTGCCTTCTGTGGCAGATAATTCCACAGATGCACATTTTCCTGATTGAAAATGCTTTTCCTCTCCTCAGTCCTAAAATGCTTAATAGTTATTCTTAATCTGTGACCCTTGGATCTGGAATCACCTGCATCGGTAACATATTCCTGCAGCTAGCCTCTCCAATCCCTTAAGTATTTTAGATATGTCTTTAAGATCCCCTCCCATACATAAATTCTAGTGAACGAAAGCCCAGTCGATCTATTCTTTCATCATACGTCAGTCGCGCCATCCCGATATTTAGCCAAGTGAACATACGTTACACTCCCTCAATAGCAAGAATGTCGTTCCTCAAATTAGGAGATCAACATGGCAATAGTCAACAATAGTCCACGTGTGGTCACACCAGGGCCCTACACAACTGCAGTAAATACCCCTTGCTCATGTACTAAAATCAACTCGCCATGAAGGCCAACGTGATCGTGATTGTGCACGATCAGCCGTGATCTCATGGAATGGCGGTGCTGACTCGAAGGGCAGAATGGCCTACTCCTGCTCCTATTGTCTTTTGTCTATTGCCACTGATGCTGAATCTGCATGCTCACTTTCAGTGAACGATTTACAAGGGCACCAAAGTCTCCGATCACCTCCGCCTTTACTTATTGGATACCATTCAAATAATAAACTGACTTCACTATGGATAATTTGCTTTTTTCCAGAAGTAACCATTGAAACTTTTACACAATGTTCTCTCTCTGTAATTTTAAAATGGCATTCTGTTGTTTAACGTGTTATTGTAAATCGCTGTAGATCCCAATAGATGTATTATCCTGGGAGCATTTGACGTACCTTGTTTTTTTCTTAAACTGTAACTAATGTCAATGATCAGGAGACTGGTGTCGCTCGGGACATCTGTCCTCTATATTAAGAGAGGTGTCGACATCTCGGCACTAGTTTGGCACCGGGCTGCTGTGATACATCAGGCGTGGAATCGTCACTTTTGCAAAAATGGGAAGTTGGATATTGGAGCAAATAATGGTCATTTACTATCCCGTTCTGGCAGCGATTGGTATTCCCGGTGAGTCGACATTCACGTCTACACATGGTCTTTATCTTGTTGAATCTAATGATGCCGGGCGATGCTGTTAATCGGAGAATCTGCAGGTTCTGCAACCTTGAACTAAGCACAAGGTCCTGGAGGAACTCGGCAGCTCAGGCGGTATCTGGAGAGGAAATGGAGATCGAGAGAAGAAACGTCGCCTGTCAGAACTCAGTGGGTGGCAATGTGATCTTATTTCAAATAAAACCTGCATTCCGCATCTCTCCATTCATCCTCCACGCACGTCGTACCGGCTTAAAAGTCGTCTTGTTGAGTCATTGTCTGAACTCGTTCTCACCTAAAAAACGACTAACAATGAGTTGTTTGCTTTACCGTCGTTAACTTTTTGCGAGTCCCTCTTTAGTTTGTTATTTGTCTCTGTATATCAACGTCTATTTGTCTCGTTTCCCTTTCCCCCGACTCAATCTGGAGAAATGGCTCGGACCGAACCGTCACCAGTTTCTTTTCTGCAGGGATGCTGTCTGTAAAGCTGAGTTACTCCAGTTGCGTCTATCTTCGTCTTAAAACAGTATTTTCAGTTCCTTCCCACACAGAGTTCCTCCGTCACTGCAGTTGAGACACTGATTGTTTTGCTGCACTCTCTCTTCACACTGTGATGCGGTATTTTCTCAATCCGAACGTTGCATTCGAGTTAACCCCGTGTCATAATGTAAACTATGATCTCAGGCAAAGTTTTTTGTTGCAATTGTGAATGTGTGAACGAATGCTGGTGCCAGGTCGGCAGTGACTTTTCAATTTTATGCGGAACGTTCAGGCAGTGTGAGGAGAGCAGAGTGGCACGGTGCCGATATAGTCTGCGGAGTAACCACTAAATTAAGACAGGAATTGAGGTAATCGATTCCACACCTGTGTCTGAACACTGACTCGATATTAGCTTGCTGTACAGGGACGTTCCTTCCGTTTCAGGAAAATTAGATCAGACCACGAAACTGACCTTCGGAACATGGTTGCATGTGCGCTTTCAGCCACGTGCTAGCCTTTTATTTCTCTTGGCCTGTTTATATATGGGCACAGTGGAAACGCTGCGCAGTCGGGAAGTACATTCCACTGGTTATTTGCTGTTGGAGCTCTGCTTCAAGACATGTAGTAGTTTTGTTGTAGAAAGACACAAAACGCAGCAGTCGCTCAACGGGACAGGCTGCATCTCTGGAGTGAAGGAATGGGTGATGCTTCGATTCGGAACCCTTCTTCAGACGGAAATTGACGGGAAAGGAAAACGAGAGATAAAGGCGATGATGTAGAGAGATATAGAACAATGACTAAACATATGCAAAAAAGTAACGATAATAATGGAGACCTGACTTTGTTAGCTGTTTTGGGGGGGCAAACGCGAGACTGGTGCGACTTTGGTGGGGGAGGGATAGAAAGAGGAGGAATACCGGGATAATGTAGTTAGATAAATCAATATTCATACCACTGGGCTCTAAGCTTCTCAAGCGAAATCCTTGAGATGCTGCTCCTCCAATTTGCGTTTGGCCTCACTTTGACATTGGAGGACAGAAAGGTCAGTGTGGGAATGGGATGGAGAAGGGAATTAAAGTGTTTGGGAACCGGGAGATCAGGTAAGTCTCGGCGGACCGACATATTTCCCTGTGTTCTGGATGGCAGCATTACCTTCATCAAGGTGCTTCATTATTCACTATTTCAGCAATCTCCAGAATGGTTTCGACCGCGAATAGATCACGAATCAACACTATACATTCAAATAACTGTCCAGATAAGCTTGCTCCCTGACAATGATATGTTACTCGAGCCAGTCCATGGGATATACTCATGAATTAATCGGTGTATGGTGATATTAATGGTGATAATCCCCTCTTCCAAGTGATTAGGAGAGATAGATCTCCCATGACTGAATGGCACAGTTGCCTAATTTTGCTCATATCGCTAAGTAACTTGTGAACTTACTTTCGGCATGTAAGCAACCCGTTCCATCTTCTCAAGGCATCGTTTCTACTGCAGATTCAACATGCCCACTTGTAATTTCACCCGGCTTGCCAGTATCACACTGCGCTTTCATTCTGTCTCGTCCCCAGATAATCTTTACACTGCCAATCCTTATTTCGCCTTCACTCTGCCCAATCCCCACCACGCATTCAACCGGAGCACTCTCCACCACAGCTTCACCCTGCGCAATCCCCACCTGGCCCTGATCCCTTCGTACGTCACCCTTGTCAATATCCCGCTGCACATACACCCTGTCCAGTCCGCGCTGCATCTTGACAAGATACATCACTTCCCAACTACACACTACCCGAATCCCTTTATATGCGCATTGACACGGTCCATTTGCCCTTACCTTCTGTACTTCGCCATCAGTCCCTCATGCACCTCAACCCCATTACAAATGTATCTTGTCCACTTAACCCGTGCAGTTCTCATGTATATTTCCCAAGCCGTTTACGTTATTCACCGTCAAATAATATCGGGGATGGATTTTTATTTTACCTCAATCATGTACATACTAAAAACAGGTCGTTGATGCCATAGCTTATAGCTTAACTCCCTGGTATCACGACCGACTCCAATGTGTTTATAACAAGTTATTTTTTTAAGGAAAGACGAACGACGTGCATGAGTAATTCAACAGGTGAGGAAACATCATTGCGGAACACCGTTAGACGACGGTGAAGCCAAGAACTTACGAGTGCCTCACGTAGACGTGTTCCTAACACTAACCTGCAAATGCCCCTTCAACGTAACTTCTTTCCTCTGCGTTCATCCTCCGGCAACTCTTCAATCCTCTTGTATCAAACGTTCTGATAGTTTCATCTCTCGCCTTCGTCCAAGCATGTGCGTATCGACCATCAGGCCCGCCTTCCATCCCGCCTCCGTTCACCTGCATCCTGACAACGTTGTCTTTCATCTCCTTTCTTCCTCTTTTATTTCTCGAACAATCAGTCTGAGGGTCGGCGCGACCGGAAACGTCGTCAATCCATTTTCTCCAGGGATATTGCCTGACCCGCCGAGTTACTCTTGCAGGTTGTCTTTTTTCTGGTGAAGCGGTTTCCGCGGCACATTGTTTCCATGAGTCGTCGTTGATCTCAGCTATGAATTTGCTCTTTTTTTCCCTTTCACTTGCAGTGAACCTGCTGACGATTCTCATCCTGTCCCGCGGGGATTGCGGTCTCTCCAAATGCATCACTCGCTACCTGGTGGGAATGTCAATGGCCGATCTCCTGGTCATCATCATCGACGTCTTATTGAGAACAGTTTTTGTTATGTATTTTCCACGTTCATTCCTGAACATCACTCCTGTCTGCTCCACTAACGCGGTCCTAACGGTTGCAGCCACGCTAATCTCTGTCTGGTTCACGGTCGCGTTTACATTGGATCGATTCCTGGCCATTTGCTATCAGAATGTGAAAGCAAAGTATTGCACCGAGAGAACGGCAACAGTTATTATGGGGATTGTGACCGTATTTTGCTGTTTAATAAGTGTGCCCTGGTATTTTACAATAGACCCAGAATACAATATGGACAATATACCCAGGGGCTGCGTCTTGAAACAGGATTTCTTAAAGTTAACGTCATGGGCTTCATTTGAGCTGCTGACGTTCAGCTTAATTGCGTGGTTCCCGTTCTTTTTGCTGCTGTTGCTCAATTCACTGACCGCCAGACACATTTTAATGTCCGGTCGAGTCCGCAGAGGGCTCCGCGATCGTAAACCTGGAGATAATGACCCGGAGATGGAGAACCGAAGGAAATCCGTTGTTCTCCTCTTCTGTATATCCGGCAGTTTTCTATTGTTATGGAGCACACAAGTAATATGTGTATTGTCCGAGCGTGTATTCGGGACTCCGTATGTCCAGGGCAATGACTTCGAATCTGTTGGGTTCATGCTTCAAGCTTTGAGTACCTGTACAAACACGGCAATATATGTCCTGACACAAAACAAATTCAGAGAGCAGATGAAGAGCTTCGTGAGTTATCCAATATATCTAATTGTAAAGTTAGTGAAAAAGTGAAATGCTTCTTGATGCGCAACGGACAGAGAGAGAGAGAGAGAGAGAGAGAGAGAGAGAGAGAGAGAGAGAGAGAGAGAGAGAGAGAGAGAGAGAGAGAGAGAGAGAGAGAGAGAGAGAGAGAGAGAGAGAGAGAGAGAGAGAGAGAGAGAGAGAGGGAGACAGATATATATATATACATATATATATATAGTATCTCTCTCTCGCTATATATATATATGTATTTTATATATGTATAATACATATATATATATATATATATAATATATATATATATTCAGATAGAGAGAGTATGTGTGTGAGAGAGAGAGAGAGAGGGTGAGGAAGGATGGAGAGACAGAGAGATAAGAGATAGAGAGGGAAAGGGGTTGAGAGAGATAGACAAGGAGAGAGAGCGAAGGAGGCATTAAGAAACAGAGAGAGAGAATGAGAAGGGGGTATAAATGATGAGAGGGAGAGAGGGGAAGAGACTTGGCGGAGCAAAGGAGCGAGTTAGAGAAAGTGGGTGATTGGGAGCGAGAGGGAGGGAGAGAGACAGAAAGAGAGAAAGAGAAAGATAGATACAGACAGATAGATAGAAAAGCAGAGAGAATGAGAGAGAGAGAGAGTGGGGAGAGAATGAGAGAGAAGGAGTGAAATCGAGAGGGAGAGGGATGGGGGTGGGAGAGAGAGGGGGGATGACAGAGAGAAATTGAGAGAGGGACGGAGGGTGAGAGAGGGAGATGAATGCATAAGGATAGAAGGAGTGAGGGAGAGGTAGATAGTGATTGAGAGAGAGGGAGAGAGAGAGAGAGAGAGAGAGAGAGAGAGAGAGATGGGGTGGGGCTGCAGAAAGCAAGAGAGAAATATATGAGAGAGAAAGATATATATATATATATATATATATATATATATATGTTATATATATATATATATATATATATATATATATAGAGAGAGAGAGAGAGAGAGAGAGAGAGAGAGAGAGAGAGAGAGAGAGAGAGAGAGAGAGAGAGTTAGAGAGAGAGAGAAGGAGAAAGGAGGAAGTGGAGGAGGAGGAGGAGGAAAGGGGAGATGCGGGGGGGGGGGGTGAGGGGGAGAGGAAGAGATAAACAGATAGACAGATAGACAGAGACAGATAAATGGACAGATAGATAGATAGATAGATAGATAGATAGATAGACAGACAGACAGACAGACAGACAGACAGACAGACAGACAGACAGACAGACAGACAGACAGACAGACAGACAGACAGACAGACAGACAGACAGACAGATAGATAGATAGATAGATAGATAGATAGATAGATAGATAGATAGATAGATAGATAGATAGATAGATAGATAGATAGATAGATAGATAGATAGATAGATAGATAGATAGATAGATAGATAGATAGATAGATAGATAGATAGATAGATAGATAGATAGATAGATAGATAGATAGATAGATGGGGAAGATAGAGAAAGGGAGATGATGAGAAAAAATAGGGAGCAGGCGAACGAGAGATAGAGATCGAGAAAGAGAGAGAAAGGTACAAGCAGGAAGCGAGAGACAGTGTGGGGCAGAGAGAAAAAAGTGCGAAGTACAGGGAGAACGAGAGATAGAGATGCGGAAAACGAGACAAACAGAGGGAACGAGAGAGTAGAGGGAGATTGGAGAGAAAGAGAGGAATCTAGAGAGAGGAGAGATAATGACAGAGAGAGAGTGAGAGAGTGAGGAGACAGACAGACAGGGAGAAACAGAGTGAGAGAGAGGAGAGATAGTGATGGAGATATAAAGATAGAGACAGAAATAGAGACGGAGTGAGAGAGAAAGAGAGAAAGAGAAAACGAGAGATAGAGGGGTAGGAGAACGAGAGAACGCAGAGGCAGAGGGAGAGAGAAAGAGAGAGAGAGGGACGGAGAGAGACCTAGAGATAGACATCGAATTAGAGGAATATAAAGAGAGATAAATAGATAGAGAGAGAACGAGAGAGAGAGAATAGATGAGAAAAGAGAGAGAGAGAGAGAGAGAGAGAGAGAGAGAGAGGGGACGAGAGATTGAGAGAGAATGAGAGGAGAAAATGAGAGGGACAAAGAATGAGGGAGAGATAGATAAAGAACCAGAGAGAGAAAGACAGAGAAAGAAGAGATAGATTGGTAGTGAAAGCGAAATATAAAGATAGATAGAAAGAGAGAGAAATAGAGATATAACGAGCGAGGGAGAGAAAGAGAGAGAGAGAGAGAGAGAGAGAGAGAGTAAAGAGGTAGAGAGGGAGAAGGAGAGGGTGAGGGAGAGGGTGAGGAAGAGACAGAGAGAGAGATATAGAGCGAGAGAGAGAGAGAGAGAGAAAGATAAAGAGAGAGAGCGTGAAAGAGAGAAGAAAGCGAGCGATTAGAGAGAAAGAGAGAAAGATAGAGGGGAGAGTGGATGGTAGAGCGCGAGAGGGAGATATGGAGAGAGAAAGAGAGAGATGGAGAGAGACGGAGAGGGAAATATGTATTGAGAGAACGAGAGAGAGGGACAACGAGATGAATAGAGAGAAAGAGAACGACGGAGGGAGAGAGAGAGAGGGTTGGGAAGCGAACGGGACAGAACGCGAGAGGTAGGCAGAGAAAGAGGAGAATAAATAGCTAAAGAGAGAAAGGGAGAGGGAGAAATAGAGATAAACGAGAGAAAGAACGAGAGAGAGTAGAGAGTGAGTGAGAGAGATGAGATATATAGAATGATAAAGAGAGAGATTGAGAAAGAGAGTCGGAGACACAGAGAGAGAGCGAGAGAGATAATGAGAAGGAACGAGAGAGAGTGTGGTGGAAGCGAACGAGATAGAACGAGAGAGAGAGAGAGAGATTGAGAGTGTGAGAGAGAGAGAGACAGAGGGTAAAGTGTGAGTGGGGAAGCGTGAATGGGGTACAGAGGGAAGGATATAAGGATATAAGGAAGGAGAAGGATCTCACAGAGGCCCTGGAGAGAACAGAGGCCCAGGAGACGTTGGAGCAAGAGGAAGAGTAGCCGGGTGGTGAGTTGAAAAATCGAGCGCGGGGCTTTGTTTTAACAGAGGCCCAGGAGAAATTGGAGCAAGAGGAAGTGTAGCCGGGTGGTGAGTTGAAAAATCGAGCGCGGGGCTTTGTTTTAACAGAGGCCAAGGTGCCATTGGAGCAAGAGGAGGAGTTACCCAAACCTGTAACTTTCGACACAAGTGTTCTGGTGGAAGCCGCTGATTGGTGGAAGCAGCTGATTGGGTGCAACCCATGGTTTGCATTAGAGCTAAAGTGAGTTAAAAGTAAAGTGAGTTAATGGGTTCAGTGAGTTAAAGGTAAAGTGAGCTAAAGGGTTCAGTAAGCTAAAGGTTTCAGTGAGTTAAAGGTAAAGTGAGCTAAAGGGTTCAGTGAGCTAAAATGGTTCAGTGAGCTAAACGCTTGAGTGAGTTAAAGGTAAAGTGAGCTAAAGGGTTCAGTGAGTTAAAGGTAATGTGAGCTAAAGGGTTCAGTAGCTAAAAGGTCCAGTGAGCTGAAGCGCTCAGTGAGCTAAAGGGTTCAGTGAGCTAAAGGATACAGTGCTTTTTGGTAAAGTTAGTTCAAAGGACTAATATTTTTATAGTGTGAGTTGATTTGTTGGGGGCAAGCCATGTCATTTGAGATCGGCCCCATGGTTTGCTCATCCTGCAACATGTGGGAGATCAGGGATATTGTCAGTGTCCCTGGTGACTACATGTGCAGGAAGTGTGTCCAGCTGCAGCTCCTGGCAGCCCGCATTGAACGATTGGAGCTGCGTTTGTATTCATACTAGAGCATCCACGATGCTGTGAAGCTCGTGAATAGCACGTACAGTGAGTTGGTCACACCGCAGGTTATGCGGCCAGAAAGGGAACGGGTGGCCATTAGCTAGCGTAGCTGTAGGCAGGTGGTGCAGGAGTCCCATGCGGTCATCTCCATCCTAAACAGATATACCATTTTGGATACTGTTGGGGGAGAAGGTTCATCAGGGAAGGCAGCAGCAGCGAAGTTCATGGCATCATTGGTGGCTCTGCGGCACAGGAGGGGAGAAAGAAGAGTGGAAGGGCTATTGTAATAGGGGATTCTTAAGGAAGGGGAATAGGTAGGCGTTTCTGCCGCAAACGAGACTCCAGGGTGGTATGTTGCCTTACTGGTGCAAGAGTCAGGGATGTCACTGAACGGCTGCAGAACATTCTGGAGCGGGATGGTGAACAGCCAGCTGTCGTGGTGCACATTGGCACTAACGATATAGGTAAAAAACGGGATGAACTTTTACAAGGCGAATTTAGGGAGCTAGGAGATAAACTTAAAAGTAGGACCTCAAAGGTAATAATCTGTGGACTCCTACCGGCGCCACGTGCTAGTCAGATTAGAAATAGGAGGATATTGCAGATGAATACGTGGCTTGAGAAATTGTGCAAGGGGGAGGGATTCAAATTTCTCGGACATTGCACCAGTTCTGGGGGAGGTGGGACCAGTACAAACAGGACGGTCTGCACCTGGGTTTGAAGGGAACCAATGTCCTTGGGGGCGTGTTTGCTAGTGCTGTCAGGGAGGATTTAACCTAATGTGACAGGGGACGGGAGCATGAGCAGAGAGACAGAGGGATGTAAAATGAGGGTAGAAGCAATAGGTAGCAAGGTGAAAAGTAAAAGTGGCAGGCAGTAAAATCCAGGGCAAAAATCAAAAAGGGCCACTTTTCTACATCATTGTATAAGGGGTAAGAGTGTTGTAAAAACAAGCCTGAAGGGTTTGTGTCTCGATGCAAGCAGCATTCGTAATAAGGTGGATGAGTTGAATGTGCAGATAGTTATTAATGAATATGATATAGTTGGGATCACGGAGACATAGCCCCAGGTTGACTAACGCTGGGAGCTGAACACCCAGGGATATTCAATATTCAGGAGGGATAGACAGAAAGGAAAAGGAGGTGGAGTAGCGTTGCTGGTTAGGGAGGAGATTAACGCAATAGAAAGGAAGGACATCAGCTTGGAGGATCTGGAATGGTATGGGTAGAGCTGCGAAACACTAAGGGGCAGAAAACGCTAGTGGGAGTTGTGTACAGGCCACCTAACAGTAGTAGTGGAGTTGGGGATGGCATCAAACATGAAATTAGAAATGCGTGCAACAAGGGTAAAACAGTTATAATGGGTGACTTCAATCTACATATAGATTGGGTGAATCATATTGGCAGGGGTGCTGAGGAAGAGGATTTCTTGGAATGTATGCGGGATAGTTTTCTAAACCAACATGTAGAGGAATCAACGAGAGAGCAGGCTATTCTAGACTGGGTACTGAGTAATGAGGAAGGGATAGTTAGCAGTCTTGTTGTGTGTGGCCCCTTGGGCAAGAGTGATCATAATATGGTTGAGTTCTTCATTAAGGTGGAGAGTGACATAACTCATTCAGAAACAAGCGTCCTGAACTTAAATAAAGGTAACTTTGAGTGTATGAGACATGAATTGGCCAAGATAGACTGGCAAGTAATTCTCAAAGGGTTGACGGTGGATATGCAATGGAAGGCATTTAACGACTGCATGGATGAACTAGAACAATTGTTCATCCCAGTAAGGCAAAGGAATAAATCAGGGAAGGTAGTGCATCCGTGGATTACAAGGGAAATCAGGGATAGTATCAAAACTAAAGATGAAGCATACAAATTAGGCAGCAAAAGCAGCCTACCAGAGGACTGGGAGAAATTCAGAGTCCAGCAGTGGAGGACAAAATGCTTAATTAGGAAAGGGAAAATAGATTATGAAAGAAAACTGGCACGGAACATAAAAACGAACTGCAAAAGTTTTTATAAATATGTGAAGAGAAAAGGGTTAGTTAAAACAAATGTAGTCCCTTGCAGTCAGAAACTGGTGAATTGATCATGCGGAACAAGGACATGGCAGGCCAATTGAATAACTACTTTGGTTCTGTTTTCTCAAAGGAAGACATAAATGATCTGCCGGAAATAGCAGGGGACCGGGGGTCAAATGAGATGGAGGAACTGAGTGAAATCCAGGTTAGCCAGGGAGTGCTGTTAGGTAAATTGAATGGATTAAAGGGCAATAAATCCCCAGGGCCAGATAGGCTTCATCCCAGCGTACGTAAGGAAGTAGACCCAGAAATAGTGGATGCATTAGTGATAATTTTTCAAAACTTTAGATTCTGGATTAGTTCCTGAGGATTGGAGGGTAGCTAATGTAACCACACTTTTTAAAAAGGGAGGGAGAGAGAAAACGGGGAATTACAGACCAATTAGTATAACATCGGTAGTGGGGAAAATGCTAGAGTCAGTTATTACAGATGGGATAGCAGCACATTTGGAAAGCGGTGAAATAATTCGACAAAGTCAGCATGGATTTATGAAAAGTTAATCATGTCTGACGAATGTTATAGAGTTTTTTAAGGAGGTAACGTGCAGAGTGCATAAGGGAAACCTTTGGATGTGTTGTATCTGGACTTTCAGAAGGATTTCGACAAGGTCCCCACATGAGATATTAGCATACAAACTTAAAGCACACGGTATTGGGGGTTCAGTATTGAAGTGGATAGAGAACTGGCTGGCAGACAGGAAGCAAAGAGTAGGAGTAAACGGGTCATTTTCAGAATGGCAGGCAGTGACTAGTGGAGTACCGCAAGGATCAGTGCTGGGACTCCAGCTATTTACAAAATATATTAATGATCTGGATGAGGGAATTGAATGCAACATCTCAAAGTTTACGGATGACACGAAGCTGGGGGGCAGTGTTAGCTGTGAGGAGGATGCTAGGAGGCTGCAAGGTGACTTGCATAGGTTGGGTGAGTGGGCAAATGCATGGCATATGCAGTATAATGTGGATAAATGTGAGGTTATCCAGTTCGGCGGAAAAAAAACAGGAGGGTAGATTATTATCTGAATGGTGGCCTATTAAGAAAAGGGGAGATGCAACGAGACCTGGGTGTCATGGTACACCAGTAATTGAAAGTAGGCATGCAGGTACAGCAGGCTGTGAAGAAAGCGAATGGTATGTTGGCATTCATAGCAAAAGGATTTGAGTACAATAGCAGGGAGGTTCTACTGCAGTGTACAAGGTCTTGGTG
>CAUPSL010000016.1:0-40000 GCA_963514005.1 Raja brachyura
CCCCCTCCCCCCCTATACCTCCCTCTCTCCCCCTCCCACTCCCCCTCCCTCCCCCATACCTCCCTCTCTCCCCCTCCCCCTCCCTCCCCCATACCTCCCTTACACCTTTCTCTGTCTCTCTCCCCTTCACCCACTCCTCCTGTTCCTCGCCGCTCTCTCTCATTCGCTCTCCCCATCTCTTCCTCTGCTCTCCCTCTTCCTCCTCTCGCCCCTCTGTCGCTGCCTCAAAAAGACTGGCAGCATCATCAAGGACCCACACCATCCTGGCCACATACTCATCTCCCCGCTGCCTTCAGGTAGAAGGTACAGGAGCCTGAAGACTGCAACGACCAGGTTCAGGAATAGCTACTTCCCCACAGCCATCAGACTATTAAACCTGGCTTGGACAAAACTCTGAACATTAATATCACATTATCTGTTATTTACACTTTATCAGTTTATTTATTCATGTGTGTATATATTTATATATGGTATATGGACACACTGATCTGTTCTGTAGTCAATGCCGTCTATATTCTGTTGTGCTGAACCAAAGCAAAAATTTCATTGTCCTATCTGGGACACATGACAATAAACTCACTTGAATCTTGAATCGAGGTCAGTGCGACATGGTGTGGGTCTGATTGAGTCCCCCTCCCCCTCCCCCTCCCCCTCCCCCTCCCCTCCCCCTCCCCCACCCATGGTGTGAGTGTGTGAGTGTGTGAGTGTGTGAGTGTGTGAGTGTGTGAGTGCGTGCTTGCCCCTACCAGTAAACGCCTGCAGTGTGTCCAATGCTTCAGCCTTGCTCTGGGATCATGTAGTCGGCAGTCCCTAGACAGAGGAGTGTGACCACACGTTAGAGCGACAGGTTTATGCTCCGAATGATATTTACATCAAGAGCTTGGTGATTCAGAGCTCCAGTAGATCGCTGATTACAATCCAACGCTAGCGGAGACCACACTTCCCTCTAATGCAGCTGCTGAGGAAGGACTCCGATCTCTGTCCACAGCATTCAGCAGCATCGCACCCTCTGGCTGGTCTCCACAGACCTCCCACCTCAATGCAGCAAGTACAGCACAGAAACAGGCCCTTCGGCCCACATTGTCCGTGCAGCCTAGTAGGCATACCATGCTGAATTTGACCCATGTCCCTTCCTCTTCACACATCTGTCCAAATCCTCCACCCTAGAGACAAGGACAGTGAGGGTTCACTTTATCCGAGCCCCTCATGAGCTCGTACACCTCAATAAGGTCACCCCTCAGCCTCCGACGCTCCAATGAAATAATTCAACCAGAGTTGGGAAGTTGGAGATTGCTACATCTCAACCGCATGGACTACAGCTGGAGGCAGGTGCAGGAGTCGGCCATTCGGCCCTTCGAGCCAGCACCGCCATTCAATGTGATCATGGCTGATCAACCACAATCAGTACCCCGTTCCTGCCTTCTCCCCATATCCCCTGACTCCGCTATCTTTAAAAGCCCTATCTAGCTCTCTCTTGAAAGCATCCAGAGAACCGGCCTCCACCGCCCTCTGAGGCAGAGAATTCCACAGACTCACCACTCTCTGTGAGACAAACAGGTCTCATTTCACCAACCACCTCATATTACACTCCAAACAGATATTGTCGTTGTCGTTCTATCATCACTTAAATCATTAAGTTAAATGATTCAAAAAAATTAATCACAATTATTCCAGTGATTACAATTTTTAATCTGTTAATCTTGGTCTTAATGGCATATTTAATTGTAGCAATCCCTTCGTGATTCCATTAATATTGATGGAGCAATTATCACAGGAATTAGGCAGGAACCTGTTTGCTGGGGTGATGATATCTTGAAGGGACTGGAATCCTGAGCAAGTCAGCCCTCGGCTCTAATAATCATCCATCAGGTGGTCCTCTATAAACTTCCACGCTGTGTGTGAAGAATTTCAAACCCTCTTGCTACCTCGCCGTGAGTCGTTCTGCCGCCCGCACACTGTGGACGTGTCGTGCCCGTGTGTGTGAGGCTCTGTGGAGCAGACCGGTCAGTCCCACTCACCCCTCCCCCCTGAGACCAGTCTCTGTCCAGTGCCCGTCCTCTCCTCTCTTGACATTACTGACTGAGTGGAAACAGAAAAATAGGTGCAGGAGAAGGCCATTCGGCCCTTCGAGCCTGCACCACCATTCAATGTGATCATGGCTGATCATCCCCAATCAGTTCCCCGTTCCTGCTTTCTTCCTTATCCCTTGATTCCGTTAGCCCCGAGAGCTAAATCTCACTCTCGCTTGAAAACATCCAGTGAATCGACCTCCACTGCCTTCTGTGGCAGAGAATTCCACAGATTCACAACTCTCTGGGTGAAAAATCTAAAAATGGTCCACCCCTTATTCTTAAACTGTGACCCCTGGTTCTGGACTCCCCCAACACCGGGAACATGTTTCCTACCTCTAGCCTGTCCAATCCCTGAAGAATGATATATGTTTTCTATAAGATCTGTCTTCACTGCCCCAGATAATCACCTCCCCTGTGGGTAACTATGTTCCCACTTCCCCAGGTGGATTTGTCACAACTCTTGGCACAGGATGCTGGAGTAACTCAGCGGGACAGGCAGCATCTCTGGGGAGAAGGATTCTGAAGAAGGGTCTCGACCCATAACGTCACCCATTCCTTCTCTCCAGAGATGCTGCCTGTCCCGCTGAGTTACTCCAGCGTCCTCTGTCCATCCAACGCTTAACACACGTGGCCGCAACATTTCCTCTCACTCAGGACGATGGAAAGGAAACACACGGGCTAACGCGTCCGACACATCGCAAAGCTCGTTGGTGAAACGTTCCTGTTAAATTGGTTAGATAGTTTATTGTCACGTGTACTGAGGTACAGCGAAAAGCTTTTGTTGCGCGCTAACCAGTCAGCAGAAAGACAATACATGATTACAATCGAGCCGTTCACACCGTACAGATACAGGATATGGGAATAACGTTTAGTGCACGATGACGCCAGCAAAGTCTGATCAAGGATAGTCCTGTTGGTCACGTTTCCCCTCCCCCTCCCCCTCCCCCTCTCCCTCTCCCTCTCCCTCTCCCTCTCCCTGCCCCTCTCCCTCTCCCTCTCCCTCTCCCTTTCCCTCTCCCTCTCCCTGCCCCTCTCCCTCTCCCTCTCCCTCTCCCTCCCCCTCCCTCTCCCCCTCCCGCTCCCCCTCTCCCTCTACATCTCCCTCCCCCTGCCCCTCCCGCTCCCGCTCCCCCTGCCAGTCGAGGGTCTCGCTCTGTACACAGTCTCAACTAGGGCAGCTTCACTTCAGAGAAACTCACTGAAGCGGCTCGAACCGTGATGAGATGCCACGTGAATACTGTTCAACGCTCCTCATTGTCACTGTTCTAGCGCGCTGCACATACTCACAGACCAGTCGGTTACACATTAAATCTTTTATTATAATATGTGTGTGTGGCTGTGTGTTTGAGTCCGTGTGTGTGTTGTGTGTGTGTGTGCGTGTACGCGCGTGTATGTGCGTTGTGTGTGTGCGTGTATGCATGTGTGTGTGTACAAGTGTTGCGTGTGCGTGTGTGTGCGCGTGTGTACGAGTGTTGTGTGTGTATGTGTGCATGTGTGTGCGTGTGTGTGTGCGTATGTGTGTGTGTGCGCGCATGTGCGTGTGTGAGTGTGTGTGTGCGTGTGTGTGCGTGTGTGTGCGTGTGTGCATGTGTGTGTGCGCGCGTGTACGAGTGTTGTGCGTGCGTGCGCACGTGCGTGCGTGCGCACGTGCGTGCGTGCGCGTGTCTGTGCACGTGCGTGTGTGTGTGTGTGTGCTCGTGCGTGTATGAGTGTTGTATGTGCACATTTATGTTAGTGCGTGCGTGTGTTTTGTGACTTGAATCATAGAATCATAGAAAATAGGTGCAGGAGTAGAGGCCATTCAGCCCTTCGAGCCAGCACCGCCATTCAATATCCAACTCAGTATCCCGTACCTGCCTTCTCTCCATACCCCCTGATCCCTTTAGTCACAAGGGCCACATCTAACTCCCTCTTAAATATAGCCAATTAACTGGCCTCAACTACCTTCTGTGGCAGAGAATTCCACAGATTCACCACTCTCTATGTGAAAAATGATCTTCTCATCTCGGTCCTAAAAGACTTCCCTCTTATTCTTAAACTGTGACCCCTTGTTCTGGAGTTCCCCAACATCGGGAACAATCTTCCTGCATCTAGCCTGTCCAACCCCTTAAGAATTTTGTAAGTCTCCATAAGATCCCCCTTCAATCTCCTAAATTCCAGCGAGTACAAGCCGAGTGTATCCAGTCTTTCTTCATATAGAAGTCCCGACATCCCAGGAATCAGTCTGGTGAACCTTCTCTGTACTCCCTCTATGGCAAGAATGTCTTTCCTCAGATTAGGAGACCAAAACTGTACGCAATACTCCAGGTGTGGCCTCACCAAAACCCTGTACAACTGCAGTAGAACCTCCCTGCTCTTGTACTCAAATCCTTTTGCTGTGAATGCCAACATACCATTCGCTTTCTTCACTGCCTGCTGCACCTGCATGCCTACTTTCAATGACTGGTGTACCATGACACCCAGGTCTCGTTGCATCTCCCCTTTTCCTAATCGGCCACCATTCAGATAATAGTCTACCCTCATGTTTTTGCCACCAAAGTGGATAACCTCACATTTATCCACATTATACTGTATCTGCCATGCAGTTGCCCATTCACCCAGCCTATCCAAGTCACCTTACAGTCTCCTAGCATCCTACTCACAGCTAACACTGCCCCCCAGCTTCGTGTCATCCACAAACTTGGAGATGTTGCATTCAATTCCCTCATCCAGATCATTAATATATATTGTAAATAGCTGGGGTCCCAGCACTGAGCCTTGCGGTACCCCACTAGTCACTGCCTGCCATTCTGAAAATGACCCGTTTATTCCTACTCTTTGCTTCCTGTCTGCTAGCCAGTTCTCTATCCACATCAATACTGAACCCCCAATACCGTGTGCTTTAAGTTTGTATACTAATCTCTTATGTGGGACCTTGTTGAAAGCCTTCTGAAAGTCCAGATATAACACATCCACTGGTTCTCCCTTATCCACTCTACTAGTTACATCCTCGAAAAATTCCACAAGATTCGTCAGACATGATTTACCTTTCATAAATCCATGCTGACTTTGTCCAATGATTTCACCACTTTCCAAATGTGCTGCTATCCCATCTTTAATAACTGACTCTAGCATTTTCCCCACTACCGATGTTAGACTAGTCTGTAATTCCCCGTTTTCTCTCTCCCTGCCTTTTTAAAAAGTGGGATTACATTAGCTACCCTCCAATCCTCAGGAACTACTCCAGAATCTAAAGAGTTTTGAAAAATTATCACTAATGCATCCACTGTTTCCGGAGCTACTTCCTTAAGTACTCTGGGATGCAGCCTATCTGGCCCTGGCCACCTCCGGCTAACCTGGATTTCACTCAGTTCCTCCATTTCATTTGACCTCCGTTCCCCTGCTATTTCCGGCAGATTATTTATGTCTTCCTTAGTGAACACAGAACCAAAGTAGTTATTCAATTGGTCTGCCATGTCCTTGTTCCCCATGATCAATTCACCTGTTTCTGACTGCAATGGACCTACATTTGTTTTAACTAACCTTTTTCTCTTCACATATCTATTAAAACCTTTCCTAATTAAGTCCTTTGTCCTCCTCTGCTGGACTCTGAATTTCTCCCAGTCCTCTGGTTGGCTGCTTTTTCTGGCTAATTTGTATGCTTCATCTTTTGTTTTGATACTACCCCTGATTTCCCTTGTTATCCACGGATGCACCACCTTCCCTGATTTATTCTTTTGCCAAACTGGGATGAACAATTGTTGTAGTTCATCCATGCAGTCTTTAAATGTCTTCCATTGCATATCCACCGTCAACCCTTTAAGAATCAATTGCCAGTCTATCTTGGCCAATTCACGTCTCATACCCTCAAAGTTACCTTTCTTTAAGTTCAGGACCCTTGTTTCTGAATTAACAATGTCACTCTCCATCCTAATGAAGAACTCAACCATATTATGGTCACTCTTGCCCAAGGGGCAACGCACAACAAGACTGCTAACTAACCCTTCCTCATTACTCAATACCCAGTCTAGAATAGCCTGCTCTCTCATTGGTTCCTCTGCATGTTGGTTGAGAAAACTATCCCGCACACATTCCAATAAATCCTCTTCCTCAGCACCCCTGCCAATTTGATTCACCCAATCTACATGCAGATTGAAGTCACCCATTATAACCGTGTTACCCTTGTTGCACGCATTTCTAATTTCCTGTTTGATGCCATCCCCAACTCCAATACTACTGTTAGGTGGCCTGTACACAGTTCCCACTAGCGTTTTCTGCCCCTTAGAGTTTCGCAGCTCTACCCATATCGATTCCACATCCTCCACGCTAATGTCCTTCCTTTCTATTGCATTAATCTCCTCTCTCACCAGCAACGCTACCCCACCTCCTTTTCCTTTTCGTCTATCCCTCCTGAATATTGAATATCCCTGGATGTTCAGCTTCCAGCCTTGGTCATCCTGGAGCCATGTCTCCGTGATCCCAACTATATCATAGTCATTAATAACTATGCAAGGCCGTTAATATTTCTCTGCTGTTTCCTGGGTAATTTATATCACATTCAGCAGCTCAGCTGCAATGCAAACAAAGTGAATTAACATAATTTGTCCACAGTGAATGAAAGATTAACACGGTTTTGCCGCACAATCCCTGAGGTCGGGCCAGATGCAGATAATTATACAAGATGCAGAGTGTGTGTGCGTACGTGTGCGTGTGTGTGTGCGTGTGCATGTGCGTACGTGTGCGTACATGTGCGTGTGTAAGTGTGCGTGTCTGCGTGTGTGTGTGTGTGTGTGCGTGTGCATGTGTGTGTGCGTACGTGTGTGTGTGTGCACGTGTGTGTGTACGTGTGAGTGTGCATGTGTGTGTATGTGTGTGTGTGTGTGCGTGTGCATGTATGTGTGCGTACATGTGTGTGTGTGTGCATGTGTGTGTGCGTGTGTGTGTATGTGTGTGTGCGCGTGTTTGTGTGCATGTGTGTGTGTGTGCATGTGTGCGTGCGTGCGAGTGCATGTGTGCGTGCGTGCGTGTGCATGTGTGTGTGCGTACGTGTGTGCGTACGTGTGTGTGTGCATGTGTGCGTGCGTGCATGTGTGTGTGCGTACGTGTGCATGTGTGTGTGCGTACGTGTGTGTGCGTACATGTGTGTGCGTATGTGTGCGTACGTGTGTGTGTGTGTGTGCGTACGTGTGTGTGTGTGCATGTGTGCATGTGCATGTGTGCGTGTGCATGTGTGTGTGTGCGTACGTGTGTGTGTGTGTGCGCATGTGTGCGTGCGTGCATGTGTGTGTGCGTACGTGTGTGTGTGCGTGTGCGTGTGTGTGCGTACATGTGTGTACCCCTCTCCTCACTAACACACCAACACCATTTGCCTCAACTACTTCCCATTGCAGAGGGATCTGGTTCCTCACCCTACTCGCCTTTGTCCTACCTTGGATTCAGGAGCAAATCTCTTGCACTCACCCTCTGGGTTTGGACTCTCCCAAGCCACGAGTTCATCTCCACATCTGTCAGCATTAATGCTGCAGATCGTCGAGAGCTTCGGGTTTCGAAGCGTGAATGTCCCCAACAATTTGTCCTGGGACAACCACGTTGAAGCAATCGGCAAGAACGCACATTGACATCTCAGACGACAAAGTATGTTTGAGAAGGAACTGCAGATGCTGGAAAAATCGAAGGTAGACAAAAATGCTGGAGAAACTCAGCGGGTGCAGCAGCATCTATGGAGCGAAGTAAATGTGACGTTTCGAGTCTGAAGAAGGGCCTTGACCCGAAATGTGACCTATTCCTTCACTCCATAGATGCTGCCTGTCCCGCTGAGCTTCTCTTGCCCACCTTCAGCATGTCTCTGTTGACCATGTCCAGCTTCCACAGACGCACCATGGAAGCATCACGGGCTGGTTTAGCAACTTCCAAAACCACAAGGGATTGCAGAGTTGATTCCCCACCATTGACTCCATCTACACGCTGGCTCGGGAGCGCAGGCAACATAATCACGGAGATTTTTCACCCCAGTCATCATTTGCAGGACCGTTCTGTGCACAGGTTGGCTGCTGTGGTTCCTAAGATATTGATGAGATTTTCATTGGGTGCAGAGAACATTGAAAGAGCCGGAGTCTGTGATAATCGTAAGCCTTGTTCGGCAAGATGATTGTCATATCTCAATTTCACTTCTACAAAGACCAGCACCAGGAGAATTCTCTTTTACACTGATGTCAAAGCACATTATTGTCACAGCTGAATATTTCCCTGAAATCTTCCTCCCAATTGCTCAGTGGAGCTCGGAATTTCACAGTCGCTTGCCTTCGGATGGTTTCAGATGATTAGACCTCTTCACTGACTTGGCGATGCCTGTGAAGGAGACGGCAGCTTCATGTCTCACCGCTGAGTGCAGGAGACTCGCTCTGTATCCAGCGAGCAGTCGCCCCCTTCCACTCCCCACTCCCCACCACCCCAGACCCACCACCCCTCCTGGACAGGGGCAACAACAGGTGTCCCGACCCAAAACGTCACCTATCCATGTTCTCCACAGATGCTGCCTGACCCGCTGAGTTACTCCAGCACTCTGTGAAACGTCACCTATCCATGTTCTCCACAGATGCTGCCTGACCCGCTGAGTTACTCCAGCACTCTGTGAAACGTCACCTATCCATGTTCTCCACAGATGCTGCCTGACCCGCTGAGTTACTCCAGCTCTCTGTGAAACGTCACCTATCCATGTTCTCCACAGATGCTGCCTGACACGCTGAGTTACTCCAGCACTCTGTGAAACGTCACCTATCCATGTTCTCCACAGATGCTGCCTGACCCGCTGAGTTACTCCAGCACTCTGTGAAACGTCACCTATCCATGTTCTCCACAGATGCTGCCTGACCCGCTGAGTTACTCCAGCACTCTGTGAAACATCACCTATCCATGTTCTCCACAGACGCTGCCTGACCCGCTGAGTTACTCCAGCTCTCTGTGAAACGTCACCTATCCATGTTCTCCACAGATGCTGCCTGACCTGCTTTCCTCCCACGCCCGTGATAAGTGCGTTGACCGCTGTACATTGGGCCTCGTGTGTGGGTCGGGTGCTGAGGGAATGTAGGGACCGGTGTAGATGGGTGGCTGGTGGTCGGCACGGGCTTGTTGGGCTGAGCGGCCTGTGTCCAAACACACAACTCTGTATTCCGTGTAATATTTAACGGTGGTGAAGGTACTGCTGACTCAGCACGGCCAGGAGTCTGTCACAGCATGACTCAGCTTCAGGGCGGGACCAAAGCCCACAATGTGATAAACTGAAAATGGCCTTTTCATCAAACGCGTTCCCAGCGCCATCATTATAGTCATAGAGTGACAGAGCACGGAAACAGGCCCTTCGGCCCAACCTGCCCATGCCAACCAACACGCCCCTTCTACACTAGTCCCACCTGCCCGCGTTTGGTCCATGTCCCTCCAAACCTGCCCTATCCATGTACCTGTCCAACTGTTTCTTAAACGTTGCGATAGTCCCAGCCTCAACTACCTCCTCCTGCAGCTCGTTCCATACACCCACCTCCCTTTGTGCAAAAAAGTTACCTCTCAGGTTCCTATTAAATCTCCCCCCCCCCCTCACCTACCTTGTTCTTGGCTCCCCTACTCTGGGTAAAAGACTCTGTGTATTTATTTGATTTTAGGATCACGTGTAACATGACTTTGTACACCCCAGTAAGATCACCCCCCCCCCCCGGATTCAGGTGTGCGAGCTCACTCCTCAACCCGCTGCACTGGCACAGTTAGAGGCCCCTCGCAATTCCAGTGAATCTGGGTAAATCCAGCAAAGTGCAGAGTTACAGGCGGTTACAGCAAGCAGATAAACGTACAGCTGTCCTTGCCGGCCCATTCTCCTCCCCCCCCCCCCCCCCCGCACGTCTGGGGAGGGAAGGTTTAACGTTATTGACGGCCCAGTCCCACAGCGAGGCCACAAAATGCTGGTGTCATGCTGTGACAGACTCCTGGCCGTGCTGAGTCAGCAGTACCTTCACCACCGTTAAATATTACACGGAATACAGAGTTGTGTGTTTGGACACAGGCCGCTCAGCCCAACAGTCCCGTGCCGACCACCAGCCACCCATCTACACCGGTCCCTACATTCCCTCAGCACCCGACCCACACACGAGGCCCAATGTACAGCGGTCAACGCACTTATCACGGGCGTGGGAGGAAAGCAGGTCAGGCAGCATCTGTGGAGAACGTGGATAGGTGACGTTTCACAGAGTGCTGGAGTAACTCAGCGGGTCAGGCAGCATCTGTGGAGAACGTGGATAGGTGACGTTTCACAGAGTGCTGGAGTAACTCAGCGGGTCAGGCAGCATCTGTGGAGAACATGGATAGGTGACGTTTCACAGAGTGCTGGAGTAACTCAGCGGGTCAGGCAGCATCTGTGGAGAACGTGGATAGGTGACGTTTCACAGAGTGCTGGAGTAACTCAGCGGGTCAGGCAGCATCTGTGGAGAACATGGATAGGTGACGTTTCACAGAGTGCTGGAGTAACTCAGCGGGTCAGGCAGCATCTGTGGAGAACATGGATAGGTGACGTTTCACAGAGTGCTGGAGTAACTCAGCGGATCAGGCAGCATCTGTGGAGAACATGGATAGGTGACGTTTCACAGAGTGCTGGAGTAACTCAGCGGGTCAGGCAGCATCTGTGGAGAGAAGGAATGGGTGACGTTTCGAGTCGAGACCCTTCTTCAGTCTGATGGGTTCCGAATTGAAACAGCACCTGTTCCTGTTCTCTAGAGATGCTGCTGACCCACGGAGTTACTCCAGTACTCTGTATCTTTCTTCGGGTTAAACCAGCATCTGCAGTTCCTCCTACACGTCTGCTTTAGTGAACCTGGGCAGCTCCTGGCAGCTGGAAGGTTAACACAAAGATCTCATTGCGATTGATCGCGATTCCTGGTCCTCACAGAATCATTGGATTTAAGGGAACATTAGGATGAGAGCAGCAAACACAGATAACCGCTCGACCAACCCTGGCTGTTGCAGCACGCCGGATTTGAATACATTTGCTGCTCCAACTGCAGGCTCCGTTGCTGATTAATTCATAACATCTTCAAAGACTCTGCACATTTATTTACCGAGTCTGAAGATGCTGTTTTGGGATAATGGATTGAACACAACAAACATGTCCCTGATCACACTGCCAGCAGCTTCCTTATTCATCCCTGCTGCTGCTGGTCATGTTCATAAGGGATAGGAACAGAATTAGGCCATTCAGCCCATCGTCTACTCCGCCACCTTTGATGAAATGTGTGTACATGTGTGTGTGTGTGTGTACGTGTGTGTGTGTGTACGTGTGTGTGTGTGTGCGTGTGTGTGTGTGTGTACATGTGTGTGTGTACGTGTGTGTGTACGTGTGTGTGTGTGTGCGTGTGTGTGTGTACGTGTGTGTGTGTACGTGTGTGTGTGCGTGTGTACATGTGTGTGTGTACGTGTGTGTGTGTACGTGTGTGTACGTGTGTGTGTGTGTACGTGTGTGTACGTGTGTGTGTGTGTACGTGTGTGTGTGTACGTGTGTGTACGTGTGTGTGTGTGTACGTGTGTGCCTGTGTGTACGTGTGTGTGTACGTGTGTGTGTAAGTGTGTGTGTAAGTGTGTGTGTGTACGTGTGTGCGTGTCTGTGTGTAAGTGTGTGTGTACGTGTGTGTATGTGTGTGTGTACATGTGTGTGTGTACGTGTGTGTGTGTCTGTGTGTACATGTGTGTGTACGTGTGTGTGTGTCTGTGTGTACGTGTGTGTGTGTGTCTGTGTGTACATGTGTGTGTACGTGTGTATATGTGTGTGTGTACGTGTGTTTGTGTCTGTGTGTACATGTATGTGTGTGTATGTGTGTGTGTACATGTGTGTGTACGTGCGTGTGTGTCTGTGTGTACGTGTGTGTGTACATGCGTGTCTGTGTGTACGTGTGTGTCTGTGCGTTTGTGTGTGTGTACGTGTGTGTGTGCATGCGTGTGTGTGTACGTGTGTGTGTGCACATGTGTGTGTGTGTGTACGTGTGTGTGTGCATGCTTGTGTGTGTACGTGTGTGTGTGTGTGCACATGTGTGTGTGTGTACATGTGTGTGTGCGTGCATGTACGCGTCTGTGCACGCGTGTGTGTGCACATGTGTATGTCTGTGTTTGTGTGTACGTGTATACGCGTGTGTGCGCGTGTATGTGTGTGTGTATGCGCGTGTGTACGCGTGTGTGTGTATACGCGTGTGTGTACGCTATCTCTGGTTTTGATCCTGTGTAACAAGATTAGGTGAATCTTATTTAACCGAGTGCTGAAAGGCCAGATCAGTGGGCAGTGACGGAAGATTTGCGACTCTAATCTGATGAACACATTTTTAGATATTAAATTTGCCAACATTGCACAATAGATACTAATCCTGTCTGGGAAATCCCTCTAAGGAGCTGGCTGTTACAATCTCCACAGTCCCACCATCTACACACACTTGTGTATGAAGGAACGGCAGATGCTGCAAGCTTACACTGAAGATACACACACAATGCTGGAGTAACTCAGCGGGACAGGCAGCACCTCTGGAGAGAAGGAATGGGTGACGTTTTGGGTCGAGACCCTTCTTCAGACTACGGGTGACGTTTTGGGTCGACACTTCTAAGGGTCTCGACCCGAAACGTCACCCATTCCTTCTCTCCAGAGACGCTGCCTGTCCCGCAGAGTTACTCCAGCACTTTGTGTCTATCTTCGGTGTAAACAGCATCTGCAGTTCCTACCTACACTGGACCTAAGTGGTTCCAGAGGCACGAAATGTCCACTGCTCCTTCTGGCAGCATGTTCTACATGTCCATACCCTCTGGGTGAAGAGGTCCACCTCACACCACTGCAGCGTATCACGTAGAGGCAGATGGGACCAGTTGAACCTGGCATCATGTTTGACACGGACTACTTGGCCGTTCCTGTGCTGTACCGTTCTGTGTGAACCTCGTACCCCCACTGACCCAAAGGGGAGACTCACTCCTGCACGTCCTAACTCACCCCCCCCCCCCCCCCCCCACACACACCACTCATTAGACCGTGTACGGCAGATAATGCCGCTGTAAAACAAACCAAATCAGGATTCAGGTCACAAGATGGAGATGGAATAGGTGAGGTTGAAATGTTAATGCATTCACGTGGCATTTTGTATTATCTGTGATTCACAGCTTGTACGGGCGGCGATGTGTGTTGGGGATATGAGGGTGGCTCTGGGAGTGGGGCTGCCGGTGCTTTGTGAAGAATCCAACGTTGATTTTATTGAGGTAAGATATGTCCTCTACTGCGTGATCAATAGATGGTCATTGCATTTACACCTGGTCTAGACCTAGTTAGAGCTTGATTCTTGCCTTACTTGGTCTTCGACAGGTGTACGGTAGAGAGCACACCTGTCCGTCGAAACACCGCTGGTTTGCTAATCAACCTCCCCACCATGGAAGGTCCATCCCAGTAATGACCTCCCCACCATCGAGGCGCTGCCTCAAAAAGGCAGCCAGCATCATCAGAGACCCACACCACCCAGGCCACGCTCTCATCTCACTGCTACCATCGGGAAGAAGGTACAGGAGCCTGAAAACTGTGACCTCCAGGTTCAAGAACAGCTTCTTCCCAACAACCATCAGGCTCTTGAACACTGCACGACACTGACCTCAGCAACGGTGATCTAACACGACTGTGTCTTGGGCTGCACTGCGGACTTTGGTTATGAACTATGGTGGTCACCTGGTACAACTGTTATTGATTTCTTTATTGATACATTGAACTTTCTATATTGTATTTACAGGCTTGTTAAGCTGCAGAATGAAAGGTCGGTCCTCAGCAGAGGTCTTACCTTTGTCCCCCTCCGTCCCCACCTCAATGAGTTTCGCGCCCACCACGACTTGGAGCTCTTCTACCGTCGCCTCCGCCTCACAGCGTTTTTCCACGGGAACAAGTCCTCGCCCCCCACTGATGATCCCTTTTCCTGTCTCCCACGTACCCCCTCCTCGTGGACCCCCCCTCGTGGCCCTCCAGCTTTAGAACTCTTTATTCAGAACTGCCATCGGGACATCAACCGCCTCGACTTCTCCACTCCCCTGTCTCACTCCAATCTCTCCCCCTCCGAACGTATTGCCATCGACTCACTCCGCAACAACCCGGACTGGGTTATCAAACCCGCCGACAAGGGAGGTGCTGTGGTAGTCTGGCGCGCCGATCTCTACAAAGCAGAGGCCACGCGCCAACTCTCGGACACCTCCTCCTACTTACCCCTGGACCATGACCCCACTGACGAGCACCAGGCCACCATCTCGAGCACCATCACTGACTTCATCAACTCCGGCTCCCTGCCCCTCCGAGCCTCCAACCTCATCGTTCCCCAGCCCCGCACGGACCGATTTTACCTTCTCCCCAAAATCCACAAACCCGACTGCCCCGGCAGACCCATTGTCTCTGCCTGTTCGTGCCCCACCGAACACATTTCCACATACCTTGACTCCATCCTATCCCCCTTTGTTAAATCCCTCCCCACCTATGTTCAAGACACCTCAGGCACTCTCCGTCGGCTCCGCACATTCCGTTGTCCAGGCCCCCATCCTCTCATCTTCACCATGGACGTCCAGTCACTATACACCTGCATCCCCCACCAGGATGGTCTCAAAGCCCTCCGGTACTTCCTCGACCAGAGGAGCAACCCATACCCATCCACTGACACCCTCCTCCGCCTAGCGGAGTTGGTCCTTACCCTCAACAACTTCTCTTTTGACTCCTCCCATTTCCTCCAAACACAAGGCGTAGCTATGGGCACACGCATGGGCCCTACCTACGCCTGCCTCTTTGTCGGGCACGTCGAACAATCTTTGTTCTCGGCGTACCAGGGCCCCACCCCCGACCTTTACCTCCGTTACATTGACGACTGCTTTGGTGTCACCTCCTGCACCCACGCACAACTGACTGACTTCATCCATTTCACAACCAACTTCCATCCGGCACTCAAAAATACGTGGACCATTTCCGACATTTCCCCTACCATTCCTTGGCCTCACCATCTCTATTGCAGGTGATACACTCCTGACTGACATCCACTACAAACCAACTGACTCCCACAGCTACCTGGACTACTCTTCCTCCCACCCTGCTTCCTGTAAGGACTCCATCCCCTATTCCCAATTCCTCCGTCTACGCCGCATCTGCTCCCAGGATGACGTGTTCCACACCAGGTCATCACAAATGTCCTCGTTCTTCAGAGAACGGGGTTTCCCCTCCCCCACTATAGATGAGGCTCGCACCAGGGTCTCCTCCATACCCCGCAACACTGCCCTCTCTCCCCATTCCCCCACTCACAACAAGGGCCGAGTCCCCCTGGTCCTCACCTTTCACCCCACCAGCCAGCGCATACAACAGATAGTCCTCCGCCAGTTTTGCCACCTCCAACGTGACCCCTCCACTCGCCACATCTTCCCATCTCCCCCTCTGTCTGCCTTCCGCAAAGACCGCTCCCTCCGCAACTCCCTCGTCAATTCTTCCCTTCCCTCCTGCTCCTCTCCTTCCCCGGGCACTTTCCCTTGCAACCGCAAGAGATGCCACACTTGTCCCTTCACCTCCCCCATCCACTCCTTTCAGGGACCCAAGCAGTCATTCCAAGTCCGACAGAGGTTCACCTGCACCTCCTCCAACCTCATCTACTGCATCCGTTGCTCCAGATGCCAGCTGATCTACATCGGTGAGACAAAGCGGAGGCTGGGCGATCGTTTCGCCGAACACCTCCGCTCGGTCCGCAATAACCAGCCCGACCTCCCAGTGGCTCAGCACTTCAACTCCCCCTCCCACTCCGTATCCGACCTCTCGGTCCTGGGCCTCCTCCACTGCCAGAGTGAGCAACACCGCAAGTTGGAGGAACAGCACCTCATATTCCGCTTGGGGAGTCTGCATCCTCTGGGCTTAAACATTGAATTTTCTCAATTCTGTTAACCCAGACTGCCTCCCCCCCCTCCCCACCTCTCCCTCAGCCCTCTGGCCCTGACATTCCTTCTCCATCTCCCCCCCCCCCCCCCCCCCAGTCGCACTAGCTTCTCATTTTCACACCACAAACAGCTTACAATGGCCTGTTTCCTTTATCATCAATACTTTTTTGCATATCTTTCATTCATTGTTCTTTATCTCTCCACATCACTGTTTATATCTCTCGTTTCCCTGATCCCTGACCAGTCTGAAGAAGGGTCTCGACCCGAAACGTCGCCTATCTCCTTCGCTCCTTAGATGCTGCTGCACCCGCTGAGTTTCTCCAGCTTTTTGTGTAACCCCCGAATGAAATCATTTCATTGGTTTGTTGCTGGTACATATGATAATTTAAAACTCTTAGACTGGCACGGTGGCGCAGCGGTAGAGTTGCTGCCTCACAGCGCCAGAGACCCGGGTTCCATCCTGACTACGGGTGCTGTCTGTGCGGAGTTTGCACGTTCTCCCCGTGACATATGTGGTTTTCTCCGAGATCTTCGGTTTCCTCCCACACTCCAAACACGTGCAGGTTTGTAGGTTAATTGGCTTGGTAAATGTAAAAATTGTCCCTAGTGTGTGTAGGATAGCGTTAGTGTGCGGGGATCGCTGGTCGGCACGGACTGTGGGCCGAAGGGCCTGTTTCTGCGCTGTATCTCTAAACTAGACTCAAGCCAACCATTGTTGAGCTCCTCAGCCTCCTCAGCATTAGATGGTGGGGATGGGCTGGGCAGTCTCTCTCCGTGCCCCACATGTGATGACTATTTCCATACCTTGTGTGTGCAAGCAAAGAATCTTACACTGACCAGCGATCCCCGCACACTAACACCATCCCACACACACTAGGGACAATTTACACATTTACCTACAATTAATCTACAAAACCTGCACGTCTTTGGAGTGTGGGAGGAAACCGGAGATCTTGGAGAAAACCCACACGGTCATGGGGAGAACGTGCAAACTCCGTACAGACAGCACCCGTAGTCAGGATCGAACCCGGTGCTGCAAGAGCTGTGAGGCAGCAACTCTACCGCTGCGCCACCGTGCCACCCTTAACTTGAGAGAATAAAGTATTCAATAATGAATTCATTCCATACTCTCTCTGGAGTCTCCCCTCCTTCATCACCCACCCACCCACGGCAATAGTTCCTCTCTTTCTGCGCTTTCAAAGGATTTTAAATCTCTCCGCTATTCCCTGTATAACCTTGAGTGCCAAGGAGAAGGCCTGGTGGGGTTGACACCGCACCAGTTAATGGTCTCACAGTGACGGACGCATCCCTCGGGGACGACTGATCCCAGCAGTCGATCAAACGCAGTTTGAAGTTCAAAGGCTCGCTGCAGTAACTAATGTCCTGAATCCTGAACTGAAACAAAGGCAGTCACAATGATAGGAGGGCAGAGCTGGTTATAATGAGACAGCGAAAATATATTGGAGGGCAAGACAGCACCGAGAAACATAGAAGTAGGTGCAGGAAAAGGCCATTCGGCCCTTCTAGCCAGCACCGCCATTCAATATGATCACGGCTGATCATCCACAATGAGTTCCCCGTTCCTGCCTTCTCCCCGTATCCCTTGGTTCCATTCAAGGACATCAGCAGTGGCAGTCATAAAACAGTCCAGTACAGCCTAGTATCAGGCCCTTCAGCCCACAAAATCTGTGCCAAATTAAACTATTCTCTTCAATCTGCAAGTGATTGATTCCGTCTATTCTCTGCCTGTCTTAATTCTCCTCTGAACATGACTGTATCTGCCTCCACCACCACCCCGGCATCGTGTTCCAGGCCTCCACCACCACCCCGGCATCGTGTTCCAGGCCTCCACCACCACCCCGGCATCATGTTCCAGGCCTCCACCACCACCCCGGCATGGTGTTCCAGGCCTCCACCACCACCCCGGCATCGTGTTCCAGGCCTCCACCACCACCCCGGCATCGTGTTCCAGGCCTCCACCACCACCCCGGCATCGTGTTCCAGGCCTCCACCACCACCCCGGCATCGTGTTCCAGGCCTCCACCACCACCCCGGCATCGTGTTCCAGGCCTCCACCACCACCTGTACAAAACATCTGACCTGCCCGTGTACTTTAAACCGTGCTCACACCTTGTTCTCCCCCCCCCCTCCCCCGCCTCCCTCTCCCTCCCTCCCCCTCCCCCCCCTCCACACTCTCCTCCCCCTCCCTCCCCCCCTCTACCACACGTTCAGGGAACAGACCCAACGTGTCTGCACTTGGTCTCGTGTACTTTAAACCGTGCTCACACCTTGCTCTCCCCCCCCCTCCCTCCCCCTCCCCCTCCCTCCCCCCTCCCCCCCCCTCCACACTCTCCTCCCCCTCCCTCCCCCCCTCTCCCCACACGTTCAGGGAACAGACCCAACGTGTCTGCACTTGGTCTCGTGTACTTTAAACCGTGCTCACTCACATTAACATTTCCAACCTTGGGGAAATATTCTGATCGTTCTGCCCCATGTGTGACTCACATGATGCCACGTTGGTCTATCAGTTTCCACGCAGCCCATGACAACCCACGTTTGTCCAACGTGTAGTCAGGGTACTGTCCGATTCACCTCTAGCCTATAGTGCACACTGGACTTTGTCTCCTAAAGTGAGGTGCCACAATGCTGAGAACTATAGTCCGTATCCACCAGCCATGACTCTGCCCACACTGAATATATTAATATCCCTTCAGAAGCATCCTTTGATCTCTTCGCTGCTCCTCACCCTTTGATAAACAAAGCACCAAAGATGGACACAGGACGCTGGAGTAACTCAGCGCGACAAGCAGCATCTCTGGAGAGAAGGCATGGGTGACGTTTCGGGGTCAGGGGAGTGGGCGGGACAAAGGTAGAATGTAGTGGGAGGCAGTGAGACTGGTGGGAGAACTGGGAAGGGGGAGGGGATAGAGAGGGATAGCAAGGGTTGAGAAGTCAATAGTCATCCTGCCCAAGCAAAATGAAGCATGGTGGTTGCATGGAACGAGCTGGCAGACGAGGGAATTGATGCAGGTACAATTACAACATTTAAAAGACTGTGGACAAGTATAGAACAGGTTTGGAGGGATATGGGCCTAACTCGGGCAGGCGGGACTAGTGTGGATAGGGCAGCTCGGTCGGCAGGGGCATGTTGGGCCGAAGGGCCTGTTTCCATGCTGCATGACTATGTCTATATAAAGACATATAGACTCTATAAACCCCCTGCCCCGACAACCCGAAATGTCACCTATGCATGTTCTCCAGAAAGCTGCCTGACCTGTCGAGTTACTCCAGCACTTTGTGTCTTTTTGTGCCTGTCTAAAGGCCCTTAAACACCACCATGGTACCTGCCGCCACCACCTCTCCTGACAACGTGTTCTAGGCGCCCACCACACTCGATAAAAAAATCTGGCCCCACACACCTTCACACCATGAACTTTGAACTTCCCCCTCTCACCTTCACACCATGCCCATTAGTCCGGATATTCCCACACTGGGCTCTGACGGCCCACGCTGTCTACTGTAGTAAACAGTGAGGTTTTATTTGTTGCATTGTGTCAACAAAAAAACTGATGGATTTGTTCTCAGTGAAGGAACTGCAGATGCTGGATAAAATCTACCTTCGATAGACACAAAATGCTGGAGTAACTCAGCGGGTGAGGCAGCATCTATGGAGGGAAGGAATGGGACCCGCTGAGTTACTCCACCTTGAGTTTGGTCTCCGTTCCTCTTTCCAACCTCCCCACATCCCAGTTTGTTGTCTCCTACACGAGGAGTGTTCATTTTGCAGAATTATCTCTGAAGCAGTGTCTTATCAAAGACCTTCTGCAAATGCTGGTACATCTACCAGTTTGCCATCACCTGCAGCACGCTACTTCTGAGAGCTGGTATAATCTCTGAAGCAAGTCCCCATGGGCGAGGAAATAATCACAGAAACTCATCTCTCCTCTGTTAAAATGATAGAAGTGTCTAGAATGATAAAAGGCAAAGGCAGCGTAGGCTGTCAGAGCCCAGTGTGGGAATATCAACGTCTAATGGGCACGGCGTGAAGGTGAGAGGGGGAAAGGTTAAAGGAGATGTGTGGGTCAAGTGTTTTCACCGAGTGTGGTGGGTGCCTGGACACGCAGTCGGGAGAGGTGGTGGTGGCGGCGGCAGATACCTTAGTGGAGTTTGAGGGCCTTTTAGATCGGCAACATAAAGACACAAAGTGCTGGAGTAACAACAGGTCAGGCAGCGTCTCTGGAGAACAGGGAGAGGTGACCCTGCACACTGATTGTAGAGGCCGGGGGGGGGGGGGGGGAACGGGACGGGGGGGGACGGGGGGGACAGGGGGTGAGGAGGGGGGTGGGGGGGGGGGGGTGGGGGTGACGAAAGCTGGAACAGAAGAAGGGGCAGGAAAAGCTGGTGAGTGATAGGTGGATACAGGTGATAGGCCGATGGTTGGACAAAGCTGGAAGGTGTGAGATAGGCCGAGGATGGAAGAGGTCGAACAAGCAAAGACGGCCAGTCCTGGACCAACAGACAGGCCGACAGATGATCGGAGCCATCTAGCGGCAAGTTTCTGGATTCCAGGCAAGGCTGAGCCACCCAACTAACAGCTAACAATGGCCCAGTTCCTTTATCATCGTTACTTTTTCATTCATTGTTCTTTATCTCTCCACATCACCGCCTATATCTCTCGTTTTCCTTATCCCTAACCAGTCTGAAGAAGGGTCTCGACCCTTTCCTTCTCTCCAGAGATGCTGCCTGTCCCGCTGAGTTACTCCAGCTTTTTGTGTCTATTTTCGCAGCTCAGTTAATCATGAACTGTCTCAACTAACAAGACATTCTGGTACGGAGGGATGTTGTGCAAGCTGTGAGCGATGCTGCAAGTGCGGCCATTATGTGTATTTGACGATGGACTGAACGCCAGTATATCAGCGTGCCGATGTTGAGATAAGGCTGATCAAACATTCTTCACAGCTTGTGCAGTCAATCACCGGACTTGGACAGTCAAGGCCAGCACACTGAACCAGTGCCGTCTGTGTGAGAGGAAACATGTTGTAGATCAGGCAGCTCAACCATCCCACCCCAACCAGAGAGTGGTCCTGAACTACCATCTACCTCATTGGAGACCATCAGACTATCTGTGATCGGGCCTTACTGGCTTCACCTTGCACCAAACGTCATTCCCTTTCTCCTGTATCTGTACACTGTGGAGGGCTCGACTGTAATCATGTATTGTCTTTCCGCAGACTGGTTAGCGCACAACAACAGCTCTTCACTGTACCTCAGTACACGTGGCAATAAACTAAACTGAGCTAGGATGTGGATGCAGATACAACAGAGGGATTGTCTTCAGTGGCGCAACGGTAGAGTTGCTGCCTCACAGCGCCAGAAACCCGGATTCAATCCTAACCTCGGGTGCTGTCTATGTGGAGTTTGCTAGTTTAGTTTAAAGATACAGTGTGGAAACAGGCTCTTCAGCCCACTGAGTCCGCACCAACCTATCCTACACTCTGGGGGACAATTTACCGAAGCCAATTAACCTGCAAACCTGCACGTCTTTGAGATGTCAAAGTCAAAGTCAAAGTCAAAAGAGTTTATTGTCATGTGTCCCTGACAGGACAATGAAAATCTTTCTTTGCATAGCACAACAGGACATAGAAGGCATTGACTACAATTCTATATGTAAATACACCCATTAATTAATAAATTAATAAAGTGCAAATAACAGATGGAGGGATATTAATGTTCAGAGTTCCGAGCTACGTTTAATAGCCTGATGGCTGTGGGGAAGTAGCTATTCCTAAACCGGGTGGTTGCAGTCTTCAGGCTCCTGTACCTTCTACCTGAAGGTAGCGGGGAGATAAGTGTGTGGCCAGGATGGTGTGGGTCCTTGATGATGCTGCCAGCCTTTTTGAGGCAGCGACTGCGATAGATTCCCTCGATGGTAGGGAGGTCAGAGCCGATGATGGACTGGGCAGTGTTTACTACTTTTTGCAGTCTTTTCCTCTCCAGATGTGGGAGGAAACCTGAGCACCCGGAGAAAACCCACGCGGTCACAGGGAGAACGTGCAAACTACGTACAGACAGCGCCCGTGGTCAGGATGGAACCCGGGTCTCTGGCGCTGTGAGGCAGCAGCTCTACCCGCTGCTCTACCCTGCCGCCAGTGTTCATGAAGTGCGGTCAGCGAGATTGAGAATCAGCCGCCACTGAAGATAGACACGAAAAGTTGGAGTAACTCAGCGGGTCTGATGTCAGGGGAGAGGGAGATACATAGATAAGGAAGTGTAAGGTGTGAAAACAGGATAAAGGGGATGGAGATCCAGGACAATGTAGAGTAGATCGTTGTTAGCTGGGAGAAGGTGACAACAAAGCCAACAGAGATAAAATGTAGTCGGATACGGTCAGACAGGGAGGAGAACTGGGAAGGGGGAGGGATGGAGAGAGAGGGAAAGCTAAAAAAACATAGAAAATAGGTGCAGGAGTAGGCCATTCAGCCCTTTGAGCCAGCAGCGCCATTCATACCATCATGGCTGATCATCCAAAATCATAATCCCGTTCCTGCTTTCTCCCCGTATCACTTTGACTCCGTTAGATCTAGGAGCTATTTCTATAGGGCCTGTCCCACTTGGCGATTTTGCCAACGTCATATCAGTGTCGCCAAAAGATTTTGAACATTTCAAAATCCAGCGGCGACAACAAAATGTTGAAAAAACACCGGGTGTCAACACGTTGTCACGCTACGTCACGCTGCGTCACGCTGCATCACGCTGCATCACGCTGCGTCACGCTGCGTCACGCTGCGTCACGCTACGTCACGCTGCATCACGCGACATCACGCTGCATCACGCTATGTCACGCTGCATCACGCGACATCGCGCTGCGTCACGCTACGTCACGCTGCATCACGCCGCCACTTTTCCGGTGACCTGATACGTCAGTCAATGATGCCGGCAGTCGCTGAATAAATCGCCACGTGCCACAGGCCCTTAACTCTCTCTTGGAAACATCCAGTGAATCGGCCTCCACTGCCCTTCAGCCCAACTTGCCCACCCCGGCCAACTTGTCCCGGCTACACTAGTCCCACCTGCCTGCGCTTGGTCCATATCCCTCCAAACCTGTCCTATCCATGTACCTGTCTAATTGTTACTTAACCGTTGGGATAGTCCCAGCCTCAACCATCTCCTCTGGCAGCTAGTTCCGTACACCCACCACCTTTTGTGTGAAAAGGTTCCTATTAAATCTTTTCCCCTTCACTTTAATGCTGTGTCCTCTGGTCCTCGATTCACCGACTCTGGGCAGGAGACTGAGATTCGGGCAGTGGGGAAACTGTGCAGTGTCTTGATCTCCTGGTTTAAGGAAGGATATTAATATGTGATGGAGATTCACTATTTGGCACCTGGCCTTACACCTGACCTCAGTTGTCCAGCATCAGTAACAGCCGGCAGATTCAGATCGCTCATTGATAAGGGTGAAGATAAGCTTCTGCTCAGCACACTCTGCCCAACATCTTGACGTTATCAAGAGAAACTAGACTGATCATGATAGAAACATAGAAAATAGATGCAGGAGGAGGCCATTCGGCCCTTTGAGCCAGCACTGTCATACATTGTGATCATGGCTGATCATCCACAATCAGTAACCAGTGCCTGCCTTCTCCCCATATCGCTTGATTCCACTAGCCCCTAGAGCTCTATCTGACTCTCTTTTAAATCCATCCAGTGATTTGGCCTCCACTGCCCTCTGTGGCAGGGAATTCCACAAATTCACAACTCTCTGGGTGAAAACGTTTTTCCTCGTCTCGGTTCTAAATGGCTGACCCCTTATTCTTAAACTGTGGCCCCTGGTTCTGGACTCGCCCAACATCGGAAGTCGAGCCCCTTCTTCAGACTCTCTCTCTGCGATTCCTCACAGAGGGAGGGCAAGAGTCAAACACACTGCTGACTCATGGGCCTGCCCCACTTGGCGATGTTTTGGGCGATTACAGGCGGCGTTGAACATCTTTCGGCGCCATGGCAACAATTTTTGCTGTCGTAGGTTGACGTCGGTGAATTCCATTAAAACTAGTCTCTGGCAGTCGCCTAAAGAGTTGCCCAAGTGGGACGGGCCCACAACTCACACGGACGTGTGCAGCAAAAATCCCTCTGACAAGTGGCGGAATCAGTGAAATATGGAGCCAACACTCAGTGAATAATGTAAACATGGCACAATTAACAACCTTCATTAGCACAATCAGGAATGGCCTGAAGGCAGACGCCTGGGTTCTAACTGCAATCATTGCTTATCCCCCTCTTACAGTGCTGGCACCGTGTTGCTAATGACACCAGTGTCACTGCCATCCAAGAGAAATTGCTGCAACTCTCCAACCAGTCTCTGGAGATGAATATTGCAACTTTTTTTTATGATGCAAAATTAGCTGTCTCGGCTCGCAGGCAATTTATAGATACCAGAACCTTATAAATCTCAGGAGCGCTGGCAGCAAAGTGTGCATCATGTTTAGTCATTTAAATCCTGGGCAAACTGTGTTTAAAGCTGGATAGTGTGTGGCTGCAGAGAGTGGTGAACACTGCCTGGTCCATCCCAGTACTGACCGCCCCACCATCGAAGGGATCTACAGGAGGCGCTGCCTCAAAAAGGCAGCCAGCACCATCAGAGACCCACACCACCCAGGCCACGCTCTCATCTCGCTGCTACCATTGGGGAGAAGGTACAGGAGCCTGAAAACCGTGACCTCCAGGTTCAAGAACAGCTTCTTCCCAACAACCATCATGCTCTTGAACTCTGCACGACACTGACCTCAGTAACGGTGATCTAACATGGACAGCGTTCAGGAGATGCCCACAGTGCAGCATAACGGGCCTGTCCCACTCGCCGATGTTTTAGGCACCGGCGACAACCGACATCATCCGGGCGCCAACCTACGACAGCACCCGCGTCAGGAGAAGTCACGCTGCGCTCATTGGCGTCAAACCCACTGTGGCCGGAACATTTCAACGTTTATCGGCGACCAGAAAGATGCTGTTTGTGCGACTGAGGAGACGACGCCCGGCCAACACCGGCCAACATGTGGCTACAAACTAGTCGCCTAACTGGGACAGGCGGGCAGTGAGCGAGTGCCTACCCTCCTCCCTCTCCCTCCCACCCTCCTCTCCCTCCCCCTCCCCTCCCATCCCCCTCCCTTCCCTCCCACCCCCCTCCCCATCCGCCTCCCCTTCCCCCTTCCACCCCCCTCTCTCCCCTCCCTCCCCCCCTCCCTCCCTCTCTCTCCCTCCCTCCCCCCCTCCCTCTCTCCCTCCCTCTCTCCCCTCCCTCTCCCCCCTCCCTCCCCCCTCCCTCTCTCCCTCCCCTCCTTCTCTCCCTTCTCTCCCCTCCCTCTCCCCCCTCCCCCCCCCCCCCCTCCATCATCACTGCCGTATTTCACCATTGGCACATTTGGAACCTTGTGACACCCCTTCAAGACTGGGTGGGAATGAAGAACAGACAGACACAAAATGCTGGAGTAACTCAGCGGGACAGGCAGCGTCTCTGGAGAGAAGGAATGGTATAACAGATCTAGGAATAGATATTCTATTTATATTTATTCCCAGGTATATATGATCTATATATAGATAGAAGCGTCACCCATTCCTTCTCTCCACAGATGCTGCCTGTCCCGCTGAGTTACTCCAGCACTTTGTGTGTCTTTGGTTTAAACCAGCATCTGCAGTTCCTTCCTCCACAGGATTGCAGTGTCTGACAGCCAGTGATAGACTACTCCGGCAAACACCTAGCTTGGTACACAAATGCTGAATCTCAACAGGACTGTTTGACTGCTCCAACTGTGAGCTGTTGAGCACATTATAATGGCTCCTTTCAGAGAGGCTGGTGTTGACATGAAGCCGGTGGATCGGAGCCTGCAAACGTTCCTGTGGTCGGTGAGTGTTCACAACTAGCCCTCGCCATTCACAACCGATCAATGGAAAGGTCCAGCACGGAAACGGACCCGTACACACGAGTTCTATCTCATCCCCTCCCTACACACTAGGGTCAGTTTACAGAGACCAATACCCAAAACCTCCCCATCTTCGGCCCCATTGCTCAGCACAATCTGCCTGCACCTCCAGCAGGTATTTTTTATATTTTAAATAATCAAAAAATGTATTCAATTATTAAAAAATACTATTGACACGCCAATAAAACAAGGCGGAGCTAGCAAACCAGCACACAATACAACATATACCCACAGTGACGTACTATACAGCTGTGTTCAATCCTTATCGAGGGTACATTCAACACCGTGTGGTTCCACAACTCCCCCAGGTGCCCGTGGACTGGGCGTAGTCCCTCTCTAACCCCACCCGGGCACGGACGTAACCCCGGTATAGGGGCGGGCAGCCGGCTCGCGTACAGCGCTCCACCGCCTGGCACCGTGACCCGCGATGGCCAGCTGGGCCAGGCCCAGGAGCAACCCAACCTGGCCAGCTTCAGCCCGACCCTCTCCCCTACACACAGGGTGTCCACAGATGAGGGTGCAGCCACAAGGCAAGGAGCAGCCCCTTTAGGTATTCAGCCTCACGCACTCCATGTACACGTGGGACACGCACTCGCCTCCAGCGGGTTGGGCACGGCACGGTGGTGCAGCGGGTAGAGCTGCTGCCGCACAGCGCCAGGGACCCGGGTTCCATCCTCACCTCACGTGCTGCCTGTGTGGCCTTTATACCTTCTCCCCGTGACATGCCGGGTTTCCCCGCACGTTCCGGCTTCCCCCCACATCCCAAATACGTCCAGGATTGTAGGTTAATCGGCCCCCTGTAAATCACCCCCAGTGTGTAGGTGTGGGTGTGGGATAGCATGGAACTAGTGTGTGAATGGGTGATCCATGGCTGGCATGGACTGGGTGGGCCGAAGGGCCTGTTTCCATGCTGTATCTTTCAATTCATTGATTCCCGGACAGTGGCTCACAGCAGAAAATATCTTCCCTGTCCCTCTGCAGACGTCTGTCTCAGCAGTCAGCCGCTCTGCCAGCAGACGTCTGTCTCAGCAGACACCGCCTCCCCCAGCAGACGTCTGTCTCAGCAGACACCGCCTCCCCCAGCAGACGTCTGCCTCAGCAGTCAGCCGCTCTGCCAGCAGACGTCTGTCTCAGCAGACACCGTCTCCCCCAGCAGACGTCTGTCTCAGCAGTCAGCCGCTCTGCCAGCAGACGTCTGCCTCAGCAGACACCGCCTCCCCCAGCAGACGTCTGTCTCAGCAGACACCGCCTCCCCCAGCAGACGTCTGCCTCAGCAGTCAGCCGCTCTGCCAGCAGACGTCTGTCTCAGCAGACACCGCCTCCCTGAGCAGACGTCTGTCTCAGCAGACACCGCCTCCTGGATTTGTGTTTTGGACCCTTCCATGAGCCAGTCAGCGACCTGCCACACACTGGACGTTCTGTTGTGGTCACCGACACATTCACACAATGTGCCGAACACACACCACCGACTGCTGGACGATTTCAATGGCTATTGGAGAGGTGGCAGAGACCCCATGGCTGCTATTATTTGTTGTAAGGGATAGGAGCAGCACTAGGCCATTCAGCCCATCAAGTCCACTCCGTTCTAATCAAGAATCTGTGGCAATGAGTTCCACTGATTCACCACCCTCTGACTAAAGAAATTCCTTCTCATCTCCTTCCTGAAGGTACATCCTTTAATTCTGAGGCTGTGCCCTCTGGTCCTAGACTCTCCCGCTAGTGGAAACATCCTCTCCACATCCATTCTATCCAAGCCTTTCACTTTTTTATTTTTTTGTTTAGTGCAGAGATCCAGCAGGGAAACAGGCCCTTCGGCCCACCGAGTCCGTGCCGACCAGCGATCCCCGCACACTAACATTATCCTACACACACTAGGGCCAATTATTACATTTATGCCAAGTTAATTAATCTACAAACCTGTACGTCTCTGGAGTGGGGAGGAAATCGAAGATCTTGGCGAAAACCCACGCAGGTCACGGGGAGAACGTGCAAACTCCGTACAGACAGCACCCGTAGTCGGGATCGAACCCGGGTATCTGGAGCTGCAAGCGCCGTAAGGCAGCAACTCTACCGCTGCGCCACCGTGCCACCCACAAAATGAGACCCCCCCCCGGTCATTCTAAACTCCAGCGTGTACGGGCTGTCAAACGCTCACACTCCCCCCCCCCTCCACGCACCAGAGCACCCCCCTGCCTTGCTAAACCTCAGTCAATGAATGGGAAAGTGCAGCATGCCTTGTGGGGTCAAGGACAGAGCGTTGTCGTCGATCGCGGGCGGGCCCGTCTCCACCAATCTTCCCACCTCCACGCACTGGAAGCATGAGGAGTGACAAGCAGACACCATTTTGTGCAGATGCCCAGAAGTGTGTTCAACTCTGGCCGAACAACTAATCCCCAGAAGGGTCTCGACCCGAAACGTCGCCTATCTCCTTCGCTCCTTAGATGCTGCTGCACCCGCTGAGTTTCTCCAGCTTTTTGTGTAACCCCCAGCTAATCCTGTGTGTGGACTGGAGAAGACAAAGACGCTTGCCTTGTCAGTCGTACACGCTGAGCAGAATTATTCTGAAGTACAGTTGATTGGCTTTTGATTACAAATAAAATGCCTCCCTTTTAGCACAACTAATTGTGAAGATTCTTTCCAACTGGTCAAGTGAACTCATGTCAAGAATGCTGCAATTATCTCGACAAGGAGACCAGTTTCACTCCGGCTGCCCAAGGGAATCATGTTTTATTCAGAGTTGGGGTGTTTTCTGTTAATTGGTGAGAATCGTGGAGCAGAGAGACACAAAATGTTGGAGTAACTCAGCGGGACAGGCAGCATCGCTGCAGAGAAGGAGTGGGTGACGTCTCGGGTCGAGACTCTTCTAACCAGTCTGATGAAGGGTCTCGACCCAAAACGTCACCCATTCCCTCTCTCCAGAGATGCTGCCTGTCCCGCTGAGTTACTCCAGCTTTTTGTGTCTATCTTCGGTTTAAACCAGCATCTGCAGTTCCTTCCTACACATTAGAATCATAGAGCATTGTAACAGGCCATTCGGCCCGTCAGGTCCATGCAGGGTACAAACTGAATAAAAGAACACATGGTTTAGAACAGGTAGACAGGAACAGGCCCTTCGGCCCACAGAGTCTGTGCTACTTTACACTCTGCCTCAGGCACGTGCCATGAGTAATTACTCAGGGAGGCACTGAGCCCGCTTGAAAAAAAAATTATAACCGCGCATGCGCAGATTGTTCTCTCCGTTAAATAAATAAATAAATTAATTAATTAAAACAGTGACATTTCAATTTGCCCTTTCTAGGCTTCCTAGTCCTAGATCAATTGGGGGAACAGTTCCTTTCACAGCGTGTGGAGCGTCTGTGCCAGGGGTAAAGTTGTGGGGAGGGCAGGAGTGTTGAGAAGGAGTGTGTCGGGGATACTCACTGACTCACCGCTACCACAGCTCTCTGGGCGCGAAGCCACGCACTGTAGCTGGGGATAGAAGCAGCTCGGGGAGCTACGAGTGGCCACCGGGACCCGACAGCAGAACTGGCCGCCACTTCAGCGCCTTCTGCCGGCCCGCTCACCTTTGGCAGTGCTCTCCGTCGGAACACCTGTCACCTGCCGTTCGCCGACTAAGCTCATGTCAGCGGCTTCCTGCAAATCCTTAAATTCCCACAGCCGAGTAACCTCAATCGCGCTGTCGGAATTTAAGGGCATGAGTGAGGCCAGCGAGCGGCAGGAGACAGGTTTTTAGACGGAGAGCTGCCAGAGGTGAGCGGGGACCAGCAAAAGGAGCTAAGGTGGCGGCTGGTTCCGCTGTCCGGCCCGGCGGCCGCTCAGCCACCCGAGCTACTTCTCTCCTCCCCCCCTGGCCTCAATGCGGTGGCATTCCACGCCTCCGTGCAAGGAGCGTCGCAAGTGACATTATCCCAATCCCCTCATTCATAACATTCGTGCCCTCCCCGCAACTTTACCCCGGGCCAGACTCCCCAAACACTGTGAAAGGAGCTCTCCCCCCTCCCCCACACCCTGGGAAATACGGTATTTAAAAACATAAACACAAAATGTACTTACCACATCATTGGTACACAAACTCCATGCTTCTCTCTTTGTTTCCTAACATACACTTAAAATATTGACAAACCATATTTGAAAACCCCGCCGAGAAACTTGCGCTGACTGATGCTCATGCGCAGTAGACTGATGCTCATGCGCAGTAGACTGATGCTCATGCGCAGTAGACTGATGCTCATGCGCAGTAGACTGATGCGCATGCGCAGTAGACTGATGCGCATGTGCAGTACAGCATAAGCCGGAATTTCTGCTGCCTTCAGCCCCGCTTGTCTTTGATGGCTTCAGGCAGCGCTGACGGCACGTGGGCTGCACAGACCTTCCAGTGTTACAAGCGCTGCGGATGAAAGGCACGGAGAATTATGCCTACCTAAGAGATCGGTCTCTTACATAGGCATCATTCTCCCATGCCTTCACTATTTATATTTAGTTATTACTATGTTATAATTTTAATCAGTAGGCAGTGCCTACCTTGCCTACCCTGACGGCACGTGCCTGCTCTTCCTGCACAGGATCCATGTCCCTCCATTCCCTGCATATCTTGGGTAGAGTGGATGTGGAGAGGATGCTTCCACCATTGGGAGAGTCTCGGACTAGAGGTCACAGCCAAAAATTAAAGGACGTTGTTTTAGGAAGGTGGTGAGGAGGAATTTCTTTAGTCAGAGGGTGGTGAATCTGTGGAACTCATTGCCACAGACGGCTGTGGAGGCCAAGTCAGTGAATATTTTTAAGGCAGAGATAGATAGATTCTTGATTAGTGCGGGTGTCAGGGGTTATAGGGAGAAGGCAGGAGAATGGGGTTAGGAGGGAGAGATAGATCAGCCGTGATTGAATGGCAGAGTAGACTTGATGGGCTGAATGGCCTGATTCTGGTTCTATCACTTATGATCTTATGATATCCATGTGCCTGTCTAGAAGCCTTTGTAAATGCCACTATCGTATATGCGTCCACCAGCACCCCCAGATATGGGGGTCCCCATGTGAAACTAGACCTGGAACTGGTCACTCGAGCTTCTCACACGTGTGTCAATGTAGTCATCGTTGACCCGGTCTCAACCCCAACAATATCTGTTGTGTTGCGCACGTCACCTTGCATCTGACGGAGGATTGTTGATGTCCATCCTCCACAGAGGCTGCCTGACCCGCTGAGTGATACAGCGTGGAAACAGGCCCTTCGGCCCAACTTGCCCACCCCGGCCAACATGTCCCGGCTACACTAGTCCCACCTGCCTGCGCTTGGTCCATATCCCTCCAAACCTGTCCTATCCATGTACCTGTCTAATTGTTAATTAACCGTTGGGATAGTCCCAGCCTCAACCATCTCCTCTGGCAGCTTGTTTCAAACACCCACCACCTTTTGTGTGAAAAGGTTCCTATTAAATCTTTTCCCCTTCACTTTAATGCTGTGTCCTCTGGTCCTCGATTCACCGACTCTGGGCAGGAGACTGAGATTCGGGCAGTGGGGAAACTGTGCAGTGTCTTGATCTCCTGGTTTAAGGAAGGATATTAATATGTGATGGAGATTCACTATTTGGCACCTGGCCTTACACCTGACCTCAGTTGTCCAGCATCAGTAACAGCCGGCAGATTCAGATCGCTCATTGATAAGGGTGAAGATAAGCTTCTGCTCAGCACACTCTGCCCAACATCTTGACGTTATCAAGAGAAACTAGACTGATCATGATAGAAACATAGAAAATAGATGCAGGAGGAGGCCATTCGGCCCTTTGAGCCTGCACTGCCATACATTGTGATCATGGCTGATCATCCACAATCAGTAACCCGTGCCTGCCTTCTCCCCATATCCCTTGATTCCACTAGAGCTCTATATAACTCTCTTTTAAATCCATCTAGTGATTTGGCCTCCACTGCCCTCTGTGGCAGGGAATTACACAAATTCACAACTCTCTGGATACATTTTCTCATCTCAGTATTAAATGGCCTCCCCTTTATTCTTAGACTGTGGCCCCTGGTTCTGGACTCGCCCAACATCCGGCTTATAATGTTAGTAAAATATAAATAAGACCTACATTGACTTAATCAAGTTGGGCTATACACTTGTAGAAACAAGGAACAGCAGAAGCTGGCTTGGCCCATCAAGCCTATACGAGCCCCAAGTAGAGCATTCCTTTCAATCCCATTCCTCTGCTCTCTCTCGCAAGTATCTCCCATCTCTCCCAATTCTTGATGGCTCTATTTGTACAGAGGGTCATTTCTAGATCACAAGCTCCTGTCCACATGAAACCTGGCATCTAAGGCCACAAAGTGCTGGAGTAGCTCAGCGGGTCAGGCAGCATCCCTGGAGATAAAGGACGGGTGATATTTTATTTTGGGTGGGGACTAGTCTGAGGCGTGGGTCCGCGCTGACCAGCGATCACCCGTGCTCGAGTTCTATCCTACACACTAGGGACAGTTTACAGAAGCCAATTAACCTACAAGCCTGTGTGACTTTGGAGTGTGGGAGGAAACCGGAGCATCCGGAGAAAACCCAGGCGGTCACGCGGATAACGTGCAAACTCTGCACAGACAGCACCCGTGGTCAGGATTGAACCCGGGGAGAGATGGTGCCGTGATAAACCTAGTTTGCAGAGCTGTGTAGGCGGGAGCTGGCTTTGTGCAGGGCTGGAGACTGGCTGGGCGCTGGTATCTACTGAGGTATGAATAATTCGTCACACCCTCTCACACAGCCACGCTCTTTATTTAATTAGTGTGGCCGACCAACACTATAAGCTGCATAATGTTTGTATCAGCGTAGCAATGAAAGGCAGTGGTGTTGAACAGTAATCTGCCAGTGTGCTTCAGGTGGAAGCTGGGGCTGAGTGTAAGCTCTATGCTGTTTGCTCACTCGCCCCTGTTTGTGTGACATTGCTTGGAACCCACCAGCAAAACACTGTTCAAACAGCTCAAAATTAAATGAGAGATTGACGCAGCAAACAGTGGCTGGGAGAGGAAAGCCGTGGGTCAGAGAGCGTGTGTACATGGGCTCCATAGAGAATAGCCGCACTGGACTCTGTTGCTCACTGCCCATTACCCACCCGCAGGCCAGGGGCACCACCGTTACAACCACAACACCATACGGTGGAACTCTGTAACCCAGGAGGGATCGGTCCGTGGACAATCATAAAACATGATACATGCAACATGACATTAACGTGACGAGTGGGAAGTCCGGGGGGGAGGGGGAGGGGGGGGGGGGGGGGAGTTAAGGGTCGGTCCCACTTGCCGATTTTGTCCTTTTGTCTGCGACTGCCGGCATCATAGCAGGGTCCCAGAAGATTTTGAACATTTCAAAATCCAGCAGCGACAAGAGAAATGTTGCGATGCTTGAAAAACACCGCGCGTCAACACGTCATCACACCGCGAATGATCCGGTGACTCGAAACGTCAGTCAATGATGCCGGCAGTCACAGAAATAGATCGCCACGTGGGACCGGCCCTTCAGTCTACCCACGACAGAACGGGGAGGGGTTGTAACGTTTGATAGCCGCAGGGAAGAAGGATCTCCTGTGGCGTTCTGTGCTGCATCTTGGTGGGACCAGTCTGGTGCTGAAGGTGCTCCTCAGGTTGACCGGCATCGCTGGACCCACCATACAGCATTGCAACAGGCCATTCGGCCCGCCAAGGTAAAACTGGTCGCCGTGGATGGCCACGTGTGTGGGGAAACACTGGAGCCACCGCATCCCGATACTGAACGCTGAGAGTCACATCGAAGATACACACAATAAGCAAGTCAACGGGACAGGCAGCATCTCTGGAGAGAAGGAATGGGCGACGTTCCGGGTCGAGACCCTTCTTCAGACTGAGTGTCAGTGGAAACGGAGACACAGAGATAAGGAAGGGTAAGGTGTGAAAATGAGACATCAAAAGGGACATGGATCAATGACAATGTAGAATAAATCATTGTGAATTGGGGAAGGTGACAATGAAGCAAACAGAGATAATATTTAATTAGACTGGTGGGAGAACTGGGAAGGGGAGGGGATGGAGGGAGAGGGAAAGCAAGGATTCCTTGAATTTAGAGAAGTCAACGTTCATACCACTGGGGTGTGAGCTGCCCAAGTGAAATATGAGGTGCTGTTCCTCCAGTTTGCGCTGGGCCTCGCTCTGACAATGGAGGAGGCCCAGGACAGAAAGGTCAATGTGGGAATGGGAGGGGGAGTTGAAGAGCTGAGCCACCGGAGATCAGGGGTTACACAAAAAGCTGGAGAAACTCAGCGGGTGCAGCAGCATCTAAGGAGCGAAGGAGATAGGCGACGTTTCGGGTCGAGACCCTTCTTCAGACTGGTCAGGGATCAGGGAAACGAGAGATATAAACAGTGATGTGGAGAGATAAAGAACAATGAGTGAAAGATATGCAAAAAAGTATTGGTGATAAAGGAAGCAGGCCATTGTAAGCTGTTTGTGGTGTGAAAATGAGAAGCTAGTGCGACTGGGGGGGGGGGGGGGGGGGGGGAGATAGAGAAGGAATGTCAGGGCCAGAGGGCTGAGGGAGAGGTGGGGAGGGGGGGGAGGCAGTCTGGGTTAACAGAATTGAGAAAATTCAATGTTTAAGCCCAGAGGATGCAGACTCCCCAAGCGGAATATGAGGTGCTGTTCCTCCAACTTGCGGTGTTGATCACTCTGGCCGTGGAGGAGGCCCAGGACCGAGAGGTCGGATACGGAGTGGGAGGGGGAGTTGAAGTGCTGAGCCACCGGGAGGTCGGGTTGGTTATTGCGGACCGAGTGGAGGTGTTCGGCGAAACGATCGCCAAGCCTCCGCTTTGTCTCACCGATGTAGATCAGCTGGCATCTGGAGCAACGGATGCAGTAGATGAGGTTGGAGGAGGTGCAGGTGAACCTCTGTCGGACTTGGAATGACTGCTTGGGTCCCTGAAAGGAGTGGATGGGGGAGGTGAAGGGACAAGTGTGGCATCTCTTGCAGTTGCAAGGGAAAGTGCCCGGGGAAGGAGTGGAGCGGGAGGGAAGGGAAGAATTGACGAGGGAGTTGCGGAGGGAGCGGTCTTTGCGGAAGGCAGACAGGGGGGGAGATGGGAAGATGTGGCGAGTGGAGGGGTCACGTTGGAGGTGGCGAAACTGGCGGAGGACTATCTGTTGTATGCGCTGGCTGGTGGGGTGAAAGGTGAGGACCAGGGGGACTCGGCCCTTGTTGTGAGTGGGGGAATGGGGAGAGAGGGCAGTGTTGCGGGGTATGGAGGAGACCCTGGTGCGAGCCTCATCTATAGTGGGGGAGGGGAAACCCCGTTCTCTGAAGAACGAGGATATTTGCGATGACCTGGTGTGGAACACGTCATCCTGGGATCAGGTTGGTTAAGGCGGACTGAGCGGAGGTGTTCAGCAAAACGATCGCCGAGCCTGCGCTTGGTCTCACCGATGTACAGGAGTCCACACCTGGAACAGCGGATACAGTAGATGAGCTTGGAGAAGGTGCCTAACCTGAATAGACCTGTCGGGTCCTTGGCCGGAGAAGAGAGAGGAGGTGTTGCTGGGAGATCAGGTAGGTCTAGGTGTACTGAGAGGAGGTCACACCTGGACCACTGGCACAGTGATGTCCGCGAGGCTCTGGGAGTCTGTGTGGGACATCTCCCTCCCTCTCTGGCCACCAGCTGTGTCCCACACACTGGCTCTCTGCTCTGGATAATGGAGGCGGCTAAATAACAAACAACAAACGCTCTGGCCACAGACCCTTCCCAAACCCGGCGGATACTTGCTTTACGTTCAAAAACCTTCTGCAATGAGAACAGATGAGGAGTAATTGATGGGCTGTGACAGACGGCAGCCCCACATTTGCAGACGCCCCCCTCCCCACCCCCCACTTAAATAAAGGTGAGCCTGGCTCGCCACGCGGTCTGAACAATCTCCACTGACAACAGCAACACATTTTCCGATTCACTGGAGCGTTTGATGTGCAACTGGAAACTCAAAGCTCTCGCACTCAACTCAATTACAGAACACAAAGCAGAGAATGCCAATCACCCTCAGCAGGTTAGGCAGCATCTGCGGAGAAAGAAATGTGTAGCCGTTCATATTATTGATCACACCGTTAACTCTGTTCTATGCACAGACGCTGCCCGACCAGCTGTGTAGTTCCTAAATTCATGTCATTAGAGCAGAATCAGGACATTCGGCCCATCAAGTCTGTTCCATTCCATTATGGCTGAAGATAGACACAGAATGCTGGAGTAACTCAGCGGGACAGGCAGCATCTCTGGAGAGAAGGAATGGGTGACATTTCGGGTCGAGGCCCTTCTTCAGACTCTCTCATTCCCTATCGAGCCGAAACGGAGACCCGGGTTCGATCCTGACTACGGGCGCTGTCTGTACGGAGTTTGTACGTTCTCCCCGTGACCTGCGTGGGTTTTCTCCGAGATCGTCACAGGAATTTCTGTGTTGGATTTGGTTTTCCAGTGGCTGTGTTATTCTGGTCCCTGCATTCACTGAAACTGCATCTACAGTAGACCTCGACCTACCAACGCCAGAGCGATATGGTGGGGTAGTGGGGAAGTGACTGGGACAGCAGCCAGCTCACTGAACCAATGATCCAAGACATGGGTTCAAACCCCGACAGAGGAGCTAAGCAACTTAGTCATCTGATTAATTAATAAGTAATTAATACACAGCGGCACAGCGCCAGAGACTAAGGTTCGGGTACCCCCCCCTCCCCCTCCCCCCCATCACCCACACCCCCCCTCACCCACACCCCCCCTCCCCCTCCCCCCCCTCACCCACAACCCCCCCGTCACCCCCCTCCCCCCATCCCCCCTCCCCCCGTCACCCACACCCCCCCTCCCCCTCCCCCCCATCACCCACACCCCCCCCCCCATCACCCACACCCCCCCCCTCACCCACACCCCCCCCCTCACCCACACCCCCCCCTCACCCACACCCCCCCGTCACCCCACTCCCCCACATCCCCCCTCACCCACACACCCCCTCCCCCTCCCCCTCCCCCACACCCCCCCCGTCACCCCCCTCCCCCACATCCCCCCTTCCCCCACACCCCCCCCTCACCCTGTCACCCACACCCCCCTCACCGCCCTCCTCCACCCCCTCGCCCCCATCACCCCCACCTCCCCCCCCACACACCCCTTACCTCCCCCTCACCCCCACCCCGTCACCCATGCACCCACCACCCCTCACCGCATCCCCCTTACCCCACCCCCGCCCCTCCCACCTGAGCCACATGGACCAATGCGTCTCTCAGTGTCGTCCACCCAGCTTCCATCACCCACACCTGCCTTTGTCATCGCCCACGTCCACTTTTAAAATCATTTCCTCCTTTGTCAACGTGCGACCTATTTGCTTCTGGAAGCTGATTGCATTTCATTTGTTGCAAACGTGCTGAGTGTTTCTCAGCATGCAAGGATGTCACAGATGGCGGCAACAACCCAGGCAGCAAAGTGTATTTATAGTCGTGTCCCTGCTGGCAGCGGCAGCAGAACCCTCGCGGCACAGGCGTGTAACACACTCCCCCAATGCAGCCCCCCCTCGCCCGCCCACTCCCCCCGGCCCCCCCCCGCTTACACCCGGAACAGAGAACGGCACTCACCGCAGGGCAGCCCCATCACACACACACACACACTGATACACACACGCACCCCGACCCACACACACACACCCACACACACTGATACACACACCCACCCTGACACACACACAGACACATACACACACACACACACAGATACACACACGTACACCCACCCATCCTGACATACACACTGACACATACACACCCACCCTGACACACACACACACACACATACACACACACTGACACACACACACACCCATCCTGACACACACACACATACACACATACACACCCACCCACCCTGACACACACGCTGTAGAAGTGGATACAAATTACATTTGGACAGATACATGGATAGGGAATGGGACTAACCCAACATGGACATGTTGGGCCGAAGGGCCTGTTTCCGTGCTGTACAGGTCTCTATGGGGGAGGACACTGCGACTCAGCTTCTAAGTCATGATGAGGGAGCAGGAAGGACCTTATTTAACATCTCATAGCGGGTCGGCACGGCACTGCGAGCATGAGCTGCGGGCACAGCCCCTTTAAAATTGCCTCCCGACCTCTGCATCCACCCTTCTCTGTCCACCAATCATCATGGCTCAGCTCTTTGTCTCTGCTCTGGTCCCTGGTGTAGATCTGGTCCTGGGGCCTGGTGTAGATCTGGGGCCTGGTGTAGATCTGGTCCCTGGTGTAGATCTGGTCCCTGGTGTAGATCTGGTCCCTGGTGTAGATCTGGTCCCTGGTGTAGATCTGGTCCCTGGTGTAGATCTGGTCCCTGGTGTAGATCTGGTCCCTGGTGTAGATCTGGTCCCTGGTGTAGATCTGGTCCCTGGTGTAGATCTGGTCCTGGGGCCTGGTGTAGATCTGGGGCCTGGTGTAGATCTGGTCCTGGGGCCTGGTGTAGATCTGGGGCCTGGTGTAGATCTGGTCCTGGGGCCTGGTGTAGATCTGGGGCCTGGTGTAGATCTGGGGCCTGGTGTAGATCTGGTCCTGGGGCCTGATGTAGATCTGGGGCCTGGTGTAGATCTGGTCCTGGGGCCTGGTGTAGATCTGGGGCCTGGGGCCTGGTGTAGATCTGGGGCCTGGTGTAGATCTGGGGCCTGGTGTAGATCTGGTCCTGGGGCCTGGTGTAGATCTGGGGCCTGGTGTAGATCTGGTCCCTGGTGTAGATCTGGTCCCTGGTGTAGATCCGGTCCCTGGTGTAGATCTGGGGCCTGGTGTAGATCTGGGGCCTGGTGTAGATCTGGGGCCTGGTGGAGATCTGGTCCCTGGTGTAGATCTGGTCCCTGGTGTAGATCTGGTCCCTGGTGTAGATCTGGTCCCTGGTGTAGATCTGGTCCCTGGTGTAGATCTGGTCCCTGGTGTAGATCTAGGGCCTGGTGTAGATCTGGGGCCTGGGGCCTGGTCCCTGGTGTAGATCTGGTCCCTGGTGTAGATCTGGTCCCTGGTGTAGATCTAGGGCCTGGTGTAGATCTAGGGCCTGGTGTAGATCTGGTCCCTGATGTAGATCTGGTCCCTGGTGTAGATCTGGGGCCTGGGGCCTGGTCCCTGGTGTAGATCTGGGGCCTGATATAGATCTGGTCCCTGATGTAGATCTGGTCCCTGGTGTAGATCTGGTCCCTGGTGTAGATCTAGGGCCTGGTGTAGATCTGGTCCCTGATGTAGATCTGGTCCCTGGTGTAGATCTGGGGCCTGGTGTAGATCTGGTCCCTGGTGTAGATCTGGGGCCTGATATAGATCTGGTCCCTGATGTAGATCTGGTCCCTGGTGTAGATCTGGGGCCTGGTGTAGATCTGGTCCCTGATGTAGATCTGGTCCCTGGTGTAGATCTGGGGCCTGGTGTAGATCTGGGGCCTGATATACACTGGCCACTGCTGGAAGCAAGAGAGGACATGGTGGTTCTCCACACACTGCAGCCTCTGTGTCTCTGTCTGTGTCTCTCTCCCCCTGACTCTCTCTCTCTGTCTCTCCCCCTGTCTCTCTCTGTCTGTCTCTCTCCCTCTCTCTGTGTATGCAACGTTGACCAAGCGAGGCCGTACAAACCCTCTGTGAGAAACATGATGGCGGTTCAAGCTCCAGATCTGTGCCCACCTCCAGCTGACAAATCTCAGCTCCTTCTCCACTGCCGAGGGGTTTATTCTGTTAAATTACCTGATCATTTGCTGGCTCTGTCTATAATTAGCTGCAGATTACCAGTGTGAGTCTGGGAGTGCGTGTTGCATCGAACAAAGAAGCATTGTTTATAAACAGATGTAAACACACACACACACACACACACACACACACACACACACACACACACACACACACACAATGACACACATACACACACACAATGAGCATTCATAGCGAAAGGATTTGAGTATAGGAGCAAGGAGGTTCTACTGCAGTTGTACCGGGTTTTGGTGAGGCCACACCTGGAGTACTGCGTACAGTTTTGGTCTCCAAAT
>CAUPSL010000016.1:45000-69553 GCA_963514005.1 Raja brachyura
CACAGGTATCCAGGCCCACAGGTATCCAGGTGCACAGGTATCGAGGTGCACAGGTATCCAGGTCCACAGGTATCCAGGTGCACAGGTATCCAGGTGCACAGGTATCCAGGTGCACAGGTATCGAGGTCCACAGGTATCCAGGTGCACAGGTATCGAGGTGCACAGGTATCCAGGTCCACAGGTATCCAGGTGCACAGGTATCCAGGTCCACAGGTATCCAGGTGCACAGGTATCGAGGTGCAGGCAACATTCAGTCATGGGTCATCTCGTGGCAAGTACGAAGCACTCGCAGATACCATCGCAACGTTGAGGAAACATTTGGACAGGTACATGGATAGGACAGGTTTAGAGGGACATGGGCCAAACGCAGGCAGGTGGGACTAGTTTAGATGGAGCATGTTGGTCAGCATGGAGAAGTTGGGCCGAAGGGCCTGTTTCCGTGTTGTATCACTATGACTCAGATAGTCCAACCAACTTCCTTTACATTCATTGGCACAAGTGGACCAGTACTCCAGCACGCGACCCGGTACTCCAGCACGCGACCCAGTACTCCAGCACGCGACCCAGTACTCCAGCACGCGACCCAGTACTCCAGCGCGCGACCCGGCACTCCAGCGCGCGACCCGGCACTCCAGCGCGCGACCCGGCACTCCAGCGCGCGACCCGGCACTCCAGCGCGCGACCCGGCACTCCAGCGCGCGACCCGGCACTCCAGCGCGCGACCCGGCACTCCAGCGCGCGACCCGGCACTCCAGCGCGCGACCCGGCACTCCAGCGCGCGACCCGGCACTCCAGCGCGCGACCCGGCACTCCAGCGCGCGACCCGGCACTCCAGCGCGCGACCCGGCACTCCAGCGCGCGACCCGGCACTCCAGCGCGCGACCCGGCACTCCAGCGCGCGACCCGGCACTCCAGCGCGCGACCCGGCACTCCAGCGCGCGACCCGGCACTCCAGCGCGCGACCCGGCACTCCAGCGCGCGACCCGGCACTCCAGCGCGCGACCCGGAACTCCAGCACGCGACCCGGTACTCCAGCACAGGGCACAGTACTCCAGCACAGGGCACAGTACTCCAGCACGCGACCCAGTACTCCAGCACGCGACCCAGTACTCCAGCACGCGACCCAGTACTCCAGCACGCGACCCAGTACTCCAGCACGCGACCCAGTACTCCAGCACGCGACCCAGTACTCCAGCACGCGACCCAGTACTCCAGCACGCGACCCAGTACTCCAGCACGCGACCCAGTACTCCAGCACGCGACCCAGTACTCCAGCACGCGACCCAGTACTCCAGCACGCGACCCAGTACTCCAGCACGCGACCCAGTACTCCAGCACGCGACCCAGTACTCCAGCACGCGACCCAGTACTCCAGCACGCGACCCTGTACTCCAGACCATGACCCTGTACTCCAGACCATGACCCAGTACTCCAGCACGCGACCCAGTACTCCAGCACAGGACCCAGTACTCCAGCAGAGGACCCAGTACTCCAGCACGTGACCCAGTACTCCAGCACAGGACCCAGTACTCCAGCAGGCGACCCAGTACTCCAGCAGGCGACCCAGTACTCCATCAGGCGACCCAGTACTCCAGCACGCGACCCAGTACTCCAGCACAGGACCCAGTACTCCAGCACAGGACCCAGTACTCCAGCAGGCGACCCAGTACTCCAGCAGGCGACCCAGTACTCCAGCAGGCGACCCAGTACTCCAGCACGCGACCCAGTACTCCAGCACGCGACCCAGTACTCCAGCACGCGACCCAGTACTCCAGCACGCGACCCAGTACTCCAGCACGCGACCCAGTACTCCAGCACGCGACCCAGTACTCCAGCACAGGACCCAGTACTCCAGCACAGGACCCAGTACTCCAGCACAGGACCCAGTACTCCAGCACAGGACCCAGTACTCCAGCACAGGACCCAGTACTCCAGCACAGGACCCAGTACTCCAGCACAGGACCCAGGACGGCAGGAGCTGCTCAGAGGCTGGGGAAATTCTGGTCTGCCACCCCATAGCGGTTCTGCATTGATGAAGCCTGCCTGCTGGGTGACAGAACACCAGCCTGTCCTGAATCAATGTTGTTCCAGAAGCTGCAATCATCCACCTCATATTCCTCATCTCACCTTTAACCAGTATTCTCTAGTTTTGGATTCCCTGACCCGGGGTAAACGGGTCTCATTCACCTTTTCTTTGCCTCTCAAAATGTTATAAACCTCGACAAAGTCAAACTGCCGATGCATGCGGCATGTGCCAGGCGAGCCAGTCTCTCCTCGTAACACAAGCTCTTCAGGGACACGGTGGCCGAGTTTGGCGGGACTGTGGCACAGCGGGTAGAGCTACTGCCTCACATTGCCAGAGACCCCGGTTCAATCCTGACCTCGGGTGCTGTCTGTGTGAAGTTTGCACGTTCTCCCCCTCACCTGCGTGGGTTTTTCCTGAGATCTTCCCTTTCCTCCCAAAGACGTGCAGGTTTGTAGGTTAATTGGCTTGGTGTATGTGTGAATTGTCCCTAGTGTGTGTGTGTGTGTGTGTGTAGGATGGTGTTAATGTGCGGGGATCGCTGGTCGGGGCAGACTCGGTGGGCCGAAGGGCCTGTTTCTGTGCTGTACCTCTAAATTAAGTAGGGCCGCTACCTCACAGTGCCAGAGACCCGGGTTTAATCCTGACCTCGCGTGCTGTCTGTGTGGGGTTTGCACCTTCACCCTGTGACTATGCAAGTTTCCAGTTTCTTCTCAGGCCCCAAAGACAACCAGGTTTGTAGGTTGTAGACAATAGGGGCAAGAGTAGAGGCCATTCGGCCCTTCGAGCCAGCACTGCCATTCAATGTGATCATGGCTGATCATCCCCAATCAGTACCCCGTTCCTGCCTTCTCCCCATATCCCCTGACTCCGCTATCTTTAAGAGCCCTATCTGGCTCTCTCTTGAAAGTATCCAGAGAACCGGCATCCACCGCCCTCTGAGGCAGAGAATTCCACTCGCCACTCTCTGTGAAAAAAAGTGTTTAATTATGTGTGTAAGCTGCCCCTAACTAGTAGGGAGTGGATGAGAAAGCTGCATCATCTGGAACTAATGTTTAGGTTTAATATTGGTACATTGTTATTGTCAATATTGTTTTGCATGTTGTCCAAACAGAGCAGATATATCATACATATTATACACAGGTACTGGCGAAACTCAGCGGGTGAGGCAGCATCTATGGAGCAAAGGAATAGGTGACGTTTCGGGTCGAGACCCTTCTTCAGACTGGTTCCTTCGCTCCATAGATGCTGCCTCACCCGCTGAGTTTCTCCAGCATTTTTGTCTACCTTTGGTTTTTCCAGCATCTGCAGTTCCTTCTTAAACATCAGTTCAAACCCGTCCAATAGAGAGATGAAAGGGAAGAGACAGTGTAGAATGTAGTTGTGCCCAGGAGATCAATGGTCAGCATTAACTGGGTGGGCCGAAGGGCCTGTTTCCATGCTGTATTTGTAAACCAAACTACAAACTACACTAAGCATCCTTGTGGACGTCCCAGCCATCGTGCAACAGAGTGATGGGACTTCACGCACGTGGTCCTCCAGGAGAGTTAAGGGCCTGCCCCACTTACGTGCCCTTGGCACGCAAATTACGCGAGCTCGTGGTCGTGTTGAGCCGCGACGGTCCCGCGAAGATCCCGCGCCATTTCATGCGTAAGCGCAGTCGTCTGGAGCATGTGATGTCATTTGAAGTTGGACACAAAGCTGGAGGAACTCAGCGGGACCGGCAGCATCTCTGGAGAGAAGTAATTTTGTGTCGAGACCCTTCTTCAGACCCCTTCAGTTCCTTCCTACACATGCCACCCATTCCTTCTCTCTAGAGAAGCTGCCTGTCCCGCTGAGTTACTCCAGCACTTGGAGTCTATCTTTGCTGTAAACCAGCATCTGCAGTCCCTTCCTACAAGGTTCCTGTTTATCTTGCGGGCCTACTCCATCCGACCAACAGAATCCACAGCTGCCTCACACCCAGGACACTCGAAGCTGGGAGTGACCTGTGGAGACAGACATGTCCCCTTCATTGCCCAGGTCTGTGAGCAGGTGTGGCCAGCACCTCTCTTCTGCCTCTCATTGCCTGTGTTATCTGCCCCGCTGCTAATTCTGTGATCAGTGCGATCCCACACAATTATTGATCGTGGAATTAGCAGCTGGAAAAAACAAAGAGTAAAATCAGAACAAACAATGAGGGCGGACATTTACTGGCAGTGACATTGCTGTGGTTCACAGTCCACACTGAGTGGTCAAGGCCCATCACGGACCATCCCGCCAACACTATGCAGGCTCACAGTGAGGCCTGAGGACTATACCAGGCCTTGTCCTGGACTCAACTGACCCAACACCGCAGCGCACCACACCGCCCCACACCACACCACACCACCCCGCACCGCCCCACACCGCCCCACACCGCACCGCACCACACCGCCCCACACCGCCCCACACCGCCCCACACCGCACCGCCCCACACCACACCGCCCCACACCACACCGCACCACACCGCACCACACCGCACCGCACCACACCGCACCACACCGCACCACACCGCACCACACCGCACCACACCACACCACCCCGCACCGCCCCACACCGCATCACACCGCATCACACCGCCCCAAACCGCACCACACTGCACCGCACATCACCACCCCACCCCACCCCGTACCACACGCGAGTGGGTGCCAGCCCTGCACCAAGCCGACAGTCTCTCTCCACATCTCCATCCAGGTGTGGCCTTACCTGCGTCTCTCCCTCGGGCTGTGAGCTTCACTGGTCTGCCGGCCGTCCCACAGAGGTTGCAGGTAGTGCCGCTGGGCACGGGGCCAGACCTCGATCACCGGGATACCCGCACAGCTCGGAAATCTCCACAAGCCACAAAGTCCATCTGGAAACACGAGCTCCGAGACTCCCACTCATACAGTCTGCAGGCAGGAAGTAAAACACAGTCAACAACCGCCACAAAGGCCAGGGATTTAGTCAGTCAACTTATTTTTCACAAGAAACAGACATTGCCTCCAAAACCGCCCTGAAGACGGGTCCTGACCCAATACGTCACCTATCCATGTTCTCCACAGATGCTGCCTGACCCGCTGAGTTACTCCAGCACTCTGTGAAACGTCACCTATCCATGTTCTCCACAGATGCTGCCTGACCCGCTGAGTTACTCCAGCACTCTGTGAAACGTCACCTATCCATGTTCTCCACAGATGCTGCCTGACCCGCTGAGTTACTCCAGCACTCTGTGTCTCTCTGTAAACTAGCATGCGCAGTTAATTTCATTTCGGAGTCACGTGAGTGACTTCGTGAAGAGCCCGCCGGCGCGCATGCTCGACATATCGTCGTACCGCGTTGCTGCGACGGCTGGCGGTGGAGCGCGCTCCTCGCCAGCCCTTCAGAAGGGGCCACGGAGGTAAGTATTCTACCTTTAGTTGGTGGTCCTTGTTGTTGGTTTTGTCTTGCAGCAAGGACATGGATGGGAGTTCCAAGGGCCGGAGGACGTCAGGACGAGTTCGCCGGTCAACAGTTCCGGGGCCTTTACCATCGGCAGTACCTGCATCGCAGGCCGGGACTCAGGCGGAGATGTGGGTAAGCCCTGTGTTTACAGGTCCAGATCCGCCAGCACACCACAGCTCGGAGGAGTTCGACGAGGAGGAGTGTGGTGTGCCGCCAGAGCAGGGGGACCCTGCCATGGCAGTCAGGTCGTCAGCGGGCTCGCTGGCGACCTCGAGCTGGGTGCGTGCGGCTGCACGGCCTGTTCCACTCCGAGAAGGGGAAGGGCAGGAGCCCAGAAGCCTAACCCTACCAGGGCTAAGGCATTGCCTGACACGGAGGAGCGGTCAGGTTCCAGGGAAAGACCCGGGGCGGCTGTGAGGTCCAGCCGGCACGCCCCGACTCTCGACGCCGGGACGGGTCGGTCGAGTCGGGTCTCGTCACGGTCGCCGAGCCCCCCATGGATGGGTGGGCGAGACCATGCGTCGGCAACGTCCACGATGTGGGCAGCCGGCAAGACTGCGCGGGCCCCAGGCAGCCATGCTTCGGCTGGTGCCGACACCTCGCCGCAAGTGCCCTTAGTGGCAGCGGCTTCAGCTCCCGCTAAACGGAGGCGGTTGAACACGCCCGCGCAGGAATCGCGCAGTTCGCCTCGGCGGCTGTTAGCGACAACTACCGGCACCGGCAGGGCCTCGACGAGGTGCGGGCCGATGACAGGAGCCCGGTTTTCTTTTCAGAGCCGGAGGACTCCGACCACCTGAGTGTTCAGGGTGAAGGGCGTATTGACCGTATGGAGCGGCTGCTGGAGCTCCTGCTTCAACGTCAACAACAGCAGGGCAGCAACAGGCACAGGGCGTCTTCACAAACATCTACCATCAGCCTGGAGCAGCAGGAAGAAGTCCTCATCCAGGCAATGAGCCGTCACAAGGCTCCATCCAATTGCAACTCCCTCAACGTGCCTGTGGTCAATACGCCGATATGGGGCAACATCAGTGCGGCTATCCGTCAACAGGAGGTAAAACTGCAGCGGATCCTGAAGCTCCTCACGGCCGGTATTACCGCCTTTGTGCGGTCGGTGGACGGGGACGAATTGAATTTGGACCAGGGAGATGCCCTGGCCCTCCTGTGCGCGACCCAGCACGAAATTAACGGGTTTCGCAAAACCAGCATCCGCCCAGCGCTCAATCCAAAGTTTGCAGGAGTGTGCAAACCACCGCCGCCGCCCCCGCCCCGTCAGCTCTTTGGGAAGGACCTCTCGAAGAGAGTCAAAGAGCTTGACGAGCAAGCCAAAACGGTGGGGATCATGCGCCCTCAGAGTGCCCCCACACCGTCAGGCTCAAAGTCTCCATACATTCGATCACGAGGGTCTGCCAGTACCTCGACGAGGACCCAGCCTCAAGCTCCACAACGACAGCAACATCAGACCCAGCACCAGGGGTCTTTTTTAGGACAGGGTCGGCAGAGACCCTGGTGGAAAACGAAGACGCAGCGCCCTCAAGCCAACCCAGCACCTCCACGTCCACACACGCGTGTCAAGGACCGCCGGTAACCACGGAGGTGAGGGGGTCTGGTTCTCTCTTTTCTCTCTGTTTAACTTCACATGTTGGTGGTCACCTTCGGTGGTTTTTTGGGTGCATGAGGTAATTTCACTGGTGACGAGTATGTGTTGCAGAATATTCAGGGGCATAAAATTGAGTTTATTAATGGCGACATTCCTCCATCCCAGCACATGCCCGCTCGAACATTTAAAATTATCTGCTGCAGAACAGGCAGCCGGCTATAAGGAATTGTTAAGTCTTGAGCAAAGGAGTGATTAAGAGAGTGGTGCATGAGCCAGTTGAATTTGTTTCGAACATATTCACCAGACCTAAGAAGGATGGAAGTTGTCGTGTCATTATTGATCTAACCCGTTTGAATACTTTTGTAACATATTCTCATTTTAAAATGGATACGATGAAACAACCAAATCATTGATTTCTCATGGTTGTTTTATGGCATGCATCGGTTTAAAAGACGCATATTATTCCGTATCCGTCCAGAAATGTGACAGAAGGTTTTAAAAATTCATCTGGATGGGGCAACTCTGGCAGTACAAGGCTTTGCCTAATGAGCTCACCACAGCCCTAGATTGTTCACTAAATTAGTGAAGCCAATTATGGCTTATTTGAGACAACGACACCATATAGTATGGCCTATTTAGATGATGTCTTAATTGTGGGCCACACCCTGGAATTGGCTGAGCAGGGTGTTGCAGCTGCTGTCAATATATTTCAACAATTGGGGTTTATTGTCCATCCAGAGAAATCAAAGTTCTACCCTGCCCAGGTGATTAATTACCTAGGGTTCACGGTGAACTCTATAAGCATGAGGGTTACCATTCCAATTAACAAGATTGAGGAGGTTACCCAGGTGTGTCAAGATTTAATCCGCACCAATATACCATCGATTCGGCACTTAGCTACAATAATTGGGAAGCTGGTAGCTTTGTTTTCGGCAGCGCGATATGGACCTTTGCATTATCAGAATTTGCAAAGAGCTAAAATTGCTGCGTTAAAACAGAACGTTGGTTATTATGATCGGTCCATGCAGCTGCCGCCCGAAGCGATAAATGAGTTGCAATGGTGGGTGTGTCACATTAGCAACTCATTCAAGCCTATTAGGGAGGCTAATCCGGTGGTATATTTGCAAACTGATGCAAGCTCCAATGGTTGGGGATCCACGAATAATTGCTCTAGTTGTGGTGGCAGATGGGACACCCTTGAATCAACGATGTTGTTAGCTCAAGGGATTAACTATTTGGAGTTGCTGGCAGCATTCCACGGACTTCGTGCGTATTGTTCTAAGCTTGTGGAGCACATGTCCGTCTCCAAATAGACAACACCACAGCAGTAGCATATTTAAACCATATGGGTGGTACCAGGCCTGTTTCGTGTGACAAATTGGCAAACTCAATTTGGCTCTGGTGTGTTCAAAGAGACATTTGGATTTCAGCTACCTATTTGCCAGGTGAGCTTAATACTGTGGCGGACACCAGGTCACGCAAATTTAATGACAACATTGAATGGATGTTGCATCCTGAGATCTTTTCTAAAGTCACAGCCAAATTTGGTAAACCGGACATTGACCTCTTTGCGTCACGGTGGAACCATCAGGTACCAACCTACGTTTCATGGGAACCAGATCCTGGGGCAATAGCGCTAGATGCATTCTCGCTGGACTGGGGGAAGTGGTTTTTCTATGCCTTCCCCCCATTTTGCCTCATCAGTCGGGTATTGGGAAAGATTCAGGCAGATGCTGCCAAGGGCATCCTTATTATACCCGACTGGCCCACACAGCCTTGGTATCCGGTGGTCTTTGACATGCTCAACGAACCTTGGGTCCTTTTGAAGGGTTGCCCACAATTGGTTACTCACCCTGTGTCAGGGGAGCCGCATCCCTGCCATGGCTATTTAAATTTGTTGGCTTGCAGGTTCTGAACAGGCCGTTAGTCCAATACGGCCTCTCGGCTCGGACCATGGATACCACCGGGGCGTCGTGTCGAGAGTCTACAAGGCGAAGATACCGCTCGCATATTAAGAAGTGGGAAGCCTACTGCAGCCGCTCTCGCATCACGTACGATGACGTGACAACAACTGACGTCCTGGAATTCCTCGCGGGGTTGCACCATGATGAACACTTAAGTTACAGTGCCATCAACAGCGCCAGAAGTGCGCTATCATTCTACCTCAGTTTGGAGGTAGGATCCAACAGGCTAGTGTCCAGACTCATGCGGGGTATATTCAATATGAATCCGCCTACACCACGCTATAATATCACCTGGGATGTCAGGGACGTATTAACCCTGCTCAGGACGTGGTCACCCATGGAAGGGCTCCAACTGGACCAACGCACCATGAAGCTGGTGATGTTACTAGCGCTGACTTCAGCTCAGAGGGTACAGACACTACACAAACTTCGTGTCGACAGAATGACGTCTACCCCCACAGAAGTAGTCTTTTTCATTGACGAGCTACTAAAGCAGCATAGACCTGGGTGCACAGGGCTGCAGCTGAAGTTCCCGGCATACCCCGCAGATGCTAGGCTATGTGTAGCCTCACATATCCGCCACTATGTCAAGGTGACGGCACGCATCAGAGGAATGGAGCGATACCTGCTTGTCACTCATAAGAGACCTCATCATCGAGTGACAGTCCAGACGATATCCATGTGGCTTCCAGTCGTTTTGGGTAAGTCAGGTATCGACACTAATGTGTTCAAGTCTCTTTCCAACAGGGCTGCATCGACGTCATCGGCGAGGGTCATGGAGGTGCCCATGGACAAAATTCTCGCTACAGCAGGATGGGCTAATGAAGCTGTGTTCCAGCGTTTTTATAACAAGCCTGTTGCTGCTCCTCTACAGTTTACAGAAGCCGTGCTGAATGCAGGTCACGAACGTGGAGATGTCCCCGCATGAGGGGTTTTGATTTGTTATTAATAACTCTGCTCTTGTTTTGCAGTATGAACTATTGAGCAAGTTTGTTCCTCCCATCCATCCCTGGTAGTGGTGTGTCAGCATGGACGTGGTCCAGGGCGTGTAATCACAGAAGCTTTGAAGTCTTCACGAAGTCACTCACGTGACTCCGAAATGAAATAGTAAGATTGAACGAGAACTTACCAGTTCGAAGGTTGATCATTATTTCATGAGGAGTCGAAGTGAGGGATTTCGTGCCCTCCTCGCCCAACCCTCAATCACCTTCATCTGGTAATCTTAGTCACTTCAATCATACTATGCGAAGTCATTTCTTTGTTGGTTTCTGTGATTCCACGCCGCTACTTTGAAGTATGTCGAGCATGCGCGCCGGCGGGCTCTTCACGAAATCCCTCACTTCGACTCCTCATGAAATAATGATCAACCTTCGAACTGGTAAGTTCTCGTTCAATCTTACTATTTCTTGTTTCTCCCGCTCTCTCTGTGTATGCAGGAGAGTGTTTGTGTGTACAGGAGAATGTGTGTACACTGAATTTCTCTGCACATGGGCAGTGCCTGTGTGTACACAAACTCTCTCAGAATACGGGAGATTGTGTGTATACGGTCACTGTACACGGGGCAGTGTCTGTGTGCATGCAGACTGACGCTCTGTACATGGGACAGTCCGTGTGCATGCAGACTGTGTACAGGAGGCTGTGTGTACATAGACTATTAACGGTCCCAGTGTGTGTGTGTGTGGACAGACTGTGGTGGGTGGAATGGATCCTTGACAAGGACTGTATAAGTTATGTATATAATATTAGAAACATACACAATAGGTGCAGGAGGAGGCCATTCGGCCCTTCGAGCCAGCACTGCCATTCAATGTGATCATGGCTGATCATCCACAATCAGTACCCCGTTCCTGCCTTCTCCCCACATCCCCCGATTCCTTTAGCTAATATTTGTTTAGATAATTGGTTGATTTTCGTTTTGTGAGTTTAATTTGTGCCGTATATATTATTGCAATAAATGATTACATTTATTTTTGACAAACCAGAGCCAGAGTGGGTCTGCTGCACGGAACACAAATAACCCTCACCGCCATCCCCAGCTGCTTGGAGTTGCAAACGCTCCAGCACCAGCTATTCTGCTGCTGCAGACAGTTCACACATCACCGCCCCCCTCACAGGGAATCATTTCTAGAGGGATTTGCTCTTGATTAATCCTGAAAACTCATTAGAAGCACTCAGTAATTAAAATCCTGAGCGTGGCGCATCGGCAGACATACCCATCCAACAGAAGCCAATCCCACAGGTAGCAATGTTCCCAATGCAGCATTGCCTCCAAATTACCCAGCCTCATTAGATCGAGCACAGCTTCACCCAACACACACAAGGTTGATGAAAGCCAAGCAAACACAGATTGGCCTCGCATTCTGATTGCACCCTCCACAACCTCGAGACTGACAAAACAATCTCTCTGCAGTGAGTCAGTGCCCCTGAGACTATGCCCAGAGGCAGCGGCCATTGTACACAGCCATCTTGTACAGAGCAGCTGAAAAAAAACCCCAAAGTGCTGGAGGAACTCAGTGAGTCTCCGTCAAACGTCACCTATCCATGTTTGTGTCCACCCCTGATTTCTGTGTGTGTTTCAATGAATGATGTGGTGGTCTTGCAAATACTGTGGCTGGGGGGTGGAGAGGTGGAGGGTGGGGGGGGGGAGAGGCTGGAGAAGAGGGGGGGGGGTGGAGAGAAGGGGGGGAGATGTTGAGGGGGGTACAATTAACGCTGACAGCTGACGGTGGGCCCAGCCCCCCTCTTACAGTGGTGGTGGGGTGGGGGGGGGGGGGGGAGTGGCGGTTTTAATCTGCTCTGACCGGCCCTGCAGTCAAGACCTGCGGCTGGAGCCATGATCACTGGCGGTGAATAGATGCGTTCAATTTCCAGCTGACATTTAAAAGGAATCTAATTTTCTGCTGCTCATCGTGTCAACATACTCTCATACGCCGCGCGCCCGCCCGCCATCAGGCTGCAGACTCACTGATTGCTTTGGCCTCTGACTGGGTTTATCCATCACCATCACTCACTCCCACATGTCCTGTGTCTAAAGAAGCCTTCTGTAAACAGGGGAGCAGAAAGGAAAGGTCAGGGTGGCTCCATCTGCAGTGTTTACTCGGGCATCGTTCCTCCAGCCGAGATAACTGCAGCAGTGTGTCGGAAACATAGAACCATAGACAACAGGTGCAGGAGGAGGCCATTCAGCCCCTCAAGCCAGCATCGCCATTCAATAGACAACAGGTGCAGGAGGAGACCATTCAGCCCCTCAAGCCAGCATCACCATTCAATAGACAATAGACAATAGGTGCAGGAAGAGGCCATTCGGCCCCTCAAGCCAGCATCACCATTCAATAGACAATAGACAATAGGTGCAGGAGGAGGCCATTCAGCCCCTCAAGCCAGCATCGCCATTCAATAGACAATAGACAATAGGTGCAGGAAGAGGCCATTCGGCCCCTCAAGCCAGCATCGCCATTCAATATGATCATGGCTGGTCATTCAAAATCAGTACCCCGTTCCTGCTTTCTCCCCATATCCCTTGATTCCGTTAGAGCTAAATCTACCTCTCTCTTGAATACATCGGAAGGAATGCATCTGGAAGGAACTGCAGATGCTGGTTTAAACTGAAGTTAGATGCAAAATGCTGGAGTAACTCAGCAGGACAGGCAGCATCTTTGGAGAGAAGGTATGGGAGACGTTATGGGTTGAGACCCTTCTCCAGGTGCCCTGCTCTTCCTTGACTCACCCCCACAGCGGAAGGGGAAGGGATACTGGGTCCATGTGAGGAGGTGGACAGGGCAGAGCCTGGAGCTACCCACACGCACCTGGGGCAAGGTTGGCCGCTTGGGTCGGAGATGGATCACAAATGTCTTTGTACAGAGTGTGGCTGAGAACTGTCGCTGGATGATCAGTCAGTCAGTTTATTCAGGGCTGAGATCAATAGTGATTTTAATGCAGTAATGTCTTCATAAAGGCACTAAGCTGTCATATATTCAGATCAAATAGATAATGGTTCATCTGCATGCAGAGCCATTAACCTGGGCACACGTTGAGTTTAATTCAGGAAGGAACTGCAGATACTGGTTTAAACCAAAGATAGACACAGAATGCTGGAGTAACTCAGCGGGACAGGCAGCATCTGTGGAGAGATGGAGTGGGTGACGTTTCGGGTCGAGACCCTTCTTCAGAACCTGAAGCTAACCATGGCCCGTTTCCTTTATCATTGCTACACTTCATCTTTCATTCATTTGCTCTATATCTCTCTCTACATCAACATCGATATTTTAGTCAGGGGTTACGGGGAAAAGGCCAGATAATGGGGTTAGGAGGGAGAGTTACATCAGCCATGATTGAATGGCAGAGTAGACTTGATGGGCCGAATGGCCTAGTTCTGCTCCTATCACTTATGACCGTAGGAGCTTATCTCTCGTTTCCGTTTCCTGGGACTTTCAGTCTGAAGAAGGGTCTCGACCGGAAACGTCACCCATTCCTTCTCTCCAGAGACGCTGCCTGTCCCGCTGAGTTACTCCAGCTTTGTGTGTCTGTCTGCAGTGCTTTGCTAAGCAGAACTGCAAATATTCCTGTATTCGAGCTTGAATTTATCACTTACATTGAAACAACCCAACATCAGATATGCACTCTGAACTCTGACCTCTCTGGCAAACCTCACAGAGGGACCTGGGTTTGGCACAGATAACTAATCGGAAAGCTGGATCAGTAATGTGGACCGAGCGAGATCCCCAATAATTAATATGAGGGACTGTGGACAGGGTGTGTAAATGAATGAGCATCGCCAGGCCGCGCTCCCCTGTTTAATTGCGCTGCTTAGATGGGACCGCAGATGAAAGAAGGAACTCACATTTATAATGGCGACATTCACTACCGCAGGGCAGCCCACAGCAGTTTACAGACATTAAAGTAATTGTCAACATTAGCCGCTACTTTAATGCTGGAGATGTGGCCAGCAGCTCAGGCCCGGCAAGTTGCAGAGAGCGTGGATCCCCGTCACTCAGGCCAGTGATGCAGGGTGGACATACCTCCATCCCCAGGCCCCAATACCACTGCCCGCACCAGACACACCATGCTCTAGGCCCCTCTCTTCCATTCAAGCTCAATCCTTGCTCTCGGCAACATCTGCAGCTTGCTCAGTATTTGGCTGTGTAGCCCCCTGGGGCATCATTGACACAGCTACACCACAGTGGACTGTCTGGGTCAGTGCAGGCCGGTCAGCCTGACATCAGTGGAGCGTACTCTACAGGGAGGGTGTTATGTACATTCACAAAGGCCGAGAACCTTCCGGAAGGTTCAGCTGGCCGTTGGGGAAGGCAATTTTTGTCTCATTTATTTCATCATGTGTGTTTTGGAGGAAATAACTAAGAAAACACATTGATGAGGGCAGATTGGCAGATATTCTCTACATGGAGTCTGTTCATTCCTTCCACAGATGCTGCCTGACCTGCTGAGTTCCTCCGCCATTTCGTGTTTCGTTCAAGATTCTAGATCCACAGTTTCTTGTGCCTCCAATATCTACATGAACTTTAGTGAGGATTTGACTCGCTAGTGATAAGCAGAATTTGGCCATTCGGCCCATCAAGTCTACTCCACCATTCAACCGATCTATCTCTCCCTCCTAACCCCATTCTCCTGCCTTCTCCCCATAACCCCTGACACTTGTACTAATCACCAATCTACCTCTCTCTGCCTTAAATATATTAATTGATGGCCCCCACATCATTCTGTGGCAAAGAACTCCACAGATCCACCACCCTCTGCCTAAAGACATTCTTCCTCATCTACTTCCAGGCAGCTTCTCTGGAGATTAATAATGGGTGATGTTTCGGGTCGAGACCCTTCTTCAGACTGAGAGTCAGGGGATGGAAGATACAGAGATAAGGAAGTGTAAGGTGTGCGAAGGAGACATCAAAGGGGATGGCGATCAAGGAAGATGTAGACTAGATCGATGTTCGCTCGGAGAAGGTGACAACAAAGTGAACAAAGAGATACAATGTAATCAGTGGGACGGTCAGACTGGCCGGAGAACTGGGTCGGGGAGGGGATGGAGAGAGAGGGAAAGCAAGGGCGACTTGAAGTTAGAGAAGTCAATGTTTGTACCGCTGGGGTGTAAGCTGCCCAAGCGAAATATGAGGTGCTGTTCCTCCAATTTGCGCTGGGCCTCACTCTGGCAATGGAGGAGGCCCGGGGCAGAAAGGTCATGTGATGTGATGTGTTGGAGTGGGTGCAGAGGGGAATCACCAGGACACTGCCTGGATTAAGGACGTCAGTCCTGGGCAGAGACTGGACAGGCTGTAGTGAAGGAGGCTAAGGGGTGAGATGATGGACATAGATATAGAATTACAAGTGGCATAGACGGGCTGGGTAGTCACAATCCCTTTCCCATGATATCGGGAATCAAAATCATGAGGGCATAGCTTTAGGGTGAGAGGCAGGAGTTTAAGGGTTTGAGGATGGCGTCTGTTCTAAGACACTCTCCAGGGCCCGGTTTATTCACTGTGCAAGTCCTGCCTTGGTTATCTCCACAAAATGCAACACCACGCTTGTCTGAACTAAATTCCATCTGCCAATCCTTGGCCAACTTTCCAAGACGACCTGATCTTGTTGCAACCTATCTTCATTGTAAACTTACTAACTGTCATCTAGATCGTTAATGCTGCACAGATGACAAACAACAGTGGACCCCAGCACTGATCCCAGCCCATACCATCGGCCACTGGCCTCCAATCTGAATAACATAGAAACATAGAAAACAGGTGCAGGAGTAGGCCATTCGGCCCTTCGAGCCTGCACCGCCATTCAATATAATCATGGCTGATCATCCAACTCAGTATCCCGTACCTGCCTTCTCTCCATACCCTCTGATCCCTTCAGCCACATGGGCCACATCTAACGCCCTCTTAAATATAGCCAATGAACTGGCCTCAACTACCTTCTGTGGCAGAGAGTTCCACAGATTCACCACTCTCTGTGTGAAAAATGATTTTCTCATCTCGGTCCAAAAAGACTTTCCTCTTATCCTTAGACTGTGACCCCTTGTTCTGGACTTCCACAACATCGGGAACAATCTTCCTGCATCTAGCCTGTCCAACCCCTTAAGAATTTTGTAAATCTCTATAAGATCCCCCCTCAATCTTCTAAATTCCAGCGAATACAAGCCGAGTCTATCCAGTCTTTCTTCATATGGAAGACCTGCCATCCCAGGAATCAGTCTGGTGAACCTTCTCTGCACTCCCTCTATGGCCAGAATGTCTTTCCTCAGATTAGGAGACCAAAACTGTACGCAATACTCCAGGTGTGGCCTCACCAAGACCCTGTACAACTGCAGTAGAACCTTCCTGCTCTTGTACTCAAATCCTTTTGCTATGAATGCCAACATACCATTCGCTTTCTTCACTGCCTGCTGCACTTGCATGCCTACTTTCAATGAATGGTGTACCATGACACCCAGGTCTCGTTGCATCTCCCCTTTTCCTAATCGGCCACCATTCAGATAATAGTCTACTTTCCTGTTTTTGCCACCAAAGTGGATAACCTCACATTTATCCACATTATACTGCATCTGCCATGCATTTTCCCACTCACCCAACCTATCCAAGTCACCTTGCAGCCTCCTAGCATCCTCCTCACAGCTAAAACTGCCCCCCAGCTTCGTGTCATTCGCTGAGATGTTGCATTCAATTCCCTCATCCAGATCATTAATATATATTGTAAATAGCTTGGGGTCCCAGCACTGAGCCTTGCGGTACCCCACTAGTCACTGCCTGCCATTCTGAAAACGACCCGTTTACTCCTACTCTTTGCTTCCTGTCTGCCAGGCAGTTCTCTATCCACATCAATACTGAACCCCCAATACCGTGTGCTTTAAGTTTGTATGCTAATCTCTTATGTGGGACCTTGTTGAAAGCCTTCTGAAAGTCCAGATATAACACATCCACAGGTTCTCCCTTATCCACTCTACTAGTTACATCCTCGAAAAATTCTATAAGATTTGTCAGACATGATTTACCTTTCGTAAATCCATGCTGACTTTGTCCAATGATTTCACCACTTTCCAAATGTGCTGCTATCCCATCTTTAATAACTGACTCTAGCATTTTCCCCACTACCGATGTTAGACTAACTGGTCTGTAATTCCCCGCTTTCTCTCTCCCTCCGTTTTTAAAAAGTGGGGTTACATTAGCTACCCTCCAATCCTCAGGAACTACTCCAGAATCTAAAGAGTTTTGAAAAATTATCACTAATGCATCCACTATTTCTGGGGCTACTTCCTTAAGTACTCTGGGATGCAGCCTATCTGGCCCTGGGGATTTATCGGCCTTTAATCCATTCAATTTACCTAACACCACCTCCCGGCTAAACTGGATTTCACTCAGTTCCTCCATTTCATTTGACCCCCAGTCCTCTGCTATTTCCGGCAGATTATTTATGTCTTCCTTAGTGAACACAGAACCAAAGTAGTTATTCAATTGGTCTGCCATGTCCTTGTTCCCCATGATCAATTCACCAGTTTCTGACTGCAAGTGACCTACATTTGTTTTAACTAACCTTTTTCTCTTTACATATCTATTAAAGCTTTTACAGTCAGTTTTTATGTTCCCTGCCAGTTTCCTTTCATAATCTATTTTCCCTTTCCTAATTAAGCCCTTTGTCCTTCTCTGCTGGACTCTGAATTTCTCCCAGTCCTCCGGTAGGCTGCTTTTTCTGGCCAATTTGTATGCTTCATCTTTTGCTTTGATACTATCCCTGATTTCCCTTGTTATCCACGGATGCACCACCTTCCCTGATTTATTATTTTGCCAAACTGGGATGAACAATTGTTGTAGTTCATCCATGCAGTCTTTAAATACCTTCCATTGCACATCCACCGTCAACCCTTTAAGAATTAATTGCCAGTCTATCTTGGCCAATTCACGTCTCATACCCTCAAAGTTACCTTTCTTTAAGTTCAGAACCCTTGTTTCTGAATTAACAATGTCACTCTCCATCCTAATGAAGAACTCAACCATATTATGGTCACTCTTGCCCAACGGGCCATGCACTACAAGACTGCTAACTAACCCTTCCTCATTACTCAATACCCAGTCTAAAATAGCCTGCTCTCTCATTGGCTCCTCTACATGTTGGTTTAGAAAACTATCCCACATACATTCCAAGAAATCCTCTTCCCCAGCACCCCTGCCCATTTGCTTCACCCAATCTATATGTAGATTGAAGTCACCCATTATAACTGTCCTCCAGCCCCTAACTTGTGCATCCCATAAAGTCTTCTTTGGACCTGGCATTAAAGAAGGCTCCGTCATTCTCTCATTCAGCTGCCCATGTGGCATGGTACCACAAGCACTCAGGGCAGAATTGACCCCTCAGTAGCCTGTCGCTTTGATCAATACTCCTGATTCACGCTATATTCAAACATTGGCTCAGCTGGTGCGAGTGAGAATTGATCGTGAAAGCACTTCTGCCCCAGCTTTGTCGAGAGAGAACCGTGATTGATTGGTGAGGTAGGCGGTGTGGCTCTGCCAATAACCAGCACTCGCACGTCTAGCTCTGTGTCCACAGCATACGGCCACATGCCCCTGGTCTGATCAATAGCCGTCATTCGTCAGCTCACCAAGAAACCACAACAAACTCTGCAGAATATCATTAGGGAAAAGAAAAGCTCATTGATGTTTCTGCTGGGATCTCAGGCAAGTGCAATCTGGATGCAATCTGTCACCCAGGGAGCTGTCCAAGGCCCAGTCGCTCTGGGCCAGAGGACCTGCACTGACACTGATTGTCCATTCTCCAGCCACCTTCCCCTCCGTGGCCCATCTCCATTGCCCTGTGCAAAGTAATGGCTTGATGCAGAGCCCGAGGTCCACAGGAGACCAGACTCTGCAGGACAGAAGTGTTGGAAGCTGTCGTGGTTCATGATGATCATGTGTACTGCGATGGTGACAAGCTTTGTTAGCATGCTACTCCGTCACATCAGATCATGCATGAGTAGACACAAGACTGGAGGATCAGAGAAACCCAGACACGAGAAATACCTGAACCATTTCAGTGGCAGATCCTCGAGGAGCCAGAAACTGTGTGTGTGTCTGTTTAATGAAGCCTCACTGGAGCCCATTACAACAGTGTGGATACGCTGTATACGTCCCCACCGTGAGCCTGAAGCCACCTCTGGTACTGGGGACAAAGGCTGTCCCCACGTGGCCAAGGGCACAGCCTCTATCCCATTAAAACCCAAGGGGCAACTGTTGCCACACAGTGAGTGGTGGGTGTATGGAACGAGCAGCCAGACCAGGTAGTTGGAGCAGGTGCTGTAACAATATTTAAAATACATTTTGGACAGGTACATGGATAGGATGGGTTTGGAAGGATAAAGGGCCTGACGATTTATTCAGCGACTGCCGGCATCATTGACTGACGTATCAGGTCACCAAAAAAGTCGCGGTGCGGTACGGTGTCACGCGGTGCGGTGTTACGCGGTGCGGTGTGATGTGACGCGGTGCGGTGCGACGCGGTGCGGTGTGACGCGGTGTGGCGACGTATTGACGCGCGGTGTTTTTTGAAGTCGCAACATTTTTTTGTCGTCGCTGGATTTTGAAATGATCAAAATCTTTTGGCGATCCAGTTATGACGGCGACAGTTGCCGAAAAAAATCGCCAAGTGGGACAGACCCTTAAGGACAAATCGTGGCAGGTGGAACAAACGCACATGGTGCATCTTGGTCAGCATGAACAAGATGGGCTGAAGGGCCGTTTGTGTTCTGCATGGTTCTATAATTATGACTGCCAATGTCCTACCTTGGATATTGGTTATGCCAGACACACACTCCGTGAACAAATCTAGTTCCCCTCAGCTCTGAGCAGTTGTAGTAATAAGACAAAGAACAGTCTATTTTATAAAGTGTAGGAAGGAACTGCAGATGCAAACACACAATGCTGGAGTAACTCAGTGGGACCGGCAGCATCTCTGGAGAGAAGGAATGGGTGACGTTTTGGGTCGAGACCCTTCTTCAGACCCGAAACGTCGCCCGTTCCTTCTCTCCATTGATGCTGCCTGTCCCGCTGAGTTACTCCAGCATGTTGTAGAAACATAGAAACATAGAAATTAGGTGCAGGAGTAGGCCATTCGGCCCTTCGAGCCTGCACCGCCATTCAATATGATCATGACTGATCATCCAACTCAGTATCCCGTACCTGCCTTCTCTCCATACCCCCTGATCCCCTTAGCCACAAGGGCCACATCTAACTCCCTCTTAAATATAGCCAAGGAACTGGCCTCAACTACCCTCTGTGGCAGAGAGTTCCAGAGACCCACCACTCTCTGTGTGAAAAAAGTCCTTCTCATCTCGGTCCTAAAGGATTTCCCCCTTATCCTTAAGCTGTGACCCCTTGTCCTGGACCTCCCCAACATCGGGAACAATCTTCCTGCATCTAGCCTGTCCAACCCCTTAAGAATTTTGTAAGTTTCTATAAGACCCCTCTCAATCTCCTAAATTCTAGAGAGTATAAACCGAGTCTATCCAGTCTTTCTTCATAAGACAGTCCTGACATCCCAGGAATCAGTCTGGTAAACCTTCTCTGCACTCCCTCTATGGCAATAATGTCCTTCCTCAGATTTGGAGACCAGAACTGTACGCAATACTCCAGGTGTGGTCTCACCAAGACCCTATACAACTGAAGTAGAACCTCCCTGCTCCTATACTCAAATCCTTTTGCTATGAAAGCTAACATACCATTCGCTTTCTTCACTGCCTGCTGCACCTGCATGCCTACTTTCAATGACTGGTGCACCATGACACCCAGGTCGCGCTGCATCTCCCCTTTTCCTAATCGGCCACCATTTAGATAATAGTCTGCATTCCTGTTTTTGCCACCAAAGTGGATAACCTCACATTTATCCACATTATACTGCATCTGCCAAACATTTGCCCACTCACCCAGCCTATCCAAGTCACCTTGCAGTCTCCTAGCATCCTCCTCACAGCTAACACTGCCCCCCAGCTTAGTGTCATCCGCAAACTTGGAGATGTTGCATTCAATTCCCTCATCCAGATCATTAATGTTGTGTCTTCCTTCGATTTAAACCAGCATCTGTAGTTCTTGCTTGCACGCGTGGCTAATGTAGGCAAGTGGCTCGGAGGTAGAAGTTCAGACCTGATCTTATCTAGTGCTGGATCAGCCATCACGGTCAAATGGTAGAAACAAGGAACTGCAGGTACTGGTTTGAAAAAAAAAAAAAGATCCAAAGTGCTGGAGTAACTCAACGAGTCAGGCAGTTTCTTTGGAGTAGATAGGTGACGTTTTGAGTTGGGACCTATCATACCGGTGTCTGTAGAAGGGTCCCGACCCAAAACGTCACCTATCCATGTTCTCCACAGATGCTGCCTGACCCGCTGAGTTACTCCAGCACTCTGTGAAACGTCACCTATCCATGTTCTCCACAGATGCTGCCTGACCCGCTGAGTTACTCCAGCACTCTGTGTCTTTATGAGGGTCATGATTGGCTTATACTGTCACGAATACTAAGGCACAGTGGCAGTATGACTTGGAGGCTTCTCAGGCTAATATTACCCCATGCAAGTACATCAGGTGGTGATGCAGAAGGCAATAAGTGAATAAACAAAGTGGAGAATATAGTGTTACAATTACTGGGAAAGGGCAGATAAAAAAGTGCAATTGTTGCGGCAAGGTAGATCGGAACACCACAAATACACCCCAGGTAAATGAGAAGACGATTCGGTAGTGTGCTCCTGAATCAGGTAGGATGAGCTTGCAAACATTTATACCTGGAGAGGGGAGAAGAGAGAATGACCGAGGGGTCAGGGTCCTTGATAATGTTGGCTACTTTCACAAGGCAGTGTGGAATCAGTGGATCAGGAAGGCACAGGTGAGGGCTGAGACTGAGGGAGAGTTTGGCCCTCTTTAGCGACTGTTTCTTCGGCAGTGAACGCATTGAATAAAAGATTGCAGATAGAACCTAAGGAGATGACGCTGCTTCATTCCAGCTGCTGTCTTTGGAGCCTGATGTGACACAGCCAATGGATGTGACACCACAGGCCACGGGAGCTCAAAGCACCTGTGCCCACACCGGGCAACATCTGGAGCCCACACCTGGCAACATCTGGAGCCCACACCGGGCAACATCTGGAGCTCAAACAGGGCAACATCTGGAGCCCACAACTGGCAACATCTGGAGCTCATACAGGGCAACATCTGGAGCCCACACCGGGCAACATCTGGAGCCCACACCGGGCAACATCTGGAGCCCACACCTGGCAACATCTGGAGCCCACACTGGGCAACATCTGGAGCTCAAACAGGGCAACATCTGGAGCCCACAACTGGCAACATCTGGAGCTCATACAGGGCAACATCTGGAGCCCACACCGGGCAACATCTGGAGCCCACACCGGGCAACATCTGGAGCCCACACCGGGCAACATCTGGAGCCCACACCGGGCAACATCAGGCAACATCTGGAGCCCACACCGGGCAACATCTGGAGCCCACACCGGGCAACATCTGGAGCCCACACTGGGCAACATCAGGCAACATCTGGAGCCCACACCGGGCAACATCTGGAGCCCACACTGGGCAACATCTGGAGCCCACACGGGGCAACATCTCAGCGTGCCAGCATCTTTGCCACATTTGTGAGCTGGGAAGTGCACTCAGCGATGCCACAGTAACACATAAAGCTCTCAGCTAAATCCACCTTGTCATATGTGCTTTTATACTCCTTGCCTTCTGCCAAAAGGCTGTATTTCATGTAGCTTATTGATTTGAGAAGTTGCTTTAAACAGTTGGGAGAACCTGAATCCTCTACATTGTTTTGCACGCCTGTGATGAACTGTGGCATCTTGTGGTCTCAGTACCATCTTTTACATCACCTGATCAATCATCAATACAGCCAAGATAGACACAAAGTGCTGGAGTAACTCAGCAGCTCAGGCAGCATCCCTGGAGTGAAGGAATTGGTGACGTGTCTAGACCCCAAATGTCTACAATTCCTTCTCTCCACAGACGCTGCCTCACCCGCTGAGTTACTCCAGCACTTTGTGTCTACTTTTGATTTTACCAGCATCTGCAGTTCTTTCTTAAACATCTCTGGAGAGAGCCGATCTTCGGTGTAAACCAACATCTGCCGTTCCTTCCTACACACCAACAGCCTCACCTCCAACTTCCTGATTCCTCGCGCCTGTCTGGAAGTGTGGCCATCATTCCACCTCATACATTCCCAGATCCACGAGGAGACCAGTGAACCAGAGTCGACCTCAGCAAGACAACACTACCTACTTCCATTCACTGAGAATCACCCTGAAGAAGGGTCTCGACCCAAGACGCCATCCATTCCTTCTCTCCACAGATGCTGCCTGTCCCGCTGAGTTACTCCAGCTTTTTGTGTCTATCTCCAGAATCCTCGCCTCTGCTCACAGACAGTGTCTAATCCAATGTTGTTATCTATCGCATAATCCCCTGCATCTTAATCTTCTCCCATTGGCTCACGAGTGTTATCTGAACACAACAATCCCCAAACTTCCACTTCAGAGAACTCATTCAAATTTGTCAAAAAGTATTTTCCTTGCTGGAATCAAATGTTGACAGAGCCTGATTACCCTCTCTCATCTTCTTTCATCTTTAATTAAGGATTGTAGATGTAACATTGCAATTGCTCAGGTTGTGATATCTTCCTATTTGGGAAACTCTCCAGCCCCCTTGCAACTGCTTCATACAAACCCTGTGCTTCCCCACCTCACCAACCAGATGTTTTACAAATTAATTCAAACAATCTTTCAAGTGGTTTTTTTTTTGATTTTTCTTAAAATAAAGAGATGAGAGGATTTCTTCCCCAAGAAAGTCCCAGAGGAGACGACGTGACGTGAATGATTAAAGTAACAAAGGCTAATCTAGCAAGTTAACAATCCCACAATCAGGTTCCCGGTAAAAGCAGACAGGAATAGTGTCAGTATATAAGTATCAATAATTTAACTTTCATTATTTCCATTGTGTGTATTTATACATTAACCAAATGTAAATACATTTACAGTTTCAAAGTAATCTCTTTTAAATAGGTAACTGAACACAGAACGCGAGCTGACATATTAAGGATCACACACCCTTAAAAAACACAGAGTGCTGGAGTAACTCAGCGGGTCAGGCAGCATCTGTGGAGAACATGGATAGGTGACGTTTCACAGAGTGCTGGAGTAACTCAGCGGGTCAGGCAGCATCTGTGGAGAACATGGATAGGTGACGTTTCACAGAGTGCTGGAGTAACTCAGCGGGTCAGGCAGCATCTGTGGAGAACATGGATAGGTGACGTTTCACAGAGTGCTGGAGTAACTCAGCGGGTCAGGCAGCATCACAATCTCCGCAACTAAATGAAAAGGACTTTCTAATAAACGGATTAATCAGCAATACACAAATTATGATCATTTAATGTAAATCATTTTGATCACGTTGTGATAATTTTAATATGATCTAAATGGATTACCGAGATGCCTGGTTCCTGCAGCAATTAATAATTCTGACCAGTGTTTAATCC
>CAUPSL010000017.1:0-14412 GCA_963514005.1 Raja brachyura
AATAAACCCTCTTGACTTGACTTGACTTGAAGGGTCTCGACCTGAAACGTCACCCATTTCCTGTTCTCCAGTGATGCTGTCTGTACCGCTGAATTACATTTAGGAAATGTTTAGTGTGTGTGTTGGTTGAATGTTCTCCCTGTGACTGCGTGGGTTTCCTCCGGGTGCTCCAGTCTCCTCCCACGTCCTACGGTGGAACGGCGGTCGAGTTGCTGCCTCACAGCGCCGGAGATCCGCGTTGGGCAGGGACAATGGGCCAAAGAGCCTCTTTCCCAGCCGTGCGAGAACATGGAAGATTTGAGAGCCAGCTAGATTGACGTTACTTTGTCGGACCTGCTGCTGTCGTGACTCTCTCTCTCTCTCTCTCCCCCTCTCTCTACACCCTGTCCCATGTGGATGAGTTGCACCAACGTCAGAAGCGGGAGATTGGCGTCGGATTACCACACTAATCCGGCTTCGGCTTTGCGCTCTTGGTCATTTATTCCGGGGCCAGGTGAGAGCGGTGGGATTCCACAGCAACAGGTGCGCAGAAGGAAAAAAAAAACCCCTTACGCGAGATGAAGTGCTGCGGAAATTTCCCGACCTTCAGTGTTTGATCCCCGTTAGCTTGGGTAAAACCGTGAACAATGCCTCAATCTGCTGAAGCCTGGTCCGCAGAGTTTTGTACAGCAGCTGAATCCTGAGGGTGGATTACTGCCAGTAATCCCCTGCCAAGGTCTTAAACCGGCCGGTAAGAGTATGGTTTTGTTGTGTGCGTGTAAGGTGCTTCTTGCAACAGATATTCCTCCGACATTTGCGCCACCTCCAACGGGATCCCTCCACTGGCCACATCTTCCCATCTCCTCCCCTTTCGGCTTTCTGCAGAGACCGCTCCCTCTGTAACTCCCTGGTCAATTCGTCCCTTCCCACCCAAACCACCCCCTCCCTGGTACGTTCCCTTGCAACCGCAGGAAATGCTACACTTGTCGCTTTACCTCCCCCCTTGACTCCATCCAAGGACCTAAGCAGTCTTGCCCGGTGCGGCAGAGGTTCACCTGCACCTCCTCCAATCTCATCTATTGCAGGTAGACAAAAATGCTGGAGAAACACAGCGGGTGCGGCAGCATCTATGGAGCGAAGGAAATAGGCAACGTTTCGGGCAGAAACCCTTCTTCAGACTGAAACGTTGCCTATTTCCTTCGCTTCATAGATGCTGCCGCACCCGCTGAGTTTCTCAGGCATTTTTGTCTACCTTCGATTTTCCAGCATCTGCAGTTCCTTCTTGAACATCTCATCTATTGCATCCGCTGCTCTAGGTGTCAGCTACTCTACATCGGTGAGACCAAGCGGAGGCTTGGCGATCGGTTTGCCCAACACCTCCGCTCAGTTCGCAATAACCAACCTGATCTCCCGATGGCTCAGCACTTCAACTCCCCCTCCCATTCCTTATCCAACCTTTCTGTCCTGGGCCTCCTCCATGGCCAGAGTGAGCACCACCGTAAATTGGAGGAGCAGCACCTCATATTTAGCTTGGTTTACACCCCAGCGGTATGAACATTGACTTCTTCAATTTCAGGTAGTCCTTGCTTTCTCCCTCCATCCCCTCCCCTTCCCAGCTCTCCCACAGTCCATTGCCTCCGCCTCTTCCTTTCTTCTTCCCGACCCCCCCACCCCCACATCAGTCTGAAGAAGGGTCTCGACCCGAAACGTCACCTATTCCTTCACTCCATAGATGCTGCCCTCACCCGCTGAGTTTCTCCAGCATTTTTATCCACCTTCTTTTGATGATTAGTTTATTCCCATTTTAACAGTATTCTTTAGGCACAGAAACAGGCCTCAGGCCCACCAAGTCCGCGTCGACCAGCGATCACTCCCTACACTAGCACCATCCTTCACTATAGGGACAATTTACAATTTTTTTCTAACCAAAGCCAATTAACTTACAAACCTGTACGTCTTTGGAGTGTGGGGGGAAACCGAAGCACCCGGAGAAATCCCATGTTGTGTGCTTTCCAAGCCAGATGCCAACATTGGGCGGCACAGTGGCAAAAAAACAAAACAAACAGTGTTTATAAAAATAAAAGACACAAAGTGCTGGAGTAACGCAGCAGGTCGGGCAGCATCTCTGGAGAACATGGATAGGTGATGGTTTTAATCAAGAGGTGCAATATCACTTGTTGCGACACATTCATCCGCTGCATTGAGCACCAAAAGGAAAGCTCTCTCTTCCATGAAATAACAAGGAACTACAGATGCTGGTTTATACAAACCCCCACCCCCCGCCCCCACAGTGCTGGAGTAACCCAGCGGGTCAGGCAGCATTTCTGGAGAGAAGGAATAGGTGATATTTTGGGTCGGGACCCTCATTCAGACTCCTGACCCAAAACGTCACCTATCCATGTTCTCCAGAGAAGCTGCCTGACCCGCTGAACTAGTCCAGCACCCATCTTGCGATCGTCACCGTCTGAACAGCAAGGGAACGGATATCACCAGAGGAGGCCACATGTGTGGCAAGGGCGTACTGTGTGAAGATAGGTGCGAACACAATAGGGCGGTCACGAAGAGTGGCACAGGGGTAGAGTCGTTGCCTTACAGCGAATGCAGCACCGGAGACCCGGGTTCCATCCCGACTACGGGTGCTGTCTGTATGGAGTTTGTACGTGCTCCCCGTGACCTGCGTGGGTTTTCTCCGCGATCGTCGGTTTCCTCCCACACTGCAAAGACGTGCGGGTTTGTAGGTTAATTGGCTTGGTGAATGTGGGTGTAGGATAGTGTTAATATGCGGGGGTCACTGGCCGGCGCGGACTCGGTGGGCCGAAGGCTGTATCTCTAAACTCAAGTTAAAAACTAGACAATGGAGTATGGTACTGCTGAATGTACGAACACTGAGAAGTTCTAATAGGTTCTTAGCTTGGTTTTTGATTTTTATATATCTTTTATTCTGAATCAAGTATATTTTAAAATTAAAATAAATGTGAACAGCGGGCAAGTTTATTACAACATTTTGCATCAGGTATTAATTTATGATTGTCACATGCACCGAGGTACAGTGAAAATCTTTGTTTTGCATGTATGCAAGTAAATCACAGGACACAGAGTGGTGTTGGGTTGAATGCTGTCCTCTGGCCACTGTTATGCCCCCGTCCCACTTAGGAAACCTGAACGGAAACCTCCGGAGACTTTGCGCCCCACCCAAGGTTTCCGTGCGGTTCCCGGAGGTTTTTGTCCTACGGCAACCACCTTCAACTAGCATCGCAAACCGGCTTTGACTAAAAAAAATACCGATTTTTAAAACGGAAACCACTTTCGACCATTAGGGAGACTGACAAAAACCTCTGGGAACCGCACAGAAACCTTGGGTGGGGCGCAAAGTCTCCAGAGGTTTCCGTTCAGGTTTCCTAAGTGGGACAGGGGCATAAGTCATCCTTATGGGCCTGTCCCACTTGGGCGACTCTTTAGGCGACTGTCAGGGACTAGTTTCATGGAATTCTCCTACGACACCTGACGACAGCAAAAAATTGTCGCCACTGTCGCCGAAAAATTTTAAACGTGTTGAGAATTTTGCGGCAGTCGCCTGTAGTTGCCCAAAAAATCACCTAAGTGGGACAGGCCCATTAATTTGAAGGTGAGCGGTAGAATCTGGTGAGGGTCGGGGCAATAGAAATGCGGGGGAGAATTAAATGGAAGACAGCCGCAAAAAAGCTGGAGAAACTCAGCGGGACAGGCAGCATCGCTGGAGAGAAAGAACGGGTCGAGACCCTTCTTCAAACTGATAAAACGGGTTGCGTATACGGATGAGAAATTGACGGACAGAGTGGACCGGAGGGATAGTGGAAATGTGGGGGAGAATAAAATGAGTCCCGCGGCGTATAGCAGTCACGGTGGCGCAGCGGTAGAGTTGCTGCCTTACAGCGAAATGCAGCGCCAGAGACCCGGGTTCCATCCCGACTACGGGTGCTGTCTTTACAGAGTTTGCACGTTCTCCCCATGACCTGCGTGGGTTTTCTCCGAGATCTTCGGCTTCCTCCCACACTCCAAAGACGTGCAGGCTTGATTAATTGGCTTGATAAAAATTGTCCAGTATAAAATTGTCCAGTGCTGAGTGTTGCAACATCTAGAGCTTTTCAGCGTACTATAGATCTAGATCTAGAGTCCTGTATACGAATGGGAGATTGACGGTCAGAGTGGACCGAAGGGCCTGTTTCCCCGTTGCATGTCGCCACGACTTTAATCAGCTGGACAATGCTGTGGGGGAGAGGGGGGTGCTTATAAAAATCAGGGCCTTTCTCCTGTCCTTTAGAAATCCTTTCCCCCCCCCCCCCCCACCGCCCCGAAATATGCCGCCTCGCTGTGCCTATCTGTTTTGCAGTTTGCTTACTTGCAATCTGCTTCACTGATGGGTTAGTGTGCAGAAAGGAACTGCGGATGCTGCTATGTACCGCAGAGAGTCAGAGACACAAGGTGCTGGAGTAAAGGGCCTGTCCCACTTGGGTGTTATTTGTGCATCATTTACGCAATATCATTCATGCGTGCATGGCTTGCACTACCAGCGCATGGTGAGACGTGGTGGCATGCGGCGCCCCAGGATTTTGGGATTCTCAAAATCTTCGCTCGCCACCTGCGTGACGCGCAAACGACAATAGACAATAGCTGCAGGAGTAGAGGCCATTCGGCCCTTCGAGCCAGCACCAGCCATTCAATGTGATCACCGCTGATCATCCCCAATCAGTACCCTGTTCCTGCCTTCTCCCCATATCCCCTGACTCCGCCATTTTTAAGAGCCCAATCTAGCTCTCTCTTGAAAGCATCCAGAGAACCTGCCACCGAGGCAGAGAATTCCACAGACTCACCACTCTCTGTGCCCAAATACCACCCAAGTGGGACAGGCCCTTAACTCAGTGGGTCGGGCAGCATCATGGAAGAAGGAGGTAGTTGACTATTGCAATGTTTAAGAAAGATTTTGACATATGTATCAGACAGGTTTAGAGGGATATGGGCCAAAGGTGGGACTAGTGTAGATGGGGCGTGTTGGTCAATGTGGCTGAAGGGCTTGTTTCCACGCGGTGTGACTTTATGACTGGTGTTGCTGCAGGTGAACTGTTGGTGCAGTGCTTTAGGCGCTGAGCCTGAATGTCGGTAGCTTTGTTGTACGTTTCCAAGCGGGATCCCTTGCCACCTTGCACCTGTGGCTGTTGATCTTGTTTACTGATTGTTTACCTCCTTGATCGTTGAAGTGCGGAACAGCGGAGCCACGAGGATAGAGAGCACGGTCTGAAGAAGGGTCCCACCAGCCCTCCACGTTCTCCAGAGATGTTGCCTGACCTGCTGAGCTACTCCAGCACCTCGTGTCCTTTTGTGTAAAGTAGCATCTGCAATTCCTTGTGCAGGGGAGAACTGAAGATGCTGCTTTAAATCGAAGATAGATAGACACAAATTGCCGGAGTAACTCAGCGGGGCAGGCAGCATCTCTGGAGAAAAGGAGTGGGTTCATAATAAGTGGGTTCCTCATAAATCTTCTCTGTACCCTTTCCAACTCAACAACATCCTTCCTATAACGTGGTGCCCAGAACTGAACACGATGCTCTAAATGCGTTCTCAACAACATCTTATACAACTGCAACATGACCTCCCAACTTCAGTCTGAAGAAGGGTCTCGACCCGAAACGTCACCCATTCCGTCTCTCCAGAGATGCTGCCTGCCCCCACTCCAGCATTTTGTGTGTATCCTTGTTTCTACCAAGCTATAAGGGTGGCATTAGGGGTGGTGCAGCGGTAGAGTTGATGCCTGACAGCGCTTGCAGCACCGGAGACCCGGGTTCGATCCTGACCACAGGCGGAGTTTATACGTTCTTGCCCGCGAGCCACGTGGGTTTTATCACGGTGCTCCGGTTTCCTCCCACACTCCAAAAACATACAGGTTTGTAGGTTAATTGGCTTGGTGTAAGTGTAAATTGTCCCTAGTGTGTGTAGGATAATGCTATTGTGCAGGGATCACTGGTCGGTGCGGACTCGGTGGGCCGAAGGGCCTGTTTCCGCGCTGTACCTCTAAACTAAACTAAACTAAATAAGGATGTGTGGCTAGAAGGATAATCTTTCCATATAGGATGTACGGGATTTGTAATTCCTTCTGCCTTCTTCCTTGATTGGTGGACTGAAAGTACTAATCAAGAATCTCAGCCTTAGAAATATCCACTGCCGTCTGTGGCAATGAATCCCACAGATTCACCACCCTCTGACTAAAGGAATTCCTCCTCATCTCCTTCCTAAAGGTGCATCCTTTTATTCTGAGGCTGCGCCCTCTGGTCCTAGACTCTCCCACTAGTGGAAACGTCCTCTCCACATCCACTCTATCCCGGCCTTTCACCATTCGGTACGTTTTAACGAGGTGCCCCCCCCTCATCCTCCGAAACACCAGCGAGTACAGGCCCAGCGCCGACAAACGCTTATCATACGTTAACCGCAATCGTCTGTGATATAGTTCCCGGAAACCTCCTCTGGACCCTCTCCAACGCCAGTGCAACCCTCCTCAGATACGGGGCCCACACTGTGCACACATGAGCAGCTGTCTGAAGTAGGCCTTAAATAATTAATACCGGTAACCAAGGAGCCAGTGCCGATGTGTTAGAATACCTAGCTCCTGAAGGTAAAGTGAATCTCCAAACGTCCAGCACCCTTGGCAATTTGGTGGCAAGCTACAGCTTTTCCAGACCATATTGGCAATCAATTCTATTTTGAAAAACGCATGTTGCACAATAGTGAAATAAAGTACAGAAATAAAATACTCACAGCGCCAGGGGACCAGGGTTTGATCCCGACTAAGGGGGCTGTCTGTACTGTTTGGCCCGAAACATTGCCTATTCCCTTCGCTCCATAGATGCTGCCTCACCCGCTGAGTTTCTCCAGCATTTTTGTCTACCTGTCTGTACGGAGTTTGTACGTTCTCTCTGTGACCTGCGTGGGTTTTCTCTGGGTGCTCCGGTTTCCTCCCACACCCCAGGTTTGTGGGTTAATTGGCTTTGGTGAAATTGTAAATTGTCCCTAGCGTGATGGATATGTTAGGGTGTGGGGTGATTGCTGGTCGGTGTGGGCCGAAGGGCCTGTTTCAGCGCTGTATCTCTAAAATCCAAACCTTGTCTAAAGTTGACTTGATGGGCTGAATGGCCTAAGTCTGTTCCTATGACTTATGAACTTTGTGTCCCTGTTTTGAGAATGATAAATATGTAAGTAAAGCATTTTGTTTTGAAGGAACCCAAAGAGGTGGTGTGGATCACTGAGACTCTGTACCAGTCTTGTTTCCTACAGCAGACAAAATGTGTAGCAAGGAACTGCAGATGCTGGTGCAACTGAAGACAGACGCATAATACTGGAGTAACTCAGTGGGACAAGCAGCATCTCTGGATTGAAGGAATGGGTGACGTTTCTGGTCGAGACCCTTCTTTAGTCTCAGTCTGAAGAAGTATCTCGACCTGAAACGTCACCCATTCCTTCAATCCAGAGATGACAATAGACAATAGGTGCAGGAGTAGAAAGATAGAATACTTTATTGTTACATATGACAAGTCACAGTGAAATTCTTTGCTTCCATGCCCAAGGTATGCAAATAGTCAATGGACAACAGACAATAGGTGCAGGAGTAGGCCATTCGGCCCTTCGAGCCAGCACCGCCATCCAATGCGATCATGGCTGATCATCCCCAATCAGTACCCCGTTCCTGCCTTCTCCCCATATCCCTTGACTACGCTACCTTTAAGAGCACTATCTAGCTCTCTATTGAAAGTATCCAGAGAACCGGTCTCCACCGCCCTCTAAGGCAGAGAATTCCACAGACTCACAACTCTCTGTGAGAAAAAAGGTTTCCTCGTCTCTATTCTAAATGGCTTTCCCCTTATTCTTAAACTGTGTCGCCCCTGGTTCTGGACTTGTACACTCTGGAGTTTAGAAAGATGAGAGGGGATCTTATTGAAACATATAAGATTGTTAAGGGTTTGGACACGCTAGAGGCAGGAAACCTGTTCCCGATGTTGGGGGAGTCCAGAACCAGGGGCCACAGTTTAAGAATGAAAAAGTGTTTCCTCGTCTCCTTTCTAAATGGCTTACCCCTTATTCTTAAAGATGCTGCCTGCCCCGTTGAGTTACTCCAGCATTTTCTGTCGATTGTCTCCCAGAGCAATGCTCATTGGTCAGAAAGTTCGACCAAGTTGCCCAACTCCCCCCTGCACAACTTTCCTCTTTCATCCACCACAAAGATAGTTCTAGTTCCTAATTTTACCAGCACCTGTGTGACCACGTTGAGCGTAAAATGACCGCTGCTTTTGCCTGAGTCAAAAGAAAGACTTGGACTTTTCCAGGCCCCTTTCACTTCTTGTTCAGGATGTGGGAAATGTCGTCTGTGCAGACCACGCTACCCCACACAGCAACGTTCAGAGAATCTGTGGCATTGACGGTTCAATCTTGCCCTGGAGCTAATTCCCTCGTTTAGTTTATTGTCATGTGTGCCAAGGTGCAGTGATTGTTGCGTGTTATCCAGTCAGCAGAAAGACAATACATTTATTTAAAGAAGGAACTGCAGATGCTGGAAAAATCGAAGGAAGATAAAAATGCTGGAGAGACTCAGCGGGTGAGGCAGCATCTATGGAGCGAAGGAATAGGTGATGTTTCGGGTCGAGACCCTTCTTCAGTCTGATCATCCACAATCAGTAACCCGTGCTTGCCTTCTCTCCAGTCTGAAGAAGGGTTTCGGCCCGAAACGTTGCCTATCTCCTTCGCTCCATAGATGCTGCTGCACCCGCTGAGTTTCTCCAGCATTTTTGTCAACCCTCGATTTTCCAGCATCTGCAGTTCCTTCTTCAACAAATTCTCTCCATATCCCTTGATTCCGCTAGCCCCCAGAGCTCTATCTAACTCTCTTTTGAATTCATCCGGTGAATCGGCCTCCACTGCTTTCTGTGGCAGAGAATTCCATAGATTCACAACTCTCTGTGTGAAGGTGGACAAAATTGCTGGAGAAACTCAGTGGGTGAGGCAGCATCTAGGGAGCGAAGGAATAGGTGACGTTTTGGGTCGAGGCCCTTGAAGAGTTTCTCCAGCATTTTTATCTACCATACATTTTATTTTGTTTAGTTTAGAGTTACAGCGCTGAAACAGGCCCTTCGACCCACTGGGTCTGCGCCGACCAGTGATCCCCGCACACTAACACTATCCTACACACATAAGGGACAATGTTTATTTACCAAGCCAATCAACCTACACACCTGTATACGTCTTTGGAGTGTGGTAGGAGACCGAAGATCTTGGTGAAAACCCACGCAGGTCACGGGGAGAACGTACAAACTCCGTACAGACAGCGCCCATAGTCGGGATCGAACCCGGGTCTCCGGCGCTGCATTCGCTGTAAGGCAGCAACTCTACCGCTTCTTCTTCTTTCGTGTGGCGTGCACAGCCTAAAGTTGTTGGACAACTTGGGTCTGAAGAAGGGTCTCGACCCGAAACGTCGCCTGTCACCTTCGCTCCTTAGATGCTGCTGCACCCGCTGAGTTTCTCCAGCTTTTTGTGTAACCCTCGATTCTCCAGCATCTGCAGTTCCTTCTTTAACACTTGTTCTATTTGATCTTCTGTGTGTGCACGTCGAGTTGATTGCATTAGTCGACACAGGGCGGACCACGTGAAGGTTGCAATCTTTCACCCCATGCACGAACCGCCCGTCACCTGCATCAGTGACAGGGGTGACAGACAGCCCTGCTTGCGACTGCGGACATCCAGACCAGACCACCCCACACATCGTGAATGACCGCCCACTGAGGCTTTTCCCTGGGGGCATCAAAGCCATCCACCCAGTAACTGATGCTGCCCTGGCCTGAATGTCTATCCTTGGCCTACAACTTTAGGCAGTGCACGAAGAATAAGTAAATAAATCTAAATTGTCCCCAGCGTGTGGGACAGTGCTAGTGTGCAGGGTGATCGATCGCTGGTCGGCACGGACGGTGGGCGCAGGAAGGGCCTATTTCTGAACTGCATATCCAGAGTAAAATCTAGGTCCTCTGGCTCTTGGTTCTGCCGCCCTGGGGGGGGGGGGGGGGGGAGAAACCATTAGAACGGAGACGAGGAAACACTTTTTCTCACAGTTCAGAACCAGGGGCCACACACACACAGTTTAAGAATAATGGGTAAGCCATTTAGAACGGAGACGAGGAAACACTTTTTCTCACAGTCCAGAACCAGGGGCCACACACAGTTTAATAATAAGGGGTCGTCCATTTAGAACGGAGACGAGGAAACACTTTTTCGCACAGAGCGTTGTGAGTCTGTGGAATTCTCTGCCGCAGAGGGCGGTGGAGGCCGGTTCTCTGGATGCTTTCAAGAGAGAACTGGATAGGGCTCTTAAAAATAGCGGAGTCAGGGGATATGGGGAGAAGGCAGGAACGGGGTACTGATTTGGGACGATCAGCCATGATCATATTAAATGGCGGTGCTGGCTCGAAGGGCCGAATGGCCTCCTGCACCTATTGTCTATTGACTATGGCATCCACCTTATCTGTGATTTTTTTGCACCACTCCCAAGATCAAGCCTCCGACATTCCAACGGATAAATCCCGCGGCTGCCGAACCTTCCCTATAACTCAGTCACTCATTACTGGCTCCACTGACCAGTTTGGTTTGTACTATGTCTATTGTAAACCACTCGCTCTGGGCAACACTTGGAACTCCAAGAGTCGTGGCCCAGAGTAAGTCACCCCCGGGGTGACAAATACACTTGTTGAAGCAAGAACGGTGTGTTGGTTCAGTATATGTACTGAGGAGCGATCGAGGGGGAAAGAATCCAGTTTAACATCACACACGGAAATCATTTCTGCACACTATCCTGCTTAATGGCATCTTTCCCGCAGCAGAGTGACTAAAACTGAACTCTGCAACTCCATGTGCGACCTCACTAACACTACATGACTGGAACATAACGTCCCTGCTTCTACACTCAATGCCCTTACTAGTGAAGGTCACTGTGCCAAAAGCCTGCTGTTCACCCATGATGCTGCTCTCAGGCAGGTGAAGAGCTGAGAGAGACAGACAGAGAGAGTGAGAGACAGGGTGAGAGTTTTTAGACAGAGAGAGAGGCAGAGAGAGAGAGAGAGACGGAGACAGACAGAGAGAGAGAGACAGAGGAGAGAGGAAGAGGAAGAGAGAGAAAGATACAGAGAGACAGAGAGAGAGACAGATAGAGATAGAGATACAGAGAGAGAGAGTTAGACAGAGAGAGAGAGAGAGAGAGAGAGAGAGAGAGAAAGAAAGAGAGGGAGAATTTCTACCAGAAGATGTAAAAATGTCACTGTTATTGTAATGTCAGCAGCTGGGCAGCGGTCAGATTTTAAAAAAAAGGTCAGATTGGTCGATGATTTTAATAAAAAAGTCAGGAAAAAAAAAAAAGAGAGGAAGAGGAAGAGAGAGACAGATACAGAGAGACAGAGAGAGATAGAGATACAGAGAGAGAGAGTTAGACAGCGAGGGAGACAGAGGAAGAGGAAGAGAGAGACAGATACAGAGAGACAGAGAGATAGAGATAGAGATACAGAGAGAGAGAGTTAGACAGCGAGGGAGAGACAGTGAGACAGACAGAGAGAGAGAGGAAGAGAGAGATAGAGATAGAGATAGACAGAGTCAGAGAGAGGAAGAGGGCGAGAGAGAGAGTTAGCCAGAGAGTGAGAGAGTTAGCCAGAGAGACAGAGAGAGTTAGACAGAGAGAGACGGAGACGGAGGGAAACGGAGACAGAGAGAGAGATAGAGTCAAATCAAGTCAAGTTTATTCGTCACATACACATACGGGATGTGCGGTGAAATGAAAAGTGGCCGTGCCTGCGGACTTTGTGCAAAAAACAAACAAACAAACAACCAACAAACTACAAACAGAATCACATGCTCTTTTCCATAATAAAATATTGTGGGCGGTATTGTGGCACAGTAACTGTAGTAGAGTTAGTCCCTGGTGAGATAGGAGTTTACAGTCCGAATGGCCTCTGGGAAGAGTGAGACAGACAGAGAGAGACAGACAGAGAGAGACGGAGACAGAGAGAGAGAGAGAGAGGAAGAGGAAGAGCGAGACGGAGACAGAGAGAAACGGAGACAGAGAGACTGAGACAGAGACAGAGAGAGAGAGACAGAGAGAGCGGAAAAGAGAGAGTGAGAGAGAGTGATAGAGAGAGGAGAGAGAGAGTGTCATCCAGAGGATTTTATTGTCAATGTCCGATAACAGAATAATGAAATGCTTGCTTGCAGCAGCACAACAAATATGTAAAAATAGGACTCTATAAACACCATAAAAACAATAACAGTCCAAGACAAAACTAATGCCCCCAAGTCTATCGAGTTTACAGCCTAGACACAAAGTGCTGGAGCAACTCAGCGGGACAGGCAGCATCTCTGGAGAGAAGGAATGAGTGACGTTACGGGTCCAGACCCTTCTTCAAACGCTGAGTCTGAAGAAGGGTCTCAACCCGAAACGTCACTAATTCCTCCTGTCCGGAGATGCTGCCTGTCCCGCTGTGTTAGTCCACCATTTTGTGTCCCATCTTCGGTTTAAACCAGCATCTGCAGTCCCTTCCTACACATTAGAACCCGCTAGTATGAATATATATATTTCTAATTTGGTAACCTTTGCATCCCCTCTCTCACCCTCCCTCCTCCACCCGAGTCATCCTACTAGTTTCACTGCCGTACTGCCTAGTTTCACTCTTTGTATCCACTCGTTATCACCTTTTCCACAGACAACAATGGACCATTGTGGGCTCCACCTTTCCTGGATCAACGTTGCTGGCTTTGATTTGTTCTTTTCATCCCTTCCATTCATTTATTCTTTGTACCTTTCCATACCTCCAGTTTACCTCTCCCCTGACTCCCAGCCGGAAGAAGCAACCAGAAAGATCACCCCTTCCTTTTCTCCAGAGATACTGCCTCTCTCCCTGTCCCTCTCTCCCTGTCCCTCTCTCCCTGTCCCTCTCTCCCTGTCCCTCTCTCCCTGTCCCTCTCTCCCTGTCCCTCTCTCCCTGTCCCTCTCTCCCTGTCCCTCTCTCCCTGTCCCTCTCTCCCTGTCCCTCTCTCCCTGTCCCTCTCTCCCTGTCCCTCTCTCCCTGTCCCTCTCTCCCTGTCCCTCTCTCCCTGTCCCTCTCTCCCTGTCCCTCTCTCCCTGTCCCTCTCTCCCTGTCCCTCTCTCCCTGTCCCTCTCTCCCTGTCCCTCTCTCCCTGTCCCTCTCTCCGTGTCCCTCTCTCCCTGTCCCTCTCTCCCTGTCCCTCTCTCCCTGTCCCTCTCTCCCTGTCCCTCTCTCCCTGTCCCTCTCTCCCTGTCCCTCTCTCCCTGTCCCTCTCTCCCTGTCCCTCTCTCCCTGTCCCTCTCTCCCTGTCCCTCTCTCCCTGTCCCTCTCTCCCTGTCCCTCTCTCCCTGTCCCTCTCTCCCTGTCCCTCTCTCCCTGTCCCTCTCTCCCTGTCCCTCTCTCCCTGTCCCTCTCTCCCTGTCCCTCTCTCCCTGTCCCTCTCTCCCTGTCCCTCTCTCCCTGTCCCTCTCTCCCTGTCCCTCTCTCCCTGTCCCTCTCTCCCTGTCCCTCTCTCCCTGTCCCTCTCTCCCTGTCGCTCTCTCCCTGTCGCTCTCTCCCTGTCGCTCTCTCCCTGTCGCTCTCTCCCTGTCCCTCTCTCCCTGTCCCTCTCTCCCTGTCCCTCTCTCCCTGTCGCTCTCTCCCTGTCCCTCTCTCCCTGTCCCTCTCTCCCTGTCCCTCTCTCCCTGTCCCTCTCTCCCTGTCCCTCTCTCCCTGTCCCTCTCTCCCTGTCCCTCTCTCCCTGTCCCTCTCTCCCTGTCCCTCTCTCCCTGTCCCTCTCTCCCTGTCCCTCTCTCCCTGTCCCTCTCTCGCTGTCCCTCTCTCGCTGTCCCTCTCTCCCTGTCCCTCTCTCCCTGTCCCTCTCTCCCTGTCCCTCTCTCCCTGTCCCTCTCTCCCTGTCCCTCTCTCCCTGTCCCTCTCTCCCTGTCCCTCTCTCCCTGTCCCTCTCTCCCTGTCCCTCTCTCCCTGTCCCTCTCTCCCTGTCCCTCTCTCCCTGTCCCTCTCTCCCTGTCCCTCTCTCCCTGTCCCTCTCTCCCTGTCCCTCTCTCCCTGTCCCTCTCTCCCTGTCCCTCTCTCCCTGTCCCTCTCTCCCTGTCCCTCTCTCCCTGTCCCTCTCTCCCTGTCCCTCTCTCCCTGTCCCTCTCTCCCTGTCCCTCTCTCCCTGTCCCTCTCTCCCTGTCCCTCTCTCCCTGTCCCTCTCTCCCTGTCCCTCTCTCCCTGTCCCTCTCTCCCTGTCCCTCTCTCCCTGTCCCTCTCTCCCTGTCCCTCTCTCCCTGTCCCTCTCTCCCTGTCCCTCTCTCCCTGTCCCTCTCTCCCTGTCCCTCTCTCCCTGTCCCTCTCTCCCTGTCCCTCTCTCCTT
>CAUPSL010000018.1:0-15000 GCA_963514005.1 Raja brachyura
GAGGGGGAGAGAGAGAGGGAGGAGAGAGAGGGAGGAGAGAGAGGGAGAGAGAGACAGGGGGAGAGGGAGGGATGGGAAAGAGGGGTTTTAGTATTTAGTTTCGAGGGCCTGTTTCCACGCTGTATCTCTAAACTAAACCAATGTACGGGGCGATTTAGTTGAGAGAAACAGCATGCAAACAGGAGCAAAAGTCGGCCATCTTGAAACAGGCCCCAAAAGAGAGACGGAGGAGCGAGAGATGGGCAGAGAGACAAATGTGGAGAGAGAAAGAGAGAAAGAGAGAGAGGCGGAGAGAGGGGGTGAGAGAGGTGGTGAGTGGGGGGAGATAGAGAGGGATGAGAATGAAGTGGAGAGGGGGAGGGTGAGGGGAGTGGGGGAGGGAGAGAGAAGGGGTGGGGAGGGAGAGAGAGGGGGAGCGAGAGAGGGAGAGATATAGAGGGAGAGGAGGAGTGAGAGATGAGGAGAGAGAGTGATGGAGCGAGAAAGAGACAGGAGAGAGAGGGAGAGAGATGGGGGTGGAGAGTGAGAGGGGGTGTGTGGGTGTGAGGGGGGTGTGTGGGTGTGAGGGGGGTGTGTGGGTGTGAGGGCGTGTGTGGGTGTGAGGGGGGTGTGTGGGTGTGAGGGGGGTGTGTGGGTGTGAGGGTGTGTGTGGGTGTGAGGGGGGTGTGTGGGTGTGAGGGGGGGTGTGTGCGTGAGGGTGTGTGTGTGTGTGAGGGGGGTGTGTGCGTGAGGGTGTGTGTGTGTGTGTGAGGGGTGTGTGCGTGAGGGTGTGTGTGAGGGGGTGTGTGGGTGTGAGGGGGGTGTGTGGGTGTGAGGGGGGTGTGTGGGTGTGAGGGGGGTGTGTGCGTGAGGGTGTGTGTGTGTGTGAGGGGTGTGTGGGTGTGAGGGGGGTGTGTGGGTGTGAGGGGGGTGTGTGGGTGTGAGGGGGGTGTGTGGGTGTGAGGGGGGTGTGGGTGTGAGGGGGGTGTGTGGGTGTGAGGGGGGTGTGTAGGTGTGAGGGTGTGTGGGCGTGATGGTGTGTGGGTGTGAGGGGGGTGTGTGGGTGTGAGGGGGGTGTGTGGGTGTGAGGGTGTGTGTGGGTGTGAGGGGGGTGTGTGGGTGTGAGGGGGGTGTGTGGGTGTGAGGGTGTGTGTGGGTGTGAGGGGGGTGTGTGGGTGTGAGGGGGGTGTGTGCGTGAGGGTGTGTGTGTGTGTGAGGGGGGTGTGTGCGTGAGGGTGTGTGTGTGTGTGAGGGGTGTGTGCGTGAGGGTGTGTGTGAGGGGGGTGTGTGGGTGTGAGGGGGGTGTGTGGGTGTGAGGGGGGTGTGTGGGTGTGAGGGGGGTGTGTGGGTGTGAGGGGGGTGTGTGCGTGAGGGTGTGTGTGAGTGTGAGGGGTGTGTGGGTGTGAGGGGGGTGTGTGGGTGTGAGGGGGGTGTGTGGGTGTGAGGGGGGTGTGGGTGTGAGGGGGGTGTGTGGGTGTGAGGGGGGTGTGTAGGTGTGAGGGTGTGTGGGCGTGATGGTGTGTGGGTGTGAGGGGGTGTGTGGGTGTGAGGGGGGTGTGTGGGTGTGAGGGGGGTGTGTGGGTGTGAGGGGGTTGTGTGGGTGTGAGGGGGGTGTGTGGGTGTGAGGGTGTGTGGGTGTGAGGGGGTGTGTGGGTGTGAGGGTGTGTGGGTGTGAGGGGGGTGTGTGCATGAGGGTGTGTGTGTGTGTGTGTGAGGGGTGTGTATGTGTGTGTGTGAGGGTGTGTGTGTGTGTGAGGGTGTGTGTGTGGTGTGTGAGGGGTGTGTGTGTGAGGGGTGTGTGTGTATGAGGGGTGTGTGTGTGTGAGGGTGTGTGTGTGTGTGAGGGTGTGTGTGTGTGGGGATGTGTGTGTGTGTGAGGGGTGCGTGTGTGTGTGGGTGGTGTGTGTGGTGTGTGTGTGTGTGTGAGGGGTGTGTCTGAGGGGTGTGTGTGTGAGCGGTGTGTGTGTGTGTGTGCGGGGGTGTGTGTGTGTGTGAGGAGTGTCTGTGTGTGTGTGTGTGTGTGTGTGTGCAGGGTGTGTGGGAGGGGTGTGTGTGTGTGTGAGGGGTGTTAGTGTGTGGGGGCGTGTGTGTGTGTGAGGGGTGTGTGTGTGTGTGGGTGGGTTGTGTGTGTGAGGGGAGTGTGTGTGTCTGAGGGATGTGTGAGGGGTGTGTGTGTGTGCGGGGGTGTGTGTGTGGGGTGTGTGTGTGAGGGGTGTGTGTGTGTCTGTGAGGGGTGTGTATGAGGGGTGTGTGTGGGGTGTGTGTGTGTGTGTGTGTGTGTGAGGGGTGTGTGTGTGCGTGTGTGTGTGTGTGTGTGGGGTGTGTGTGTGTGTGTGTGTGTGTGTGGGGTGTGTGTGTGTGTGTGTGTGGGGTGTGTGTGTGTGTGTGGGGTGTGTGTGTGTGCGTGTGTGAGGGGTGTGCGTGTGTGAGGGGTGTGCGTGTGTGAGGGGTGTGTGTGTGTGTGTGAGGGGTGTGTGTGTGTGTGGGGGGGTGTGTGTGTGTGTGAGGGGTGTGTGTGTGTGTGAGGGGTGTGGGGAGGGGTGTGTGTGTGTGTGTGTGTGAGAGGGGTGTGTGTGTGTGTGTGTGGGGTGTGTGTGTGTGTGTGAGGGGTGTGTGCGTGTGTGAGGGGTGTGCGTGTGTGAGGGGTGTGCGTGTGAAGGGTGTGCGTGTGAAGGGTGTGCGTGTGTGAGGGGTGTGTGTGTGTGTGTGAGGGGTGTGCATGTGTGAGGGGTTTGCGTGTGTGAGGGGTGTGCGTGTGTGAGGGGTGTGCGTGTGTGAGGGGTGTGCGTGTGTGCGTGTGTGAGGGGTGTGTGTGTGTGTGAGGGGTGTGTGTGTGTGTGTGTTTGTGGGGGGGGGGTGTGTGTGTGTGAGGGGTGTGTGTGTGTGTGAGGGATGTCTGTGTGTGTGTGTGTGGGGGGTGTGTGTGAGGGGTGTGTGTGTGCGCGTGTGTGTGAGGTGTGTGTGTGTGTGTGTGTGTTTGTGGGGGGGTGTGTGTGTGTGTGAGGGGTGTGTGTGTGTCTGAGCGGTGTGTGAGGGGTGTGTGTGTGTGTGTGCGCGGGGGTGTGTGTGTGTGGGTGTGTGTGTTTGTGTGTGTGTGTGAGGGGTGTGTGTGTGTGTGACGGGTGTGTGTGTGTGTGTGGGGGGGGGTGTGTGTGTGAAGTGTGTGTGTGTGAGGGGTGTGGGGATGGGTGTGTGTGTGTGTGTGTGTGAGGGGTGTGTATGAGGGGTGTCTGTGTGTGTGGGGTGTGTGTGTGTGTGTGAGGGGTGTGTGTGTGTGTGGGGTGTGTGTGTGTGTGTGAGGGGTGTGTGTGTGCGTGAGGGGTGTGTGCGTGTGTGAGGGGTGTGCGTGTGAGGGGTGTGCGTGTGTGAGGGGTGTGTGTGTGTGTGAGGGGTGTGTGTGTGTGTGTGGGGGGGTGTGTGTGTGTGTGAGGGGTGTGTGTGTGTGTGGTGTGTGTGTGTGAGGGGTGTGTGTGTGAGGGGTGTGTGTGTGCAGGGGTGTGTGTGTGTGAGGGGTGTGTGTGTGTGTGAGGGGTGTGTGTGTGTGGGAGGGGTGTGTGTGTGGGTGTGTGCGTGTGTGTGTGTGTGTGAGGGGTGTGTGTGTGTGTGTGTGAGGGGTGTGGGGAGGGGAGTGTGTGTGTGTGTGGGGTGTGTGTGTGTGTGAGGTGTGTGTGTGTGTGAGGGGTGTGTGTGTGTTTGTGAGGGGTGTGTGTGTGTGTGTGGTGTGTGTGTGTGTGTGTGAGGCGTGTGCGTGTGCGTGTGTGTGTGTGTGTGAGGGGTGTGCATGTGTGAGGGGTGTGTGTGTGTGTGAGGGGTGTGTGTGTGTGTGTGTGAGGTGTGTGTGTGTGACGGATGTGCGTGTGTGAGTTGTGTGTGTGTGTGTGAGGGGTGTGTGTGTGAGGGGTGTGCGTGTGTGAGTGGTGTGTGTGTGTGTGTGTGTGAGGGGTGTGCGTGTGTGAGTGGTGTGTGTGTGTGAAGGGTGTGTGTGTGTGGGGTGTGTGTGTGTGAGGGGTGGGTGTGTGTGAGGGGTGGGTGTGTGTGAGGGGTGTGTGTGTGTGTGAGGGGTGTGTGTGTGTGTGTGAGGGGTGTGTGTGTGTGTGTGAGGGGTGTGTGTGTGTGTGTGAGGGGTGTGTGTGTGAGGGGTGTGTGTGTGTGTGTGAGGGGTGTGTGTGTGTGTGTGAGGGGTGTGTGTGTGTGAGGGGAGTGTGTGTGTGAGGGGTGTGTGTGTGAGGGGTGTGTGTGTGAGGGGTGTGTGTGAGGGGTGTGTGTGAGGGGTGTGTGTGTGTGTGTGAGGGGTGTGCGTGGGTGAGGGGTGTGTGTGAGGGGTGTGTGTGAGGGGTGTGCGTGTGTGAGGGGTGTGCGTGTGTGAGGGGTGTGTGTGTGTGTGAGGTGTGTGCGTGTGTGAGGGGTGTGCGTGTGTGAGGGGTGTGCGTGTGTGAGTGGTGTGCGTGTGTGTGTGTGTGAGGGGTGTGCATGTGTGAGGGGTGTGTGTGTGTGAGGGGTGTGTGTGTGTGTGTGAGGGGTGTGTGTGTGTGAAGGGTGTGTGTGTGTGTGAGGGGTGTGTGTGTGTGTGAGAGGGGGGTGTGTGTGTGTGTGTGAGGGGTGTGGGGAGGGGTGTGTGTGTGTGTGAGGGGTGTGTGTGTGTGTGAGGGGTGTGTATGAGGGGTGTGTGTGTGTGTGGGGTGTGTGTGTGTGTGTGACGGGTGTGTGTGTGTGAGGGGTGTGTGTGTGTGTGACGGGTGTGGGGAGGGCTGTGTGTGTGTGTGTGTGAGGGGTGTGCGTGTGTGAGGGGTGTGCGTGTGAGCGGTGTGCGTGTGTGAGGGGTGTGTGTGTGTGTGTGAGGGGTGTGCGTGTGTGAGGGGTGTGCGTGTGTGAGGGGTGTGCGTGTGTGAGCGGTGTGTGTGTGTGGGGTGTGCGTGTGTGAGGGGTGTGTGTGTGTGTGTGTAAGGGGTGTGTGTGTGTGTGGGGGGGGGGTGTGTGTGTGTGAGGGGTGTGTGTGTGTGTGAGGGGTGTGGGGAGGGGTGTGTGTGTGTGTGTGTGTGAGGGGTGTGTGTGTGTGTGTGTGAGAGGGGTGTGTGTGTGTGTGTGTGGGGTGTGTGTGTGTGTGAGGGGTGTGTGTGTGTGTGAGGGGTGTGCGTGTGTGAGGGGTGTGCGTGTGAAGGGTGTGCGTGTGTGAGGGGTGTGTGTGTGTGTGTGAGGGGTGTGCATGTGTGAGGGGTTTGCGTGTGTGAGGGGTTTGCGTGTGTGAGGGGTGTGCGTGTGTGAGGGGTGTGCGTGTGAGGCGTGTGCGTGTGTGAGGGGTGTGCGTGTGTGAGGGGTGTGTGCGTGTGTGAGGGTTGTGTGCGTGTGTGAGGGGTGTGTGCGTGTGTGAGGGGTGTGTGTGTGTGGGGGGGTGTGTGTGTGTGAGGGGTGTGTGTGTGTGAGGGGTGTGTGTGTGAGGGGTGTGTGTGAGGGGTGTGTGTGTGAGGGGTGTGTGTGAGGGGTGTGTGTGAGGGGTGTGTGTGTGTGTGTGAGGGGTGTGCGTGGGTGAGGGGTGTGTGTGAGGGGTGTGTGTGAGGGGTGTGCGTGTGTGAGGGGTGTGCGTGTGTGAGGGGTGTGTGTGTGTGTGAGGGGTGTGCGTGTGTGAGGGGTGTGCGTGTGTGAGTGGTGTGCGTGTGTGTGTGTGTGAGGGGTGTGCATGTGTGAGGGGTGTGTGTGTGTGAGGGGTGTGTGTGTGTGTGTGAGGGGTGTGTGTGTGTGAAGGGTGTGTGTGTGTGTGAGGGGTGTGTGTGTGTGTGAGAGGGGGGTGTGTGTGTGTGTGTGTGAGGGGTGTGGGGAGGGGTGTGTGTGTGAGGAGTGTGTGTGTGTGTGAGGGGTGTGTATGAGGGGTGTGTGTGTGTGTGGGGTGTGTGTGTGTGTGTGACGGGTGTGTGTGTGTGAGGGGTGTGTGTGTGTGTGTGACGGGTGTGGGGAGGGCTGTGTGTGTGTGTGTGTGAGGGGTGTGCGTGTGTGAGGGGTGTGCGTGTGAGCGGTGTGCGTGTGTGAGGGGTGTGTGTGTGTGTGTGAGGGGTGTGCGTGTGTGAGGGGTGTGCATGTGTGAGGGGTGTGCATGTGTGAGCGGTGTGTGTGTGTGGGGTGTGCGTGTGTGAGGGGTGTGTGTGTGTGTGTGAGGGGTGTGTGTGTGTGTGTGGGGGGGGGTGTGTGTGTGTGAGGGGTGTGTGTGTGTGTGAGGGGTGTGGGGAGGGGTGTGTGTGTGTGTGTGTGTGTGAGGGGTGTGTGTGTGTGTGTGTGAGAGGGGTGTGTGTGTGTGTGTGTGGGGTGTGTGTGTGTGTGTGTGGGGTGTGTGTGTGTGAGGGGTGTGTGTGTGTGTGAGGGGTGTGCGTGTGTGAGGGGTGTGCGTGTGAAGGGTGTGAGGGGTGTGTGTGTGTGCAGGGGTGTGTGTGTGAGAGGGGTGTGTGTGTGTGTGTGAGGGGTGTGTGTGTGTGTGAGGGGTGTCTGTGTGTGTGTGTGTGGGGGGTGTGTGTGAGGGGTGTGTGTGAGGGGTGTGTGTGTGCGCGTGTGTGTGAGGTGTGTGTGGGGATGGGTGTGTGTGTGTGTGTGAGGGGTGTGTATGAGGGGTGTCTGTGTGTGTGGGGTGTGTGTGTGTGTGTGAGGGGTGTGTGTGTGTGTGGGGTGTGTGTGTGTGTGACGGGTGTGTGTGTGTGTGAGGGGTGTGTGCGTGTGCGAGGGGTGTGCGTGTGAGGGGTGTGCGTGTGTGAGGGGTGTGTGTGTGTGTGTGAGGGGTGTGCGTGTGTGTGTGAGGGGTGTGCGTGTGTGAGCGGTTGGCGTGTGTGAGGGGTGTGCGTGTGTGAGGGGTGTGCGTGTGTGTGGGGGGTGTGCGTGTGTGAGGGGTGTGTGTGTGTGTGAGGGGTGTGCGTGTGAGGGGTGTGCGTGTGTGAGGGGTGTGTGTGTGTGTGAGGGGTGTGTGTGTGTGTGTGGGGGGGGGTGTGTGTGTGTGTGTGAGGGGTGTGTGTGTGTGTGGTGTGTGTGTGTGTGAGGGGTGCGTGTGTGAGGGGTGTGTGCGTGTGTGAGGGTTGTGTGCGTGTGTGAGGGGTGTGTGCGTGTGTGAGGGGTGTGTGTGTGTGGGGGGGGTGTGTGCGTGAGGGTGTGTGTGTGTGTGAGGGGTGTGTGCGTGAGGGTGTGTGTGAGGGGGTGTGTGGGTGTGAGGGGGGTGTGTGGGTGTGAGGGGGGTGTGTGGGTGTGAGGGGGGTGTGTGCGTGAGGGTGTGTGTGTGTGTGAGGGGTGTGTGGGTGTGAGGGGGGTGTGTGGGTGTGAGGGGGGTGTGTGGGTGTGAGGGGGGTGTGTGGGTGTGAGGGGGGTGTGGGTGTGAGGGGGGTGTGTGGGTGTGAGGGGGGTGTGTAGGTGTGAGGGTGTGTGGGCGTGATGGTGTGTGGGTGTGAGGGGGGTGTGTGGGTGTGAGGGGGGTGTGTGGGTGTGAGGGTGTGTGTGGGTGTGAGGGGGGTGTGTGGGTGTGAGGGGGGTGTGTGGGTGTGAGGGTGTGTGTGGGTGTGAGGGGGGTGTGTGGGTGTGAGGGGGGTGTGTGCGTGAGGGTGTGTGTGTGTGTGAGGGGGGTGTGTGCGTGAGGGTGTGTGTGTGTGTGAGGGGTGTGTGCGTGAGGGTGTGTGTGAGGGGGGTGTGTGGGTGTGAGGGGGGTGTGTGGGTGTGAGGGGGGTGTGTGGGTGTGAGGGGGGTGTGTGGGTGTGAGGGGGGTGTGTGCGTGAGGGTGTGTGTGAGTGTGAGGGGTGTGTGGGTGTGAGGGGGGTGTGTGGGTGTGAGGGGGGTGTGTGGGTGTGAGGGGGGTGTGGGTGTGAGGGGGGTGTGTGGGTGTGAGGGGGGTGTGTAGGTGTGAGGGTGTGTGGGCGTGATGGTGTGTGGGTGTGAGGGGGTGTGTGGGTGTGAGGGGGGTGTGTGGGTGTGAGGGGGGTGTGTGGGTGTGAGGGGGTTGTGTGGGTGTGAGGGGGGTGTGTGGGTGTGAGGGTGTGTGGGTGTGAGGGGGTGTGTGGGTGTGAGGGTGTGTGGGTGTGAGGGGGGTGTGTGCATGAGGGTGTGTGTGTGTGTGTGTGAGGGGTGTGTATGTGTGTGTGTGAGGGTGTGTGTGTGTGTGAGGGTGTGTGTGTGGTGTGTGAGGGGTGTGTGTGTGAGGGGTGTGTGTGTATGAGGGGTGTGTGTGTGTGAGGGTGTGTGTGTGTGTGAGGGTGTGTGTGTGTGGGGATGTGTGTGTGTGTGAGGGGTGCGTGTGTGTGTGGGTGGTGTGTGTGGTGTGTGTGTGTGTGTGAGGGGTGTGTCTGAGGGGTGTGTGTGTGAGCGGTGTGTGTGTGTGTGTGCGGGGGTGTGTGTGTGTGTGAGGAGTGTCTGTGTGTGTGTGTGTGTGTGTGTGTGCAGGGTGTGTGGGAGGGGTGTGTGTGTGTGTGAGGGGTGTTAGTGTGTGGGGGCGTGTGTGTGTGTGAGGGGTGTGTGTGTGTGTGGGTGGGTTGTGTGTGTGAGGGGAGTGTGTGTGTCTGAGGGATGTGTGAGGGGTGTGTGTGTGTGCGGGGGTGTGTGTGTGGGGTGTGTGTGTGAGGGGTGTGTGTGTGTCTGTGAGGGGTGTGTATGAGGGGTGTGTGTGGGGTGTGTGTGTGTGTGTGTGTGTGAGGGGTGTGTGTGTGCGTGTGTGTGTGTGTGTGTGGGGTGTGTGTGTGTGTGTGTGTGTGTGGGGTGTGTGTGTGTGTGTGTGTGGGGTGTGTGTGTGTGTGTGGGGTGTGTGTGTGTGCGTGTGTGAGGGGTGTGCGTGTGTGAGGGGTGTGCGTGTGTGAGGGGTGTGTGTGTGTGTGTGAGGGGTGTGTGTGTGTGTGGGGGGGTGTGTGTGTGTGTGAGGGGTGTGTGTGTGTGTGAGGGGTGTGGGGAGGGGTGTGTGTGTGTGTGTGTGTGAGAGGGGTGTGTGTGTGTGTGTGTGGGGTGTGTGTGTGTGTGTGAGGGGTGTGTGCGTGTGTGAGGGGTGTGCGTGTGTGAGGGGTGTGCGTGTGAAGGGTGTGCGTGTGAAGGGTGTGCGTGTGTGAGGGGTGTGTGTGTGTGTGTGAGGGGTGTGCATGTGTGAGGGGTTTGCGTGTGTGAGGGGTGTGCGTGTGTGAGGGGTGTGCGTGTGTGAGGGGTGTGCGTGTGTGCGTGTGTGAGGGGTGTGTGTGTGTGTGAGGGGTGTGTGTGTGTGTGTGTTTGTGGGGGGGGGGTGTGTGTGTGTGAGGGGTGTGTGTGTGTGTGAGGGATGTCTGTGTGTGTGTGTGTGGGGGGTGTGTGTGAGGGGTGTGTGTGTGCGCGTGTGTGTGAGGTGTGTGTGTGTGTGTGTGTGTTTGTGGGGGGGTGTGTGTGTGTGTGAGGGGTGTGTGTGTGTCTGAGCGGTGTGTGAGGGGTGTGTGTGTGTGTGTGCGCGGGGGTGTGTGTGTGTGGGTGTGTGTGTTTGTGTGTGTGTGTGAGGGGTGTGTGTGTGTGTGACGGGTGTGTGTGTGTGTGTGGGGGGGGGGTGTGTGTGTGAAGTGTGTGTGTGTGAGGGGTGTGGGGATGGGTGTGTGTGTGTGTGTGTGTGAGGGGTGTGTATGAGGGGTGTCTGTGTGTGTGGGGTGTGTGTGTGTGTGTGAGGGGTGTGTGTGTGTGTGGGGTGTGTGTGTGTGTGTGAGGGGTGTGTGTGTGCGTGAGGGGTGTGTGCGTGTGTGAGGGGTGTGCGTGTGAGGGGTGTGCGTGTGTGAGGGGTGTGTGTGTGTGTGAGGGGTGTGTGTGTGTGTGTGGGGGGGTGTGTGTGTGTGTGAGGGGTGTGTGTGTGTGTGGTGTGTGTGTGTGAGGGGTGTGTGTGTGAGGGGTGTGTGTGTGCAGGGGTGTGTGTGTGTGAGGGGTGTGTGTGTGTGTGAGGGGTGTGTGTGTGTGGGAGGGGTGTGTGTGTGGGTGTGTGCGTGTGTGTGTGTGTGTGAGGGGTGTGTGTGTGTGTGTGTGAGGGGTGTGGGGAGGGGAGTGTGTGTGTGTGTGGGGTGTGTGTGTGTGTGAGGTGTGTGTGTGTGTGAGGGGTGTGTGTGTGTTTGTGAGGGGTGTGTGTGTGTGTGTGGTGTGTGTGTGTGTGTGTGAGGCGTGTGCGTGTGCGTGTGTGTGTGTGTGTGAGGGGTGTGCATGTGTGAGGGGTGTGTGTGTGTGTGAGGGGTGTGTGTGTGTGTGTGTGAGGTGTGTGTGTGTGACGGATGTGCGTGTGTGAGTTGTGTGTGTGTGTGTGAGGGGTGTGTGTGTGAGGGGTGTGCGTGTGTGAGTGGTGTGTGTGTGTGTGTGTGTGAGGGGTGTGCGTGTGTGAGTGGTGTGTGTGTGTGAAGGGTGTGTGTGTGTGGGGTGTGTGTGTGTGAGGGGTGGGTGTGTGTGAGGGGTGGGTGTGTGTGAGGGGTGTGTGTGTGTGTGAGGGGTGTGTGTGTGTGTGTGAGGGGTGTGTGTGTGTGTGTGAGGGGTGTGTGTGTGTGTGTGAGGGGTGTGTGTGTGAGGGGTGTGTGTGTGTGTGTGAGGGGTGTGTGTGTGTGTGTGAGGGGTGTGTGTGTGTGAGGGGAGTGTGTGTGTGAGGGGTGTGTGTGTGAGGGGTGTGTGTGTGAGGGGTGTGTGTGAGGGGTGTGTGTGAGGGGTGTGTGTGTGTGTGTGAGGGGTGTGCGTGGGTGAGGGGTGTGTGTGAGGGGTGTGTGTGAGGGGTGTGCGTGTGTGAGGGGTGTGCGTGTGTGAGGGGTGTGTGTGTGTGTGAGGTGTGTGCGTGTGTGAGGGGTGTGCGTGTGTGAGGGGTGTGCGTGTGTGAGTGGTGTGCGTGTGTGTGTGTGTGAGGGGTGTGCATGTGTGAGGGGTGTGTGTGTGTGAGGGGTGTGTGTGTGTGTGTGAGGGGTGTGTGTGTGTGAGGGGTGTGTGTGTGTGTGAGGGGTGTGTGTGTGTGTGAGAGGGGGGTGTGTGTGTGTGTGTGAGGGGTGTGGGGAGGGGTGTGTGTGTGTGTGAGGGGTGTGTGTGTGTGTGAGGGGTGTGTATGAGGGGTGTGTGTGTGTGTGGGGTGTGTGTGTGTGTGTGACGGGTGTGTGTGTGTGAGGGGTGTGTGTGTGTGTGACGGGTGTGGGGAGGGCTGTGTGTGTGTGTGTGTGAGGGGTGTGCGTGTGTGAGGGGTGTGCGTGTGAGCGGTGTGCGTGTGTGAGGGGTGTGTGTGTGTGTGTGAGGGGTGTGCGTGTGTGAGGGGTGTGCGTGTGTGAGGGGTGTGCGTGTGTGAGCGGTGTGTGTGTGTGGGGTGTGCGTGTGTGAGGGGTGTGTGTGTGTGTGTGTAAGGGGTGTGTGTGTGTGTGGGGGGGGGTGTGTGTGTGTGAGGGGTGTGTGTGTGTGTGAGGGGTGTGGGGAGGGGTGTGTGTGTGTGTGTGTGTGAGGGGTGTGTGTGTGTGTGTGTGAGAGGGGTGTGTGTGTGTGTGTGTGGGGTGTGTGTGTGTGTGAGGGGTGTGTGTGTGTGTGAGGGGTGTGCGTGTGTGAGGGGTGTGCGTGTGAAGGGTGTGCGTGTGTGAGGGGTGTGTGTGTGTGTGTGAGGGGTGTGCATGTGTGAGGGGTTTGCGTGTGTGAGGGGTTTGCGTGTGTGAGGGGTGTGCGTGTGTGAGGGGTGTGCGTGTGAGGCGTGTGCGTGTGTGAGGGGTGTGCGTGTGTGAGGGGTGTGTGCGTGTGTGAGGGTTGTGTGCGTGTGTGAGGGGTGTGTGCGTGTGTGAGGGGTGTGTGTGTGTGGGGGGGTGTGTGTGTGTGAGGGGTGTGTGTGTGTGAGGGGTGTGTGTGTGAGGGGTGTGTGTGAGGGGTGTGTGTGTGAGGGGTGTGTGTGAGGGGTGTGTGTGAGGGGTGTGTGTGTGTGTGTGAGGGGTGTGCGTGGGTGAGGGGTGTGTGTGAGGGGTGTGTGTGAGGGGTGTGCGTGTGTGAGGGGTGTGCGTGTGTGAGGGGTGTGTGTGTGTGTGAGGGGTGTGCGTGTGTGAGGGGTGTGCGTGTGTGAGTGGTGTGCGTGTGTGTGTGTGTGAGGGGTGTGCATGTGTGAGGGGTGTGTGTGTGTGAGGGGTGTGTGTGTGTGTGTGAGGGGTGTGTGTGTGTGAAGGGTGTGTGTGTGTGTGAGGGGTGTGTGTGTGTGTGAGAGGGGGGTGTGTGTGTGTGTGTGTGAGGGGTGTGGGGAGGGGTGTGTGTGTGAGGAGTGTGTGTGTGTGTGAGGGGTGTGTATGAGGGGTGTGTGTGTGTGTGGGGTGTGTGTGTGTGTGTGACGGGTGTGTGTGTGTGAGGGGTGTGTGTGTGTGTGTGACGGGTGTGGGGAGGGCTGTGTGTGTGTGTGTGTGAGGGGTGTGCGTGTGTGAGGGGTGTGCGTGTGAGCGGTGTGCGTGTGTGAGGGGTGTGTGTGTGTGTGTGAGGGGTGTGCGTGTGTGAGGGGTGTGCATGTGTGAGGGGTGTGCATGTGTGAGCGGTGTGTGTGTGTGGGGTGTGCGTGTGTGAGGGGTGTGTGTGTGTGTGTGAGGGGTGTGTGTGTGTGTGTGGGGGGGGGTGTGTGTGTGTGAGGGGTGTGTGTGTGTGTGAGGGGTGTGGGGAGGGGTGTGTGTGTGTGTGTGTGTGTGAGGGGTGTGTGTGTGTGTGTGTGAGAGGGGTGTGTGTGTGTGTGTGTGGGGTGTGTGTGTGTGTGTGTGGGGTGTGTGTGTGTGAGGGGTGTGTGTGTGTGTGAGGGGTGTGCGTGTGTGAGGGGTGTGCGTGTGAAGGGTGTGCGTGTGTGAGGGGTGTGTGTGTGTGTGTGAGGGGTTTGCGTGTGTGAGGGGTTTGCGTGTGTGAGGGGTTTGCGTGTGTGAGGGGTGTGCGTGTGTGAGGGGTGTGCGTGTGTGAGGGGTGTGCGTGTGTGAGGGGTGTGTGCGTGTGTGAGGGTTGTGTGCGTGTGTGAGGGGTGTGTGCGTGTGTGAGGGGTGTGTGTGTGTGGGGGGGTGTGTGTGTGTGAGGGGTGTGCATGTGTGAGGGGTGTGTGTGTGTGCAGGGGTGTGTGTGTGAGAGGGGTGTGTGTGTGTGTGTGAGGGGTGTGTGTGTGTGTGAGGGGTGTCTGTGTGTGTGTGTGTGGGGGGTGTGTGTGAGGGGTGTGTGTGAGGGGTGTGTGTGTGCGCGTGTGTGTGAGGTGTGTGTGGGGATGGGTGTGTGTGTGTGTGTGAGGGGTGTGTATGAGGGGTGTCTGTGTGTGTGGGGTGTGTGTGTGTGTGTGAGGGGTGTGTGTGTGTGTGGGGTGTGTGTGTGTGTGACGGGTGTGTGTGTGTGTGAGGGGTGTGTGCGTGTGCGAGGGGTGTGCGTGTGAGGGGTGTGCGTGTGTGAGGGGTGTGTGTGTGTGTGTGAGGGGTGTGCGTGTGTGTGTGAGGGGTGTGCGTGTGTGAGCGGTTGGCGTGTGTGAGGGGTGTGCGTGTGTGAGGGGTGTGCGTGTGTGTGGGGGGTGTGCGTGTGTGAGGGGTGTGTGTGTGTGTGAGGGGTGTGCGTGTGAGGGGTGTGCGTGTGTGAGGGGTGTGTGTGTGTGTGAGGGGTGTGTGTGTGTGTGTGGGGGGGGGTGTGTGTGTGTGTGTGAGGGGTGTGTGTGTGTGTGGTGTGTGTGTGTGTGAGGGGTGTGTGTGTGCAGGGGTGTGTGTGTGTGAGGGGTGTGTGTGTGTGTGTGAGGGGTGTGTGTGTGTGTGAGGGGTGTGTGTGTGGGTGTGTGCGTGTGTGTGTGTGTGTGAGGGGTGTGTGTGTGTGTGTGTGAGGGGTGTGGGGAGGGGAGTGTGTGTGTGTGTGGGGTGTGTGTGTGTGTGAGGTGTGTGTGTGTGTGAGGGGTGTGTGTGAAATCACACAAATCCAATGATTTCACCACTTTCCAAATGCGCTGCTATCCCATCTTTAGAGTCAGTTATTAAAGATGGGATAGCAGCGCATTTGGAAAGTGGTGAAATCATTGGACAAAGTCAGCATGGATTTACGAAAGGTAAATCATGTCTGACAAATCTGATAGAATTTTTCGAGGATGTAACTAGTAGAGTGGATAAGGGAGAACCAGTGGATGTGTTATATCTAGACTTTCAGAAGGCTTTCGACAAGGTCCCGCATAAGAGATTAGCATACAAACTTAAAGCACACGGTATTGGGGGTTCAGTATTGATGTGGATAGAGAACTGGCTAGCAGACAGGAGGCAAAGGGTAGGAGTAAACGTGTCCTTTTCAGAATGGCAGGCAGTGACTAGTGGGGTGCCGCAAGGCTCAGTGCTGGGACCCCAGCTATTTACAATATATATTAATGATTTGGACGAGGGAATTCAATGCAACATCTCCAAATTTGCAGATGATACCAAGCTGGGGGGTATAGTTAGGTGTGAGGAGGATGCTTGGAGGCTGCAGTGTGATTTGGATAGGCTGAGTGAATGGGCAGATGCATGGCAGATGCAGTACAATGTGGATAAATGTGAGGTTATCCACTTTGGTGGCAAAAACATGAGGGTAGACTATTATCTGAATGGTGGCAGTTTAGGTAAGGGGGAGATGCAACGAGACCTGGGTGTCATGGTACACCAGTCATTGAAAGTAGGCATGCAGGTGCAGCAGGCAGTGAAGAAAGCAAATGGTATGTTAGCATTCATAGCGAAAGGATTTGAGTATAGGAGCAGGGAGGTTCTACTGCAGTTGTACAGGGTTTTGGTGAGGCCACACCTGGAGTACTGCGTACAGTTTTGGTCTCCAAATCTGAGGAAAGACATCCTTGCCATAGAGGGGGTACAGAGAAGATTCACCAGACTGATTCCTGGGATGTCAGGACTTTCATATGAGGAAAGATTGGATAGACTCGGTTTGTACTCGATGGAATTTAGAAGATTGAGGGGGGATCTTATAGAAACCTACAAAATTCTTAAGGGGTTGGACAAGCTAGATGCTGGAAGATTGTTCCCGATGTTGGGGGAGTCCAGAACAAGGGGTCACAGTCTAAGGATAAGGGGGAATTCCTTTAGGACCGAAATGAGGAAAACATTCTTTACACAGAGAGTG
>CAUPSL010000018.1:25000-37500 GCA_963514005.1 Raja brachyura
GGTGGGTTGTGTGTGTGAGGGGAGTGTGTGTGTCTGAGGGGTGTGTGAGGGGTGTGTGTGTGTGCGGGGGTGTGTGTGTGGGGTGTGTGTGTGAGGGGTGTGTGTGTGTCTGTGAGGGGTGTGTATGAGGGGTGTGTGTGTGTGTGGGGTGTGTGTGTGTGTGTGTGTGAGGGGTGTGTGTGTGCATGTGTGTGGGGTGTGTGTGTGTGTGTGTGGGGTGTGTGTGTGTGTGTGTGTGTGGGGTGTGTGTGTGTGTGTGTGTGGGGTGTGTGTGTGTGTGGGGTGTGTGTGTGTGCGTGTGTGAGGGGTGTGCGTGTGTGAGGGGTGTGCGTGTGTGAGGGGTGTGTGTGTGTGTGTGAGGGGTGTGTGTGTGTGTGGGGGGGGGTGTGTGTGTGTGAGGGGTGTGTGTGTGTGTGAGGGGTGTGGGGAGGGGTGTGTGTGTGTGTGTGTGAGAGGGGTGTGTGTGTGTGTGTGTGGGGTGTGTGTGTGTGTGTGAGGGGTGTGTGCGTGTGTGAGGGGTGTGTGCGTGTGTGAGGGGTGTGCGTGTGTGAGGGGTGTGCGTGTGAAGGGTGTGCGTGTGTGAGGGGTGTGTGTGTGTGTGTGAGGGGTGTGCATGTGTGAGGGGTTTGCGTGTGTGAGGGGTGTGCGTGTGTGAGGGGTGTGCGTGTGTGAGGGGTGTGCGTGTGTGAGGGGTGTGCGTGTGTGAGGGGTGTGTGCGTGTGTGAGGGGTGTGTGCGTGTGTGAGGGGTGTGTGTGTGTGTGAGGGGTGTGTGTGTGTGTGTGTGGGGGGGGGGGTGTGTGTGTGTGAGGGGTGTGTGTGTGTGTGAGTGGTGTCTGTGTGTGTGTGTGTGGGGGGTGTGTGTGAGGGGTGTGTGTGTGCGCGTGTGTGTGAGGTGTGTGTGTGTGTTTGTGGGGGGGTGTGTGTGTGTGTGAGGGGTGTGTGTGTGTCTGAGCGGTGTGTGAGGGGTGTGTGTGTGTGTGTGCGCGGGGGTGTGTGTGTGTGGGTGTGTGTGTGTGTGTGTGAGGGGTGTGTGTGTGTGTGACGGGTGTGTGTGTGTGTGTGGGGGGGGTGTGTGTGTGAAGTGTGTGTGTGTGAGGGGTGTGGGGATGGGTGTGTGTGTGTGTGTGAGGGGTGTGTATGAGGGGTGTCTGTGTGTGTGGGGTGTGTGTGTGTGTGTGAGGGGTGTGTGTGTGTGTGGGGTGTGTGTGTGTGCGTGAGGGGTGTGTGCGTGTGTGAGGGGTGCGTGTGTGAGGGGTGTGCGTGTGAGGGGTGTGCGTGTGAGGGGTGTGCGTGTGTGAGGGGTGTGTGTGTGTGGGAGGGGTGTGTGTGTGGGTGTGTGCGTGTGTGTGTGTGTGTGAGGGGTGTGTGTGTGTGTGTGTGTGAGGGGTGTGGGGAGGGGAGTGTGTGTGTGTGTGGGGTGTGTGTGTGTGTGAGGGGTGTGTGTGTGTTTGTGAGGGGTGTGTGTGTGTGTGTGGGGTGTGTGTGTGTGTGAGGCGTGTGCGTGTGTGTGTGAGTGGTGTGCATGTGTGAGGGGTGTGTGTGTGTGTGAGGGGTGTGTGTGTGTGTGTGTGAGGGGTGTGTGTGTGTGTGACGGATGTGCGTGTGTGAGTGGTGTGTGTGTGTGTGTGAGGTGTGTGTGTGTGAGGGGTGTGCGTGTGTGAGTGGTGTGTGTGTGTGTGTGTGAGGGGTGTGCGTGTGTGAGTGGTGTGTGTGTGTGAAGGGTGTGTGTGTGTGGGGTGTGTGTGTGTGAGGGGTGGGTGTGTGTGAGGGGTGGGTGTGTGTGAGGGGTGTGTGTGTGTGTGTGAGGGGTGTGTGTGTGTGTGTGAGGGGTGTGTGTGTGTGTGTGAGGGGTGTGTGTGTGTGTGTGTGAGGGGTGTGTGTGTGAGGGGTGTGTGTGTGAGGGGTGTGTGTGTGTGTGTGAGGGGTGTGTGTGTGTGTGAGGGGTGTGTGTGTGTGAGGGGAGTGTGTGTGTGAGGGGTGTGTGTGTGAGGGGTGTGTGTGTGAGGGATGTGTGTGTGAGGGGTGTGTGTGAGGGGTGTGTGTGAGGGGTGTGTGTGTGTGTGAAGGGTGTGCGTGGGTGAGGGGTGTGTGTGAGGGGTGTGTGTGAGGGGTGTGCGTGTGTGAGGGGTGTGCGTGTGTGAGGGGTGTGCGTGTGTGAGGGGTGTGTGTGTGTGTGAGGGGTGTGCGTGTGTGAGGGGTGTGCGTGTGTGAGTGGTGTGCGTGTGTGTGTGTGTGAGGGGTGTGCATGTGTGAGGGGTGTGTGTGTGTGAGGGGTGTGTGTGTGTGTGTGAGGGGTGTGTGTGTGTGAAGGGTGTGTGTGTGTGTGAGGTGTGTGTGTGTGTGTGGGGGGGGGTGTGTGTGTGTGAGGGGTGTGTGTGTGTGTGAGGGGTGTGGGGAGGGGTGTGTGTGTGTGTGTGTGTGTGTGTGAGGGGTGTGTGTGTGTGTGTGTGTGAGAGGGGTGTGTGTGTGTGTGTGTGTGGGGTGTGTGTGTGTGTGTGAGGGGTGTGTGTGTGTGTGAGGGGTGTGCGTGTGTGAGGGGTGTGCGTGTGAAGGGTGTGCGTGTGTGAGGGGTGTGTGTGTGTGTGTGAGGGGTGTGCATGTGTGAGGGGTTTGCGTGTGTGAGGGGTTTGCGTGTGTGAGGGGTGTGCGTGTGTGAGGGGTGTGCGTGTGTGAGGGGTGTGCGTGTGTGAGGGGTGTGTGCGTGTGTGAGGGTTGTGTGCGTGTGTGAGGGGTGTGTGCGTGTGTGAGGGGTGTGTGTGTGTGGGGGGGTGTGTGTGTGTGAGGGGTGTGCGTGTGTGAGGGGTGTGTGTGTGTGCAGGGGTGTGTGTGTGAGAGGGGTGTGTGTGTGTGTGAGAGGGGTGTGTGTGTGTGTGAGAGGGGTGTGTGTGTGTGTGTGAGGGGTGTGTGTGTGTGTGAGGGGTGTCTGTGTGTGTGTGTGTGGGGGGTGTGTGTGAGGGGTGTGTGTGAGGGGTGTGTGTGTGCGCGTGTGTGTGAGGTGTGTGTGTATGTGTGTGTGGGGGGGGGGTGTGTGTGTGTGAGGGGTGTGTGTGTGTCTGAGCGGTGTGTGAGGGGTGTGTGCGCGGGGGTGTGAGTGTGGAGTGTGTGTGTGTGTGGGTGTGTGTGTGTGTGTGTGTGTGTGTGAGGGGTGTGTGTGTGTGTGACGGGGGTGTGTGTGTGTGTGTGGGGGTGTGTGTGTGAAGGGTGTGTGTGTGTGTGAGGGGTGTGGGGATGGGTGTGTGTGTGTGTGTGAGGGGTGTGTATGAGGGGTGTCTGTGTGTGTGGGGTGTGTGTGTGTGTGAGGGGTGTGTGTGTGTGTGGGGTGTGTGTGTGTGTGTGACGGGTGTGTGTGTGAGGGGTGTGTGCGTGTGTGAGGGGTGTGCGTGTGAGGGGTGTGCGTGTGTGAGGGGTGTGTGTGTGTGTGTGAGGGGTGTGCGTGTGTGAGCGGTTGGCGTGTGTGAGGGGTGTGCGTGTGTGAGGGGTGTGCGTGTGTGAGGGGTGTGCGTGTGTGTGGGGGGTGTGCGTGTGTGAGGGGTGTGTGTGTGTGTGAGGGGTGTGTGTGTGTGGGGGGGTGTGTGTGTGTGAGGGGTGTGTGTGTGTGTGTGGTGTGTGTGTGTGAGGGGTGTGTGTGTGAGGGGTGTGTGTGTGAGGGGTGTGTGTGTGTGCAGGGGTGTGTGTGTGTGAGGGGTGTGTGTGTGTGTGTGAGGGGTGTGTGTGTGTGGGAGGGGTGTGTGTGTGGGTGTGTGCGTGTGTGTGTGTGTGTGAGGGGTGTGTGTGTGTGTGTGTGTGAGGGGTGTGGGGAGGGGAGTGTGTGTGTGTGTGGGGTGTGTGTGTGTGTGTGAGGTGTGTGTGTGTGTGAGGGGTGTGTGTGTTTGTGAGGGGGGTGTGTGGGTGTGAGGGGGGTGTGTAGGTGTGAGGGTGTGTGGGCGTGATGGTGTGTGGGTGTGAGGGGGGTGTGTGGGTGTGAGGGGGGTGTGTGGGTGTGAGGGGGGTGTGTGGGTGTGAGGGGGGTGTGTGGGTGTGAGGGGGTTGTGTGGGTGTGAGGGGGGTGTGTGGGTGTGAGGGTGTGTGGGTGTGAGGGGGTGTGTGGGTGTGAGGGTGTGTGGGTGTGAGGGGGGTGTGTGCATGAGGGTGTGTGTGTGTGTGTGAGGGGTGTGTATGTGTGTGTGTGAGGGTGTGTGTGTGTGTGAGGGTGTGTGTGTGTGGTGTGTGAGGGGTGTGTGTGTGAGGGGTGTGTGTGTGTGAGGGGTGTGTGTGTGTGAGGGTGTGTGTGTGTGTGAGGGTGTGTGTGTGTGGGGATGTGTGTGTGTGTGAGGGGTGCGTGTGTGTGTGGGTGGTGTGTGTGGTGTGTGTGTGTGTGTGTGAGGGGTGTGTCTGAGGGGTGTGTGTGTGAGCGGTGTGTGTGTGTGTGTGCGGGGGTGTGTGTGTGTGAGGAGTGTCTGTGTGTGTGTGTGTGTGTGTGTGTGTGTGTGTAGGGTGTGTGTGAGGGGTGTGTGTGTGCGTGTGTGTGTGAGGGGTGTTAGTGTGTGGGGGCGTGTGTGTGTGTGAGGGGTGTGTGTGTGTGTGGGTGGGTTGTGTGTGTGAGGGGAGTGTGTGTGTCTGAGGGGTGTGTGAGGGGTGTGTGTGTGTGCGGGGGTGTGTGTGTGGGGTGTGTGTGAGGGGTGTGTGTGTGTCTGTGAGGGGTGTGTATGAGGGGTGTGTGTGTGTGTGGGGTGTGTGTGTGTGTGTGTGTGAGGGGTGTGTGTGTGCATGTGTGTGGGGTGTGTGTGTGTGTGTGTGGGGTGTGTGTGTGTGTGTGTGTGTGGGGTGTGTGTGTGTGTGTGTGTGGGGTGTGTGTGTGTGTGGGGTGTGTGTGTGTGCGTGTGTGAGGGGTGTGCGTGTGTGAGGGGTGTGCGTGTGTGAGGGGTGTGTGTGTGTGTGTGAGGGGTGTGTGTGTGTGTGGGGGGGGGTGTGTGTGTGTGAGGGGTGTGTGTGTGTGTGAGGGGTGTGGGGAGGGGTGTGTGTGTGTGTGTGTGAGAGGGGTGTGTGTGTGTGTGTGTGGGGTGTGTGTGTGTGTGTGAGGGGTGTGTGCGTGTGTGAGGGGTGTGCGTGTGTGAGGGGTGTGCGTGTGAAGGGTGTGCGTGTGTGAGGGGTGTGTGCGTGTGTGTGAGGGGTGTGCATGTGTGAGGGGTTTGCGTGTGTGAGGGGTGTGCGTGTGTGAGGGGTGTGCGTGTGTGAGGGGTGTGCGTGTGTGAGGGGTGTGTGCGTGTGTGAGGGGTGTGTGTGTGTGTGAGGGGTGTGTGTGTGTGGGGGGGGGTGTGTGTGTGTGAGGGGTGTGTGTGTGTGTGAGTGGTGTCTGTGTGTGTGTGTGTGGGGGGTGTGTGTGAGGGGTGTGTGTGTGCGCGTGTGTGTGAGGTGTGTGTGTGTGTGTGTGTGTTTGTGGGGGGGTGTGTGTGTGTGTGAGGGGTGTGTGTGTGTCTGAGCGGTGTGTGAGGGGTGTGTGTGTGTGTGTGCGCGGGGGTGTGTGTGTGTGGGTGTGTGTGTGTGTGTGTGAGGGGTGTGTGTGTGTGTGACGGGTGTGTGTGTGTGTGTGGGGGGGGTGTGTGTGTGAAGTGTGTGTGTGTGAGGGGTGTGGGGATGGGTGTGTGTGTGTGTGTGAGGGGTGTGTATGAGGGGTGTCTGTGTGTGTGGGGTGTGTGTGTGTGTGTGAGGGGTGTGTGTGTGTGTGGGGTGTGTGTGTGTGCGTGAGGGGTGTGTGCGTGTGTGAGGGGTGTGCGTGTGAGGGGTGTGCGTGTGAGGGGTGTGCGTGTGTGAGGGGTGTGTGTGTGTGGGAGCGGTGTGTGTGTGGGTGTGTGCGTGTGTGTGTGTGTGTGAGGGGTGTGTGTGTGTGTGTGTGTGAGGGGTGTGGGGAGGGGAGTGTGTGTGTGTGTGGGGTGTGTGTGTGTGTGAGGGGTGTGTGTGTGTTTGTGAGGGGTGTGTGTGTGTGTGTGGGGTGTGTGTGTGTGTGAGGCGTGTGCGTGTGTGTTCGAGGGGTGTGCATGTGTGAGGGGTGTGTGTGTGTGTGAGGGGTGTGTGTGTGTGTGACGGATGTGCGTGTGTGAGTGGTGTGTGTGTGTGTGTGAGGTGTGTGTGTGTGAGGGGTGTGCGTGTGTGAGTGGTGTGTGTGTGTGTGTGTGAGGGGTGTGCGTGTGTGAGTGGTGTGTGTGTGTGAAGGGTGTGTGTGTGTGGGGTGTGTGTGTGTGAGGGGTGGGTGTGTGTGAGGGGTGGGTGTGTGTGAGGGGTGTGTGTGTGTGTGTGAGGGGTGTGTGTGTGTGTGTGTGTGAGGGGTGTGTGTGTGTGTGTGAGGGGTGTGTGTGTGTGTGTGAGGGGTGTGTGTGTGAGGGGTGTGTGTGTGAGGGGTGTGTGTGTGTGTGAGGGGTGTGTGTGTGTGTGAGGGGTGTGTGTGTGTGAGGGGAGTGTGTGTGTGAGGGGTGTGTGTGTGAGGGGTGTGTGTGTGAGGGATGTGTGTGTGAGGGGTGTGTGTGAGGGGTGTGTGTGAGGGGTGTGTGTGTGTGTGTGAAGGGTGTGCGTGGGTGAGGGGTGTGTGTGAGGGGTGTGTGTGAGGGGTGTGCGTGTGTGAGGGGTGTGCGTGTGTGAGGGGTGTGCGTGTGTGAGGGGTGTGTGTGTGTGTGAGGGGTGTGCGTGTGTGAGGGGTGTGCGTGTGTGAGTGGTGTGCGTGTATGTGTGTGTGAGGGGTGTGCATGTGTGAGGGGTGTGCGTGTGTGAGGGGTGTGTGTGTGTGTGAGAGGGGTGTGTGTGTGTGTGTGTGTGTGAGGGGTGTGGGGAGGGGTGTGTGTGTGTGAGGGGTGTGTATGAGGGGTGTGTGTGTGTGTGGGGTGTGTGTGTGTGTGTGTGTGACGGGTGTGTGTGTGTGAGGGGTGTGTGTGTGTGTGAGGGGTGTGGGGAGGGCTGTGTGTGTGTGTGTGTGAGGGGTGTGCGTGTGTGAGGGGTGTGCGTGTGAGCGGTGTGCGTGTGAGCGGTGTGCGTGTGTGAGGGGTGTGTGTGTGTGTGTGTGAGGGGTGTGCGTGTGTGAGGGGTGTGCGTGTGTGAGGGGTGTGCGTGTGTGAGCGGTGTGTGTGTGTGGGGTGTGCGTGTGTGAGGGGTGTGTGTGTGTGTGTGAGGGGTGTGTGTGTGTGTGTGGGGGGGGGTGTGTGTGTGTGAGGGGTGTGTGTGTGTGTGTGTGGGGAGGGGTGTGTGTGTGTGTGTGTGTGTGAGGTGTGTGTGTGTGTGTGAGAGGGGTGTGTGTGTGTGTGTGGGGTGTTTGTGTGTGTGTGAGGGGTGTGTGTGTGTGTGAGGGGTGTGCGTGTGTGAGGGGTGTGCGTGTGAAGGGTGTGCGTGTGTGAGGGGTGTGTGTGTGTGTGTGAGGGGTGTGCATGTGTGAGGGGTTTGCGTGTGTGAGGGGTTTGCGTGTGTGAGGGGTGTGCGTGTGTGAGGGGTGTGCGTGTGTGAGGGGTGTGCGTGTGTGAGGGGTGTGTGCGTGTGTGAGGGTTGTGTGCGTGTGTGAGGGGTGTGTGCGTGTGTGAGGGGTGTGTGTGTGTGGGGGGGTGTGTGTGTGTGAGGGGTGTGCGTGTGTGAGGGGTGTGCGTGTGTGAGGGGTGTGTGTGTGTGCAGGGGTGTGTGTGTGAGAGGGGTGTGTGTGTGTGTGTGAGGGGTGTGTGTGTGTGTGAGGGGTGTCTGTGTGTGTGTGTGTGGGGGGTGTGTGTGAGGGGTGTTTGTGAGGGGTGTGTGTGTGCGCGTGTGTGTGAGGTGTGTGTGTGTGTGTGTGTGGGGGGGGGGTGTGTGTGTGTGTGAGGGGTGTGTGTGTGTCTGAGCGGTGTGTGAGGGGTGTGTGCGCGGGGGTGTGAGTGTGGGGTGTGTGTGTGTGTGGGTGTGTGTGTGTGTGTGTGTGTGTGTGAGGGGTGTGTGTGTGTGTGACGGGGGTGTGTGTGTGTGTGGGGGGGGGGTGTGTGTGAAGGGTGTGTGTGTGTGTGAGGGGTGTGGGGATGGGTGTGTGTGTGTGTGTGAGGGGTGTGTATGAGGGGTGTCTGTGTGTGTGGGGTGTGTGTGTGTGTGTGAGGGGTGTGTGTGTGTGTGGGGTGTGTGTGTGTGTGTGACGGGTGTGTGTGTGTGTGAGGGGTGTGTGCGTGTGTGAGGGGTGTGCGTGTGAGGGGTGTGCGTGTGTGAGGGGTGCATGTGTGTGTGAGGGGTGTGCGTGTGTGAGCGGTTGGCGTGTGTGAGCGGTTGGCGTGTGTGTGAGGGGTGTGCGTGTGTGAGGGGTGTGCGTGTGTGTGGGGGGTGTGCGTGTGTGAGGGGTGTGTGTGTGTGAGGGGTGTGTGTGTGTGGGGGGGTGTGTGTGTGTGAGGGGTGTGTGTGTGTGTGGTGTGTGTGTGTGAGGGGTGTGTGTGTGAGGGGTGTGTGTGTGTGCAGGGGTGTGTGTGTGTGTGAGGGGTGTGTGTGTGTGAGGGGTGTGTGTGTGTGAGCGGTGTGTGTGTGTGGGAGGGGTGTGTGTGTCGGTGTGTGCGTGTGTGTGTGTGTGTGAGGGGTGTGTGTGTGTGAGGGGTGTGGGGAGGGGAGTGTGTGTGTGTGTGGGGTGTGTGTGTGTGTGAGGTGTGTGTGTGTGTGAGGGGTGTGTGTGTGTTTGTGAGGGGTGTGTGTGTGTGTGTGGGGTGTGTGTGTGTGTGAGGCGTGTGCGTGTGTGTGTGTGTGAGGGGTGTGCATGTGTGAGGGGTGTATGTGTGTGTGAGGGGTGTGTGTGTGTGTGTGAGGGGTGTGTGTGTGTGTGACGGGTGTGCGTGTGTGAGTGGTGTGTGTGTGTGTGAGGGGTGTGCGTGTGTGTGTGTGCGTGTGTGTGACGGGTGTGCGTGTGTGAGTGGTGTGTGTGTGTGTGTGAGGGGTGTGCGTGTGTGAGTGGTGTGTGTGTGTGAAGGGTGTGTGTGTGTGTGTGTGTGTGTGAGGGGTGTGTGTGTGTGTGAGGGGTGTGTGTGTGAGGGGTGTGTGTGTGAGGGGTGTGTGTGTGTGTGTGAGGGGTGTGTGTGTGTGTGTGAGGGGTGTGTGTGTGTGAGGGGTGTGTGTGTGTGAGGGGTGTGTGTGTGAGGGGTGTGTGTGTGAGGGGTGTGTGTGAGGGGTGTGTGTGTGTGTGTGAGGGGTGTGCGTGGGTGAGGGGTGTGTGTGAGGGGTGTGTGTGTGTGAGGGGTGTGTGTGAGGGGTGTGCGTGTGTGAGGGGTGTGCGTGTGTGAGGGGTGTGTGTGTGTGAGGGGTGTGTGTGTGTGTGAGGGGTGTGGGGAGGGCTGTGTGTGTGTGTGTGTGAGGGGTGTGCGTGTGTGAGGGGTGTGCGTGTGAGCGGTGTGCGTGTGTGAGGGGTGTGTGTGTGTGTGTGTGAGGGGTGTGCGTGTGTGAGGGGTGTGCGTGTGTGAGGGGTGTGCGTGTGTGAGGGGTGTGCGTGTGTGAGGGGTGTGTGTGTGTGTGAGGGGTGTGTGTGTGTGTGTGGGGGGGGGTGTGTGTGTGTGAGGGGTGTGTGTGTGTGTGAGGGGTGTGGGGAGGGGTGTGTGTGTGTGTGTGTGTGTGAGGGGTGTGTCTGTGTGTGTGTGTGAGAGGGGTGTGTGTGTGTGTGTGTGGGGTGTGTGTGTGGGTGTGAGGGGTGTGTGTGTGAGGGGTGTGCGTGTGTGAGGGGTGTGCGTGTGAAGGGTGTGCGTGTGTGAGGGGTGTGTGTGTGTGTGTGAGGGGTGTGCATGTGTGAGGGGTTTGCGTGTGTGAGGGGTTTGCGTGTGTGAGGGGTGTGCGTGTGTGAGGGGTGTGCGTGTGTGAGGGGTGTGCGTGTGTGAGGGGTGTGCGTGTGTGAGGGGTGTGTGCGTGTGTGAGGGTTGTGTGCGTGTGTGAGGGGTGTGTGCGTGTGTGAGGGGTGTGTGTGTGTGTGTGTGTGTGTGGGGGGGGTGTGTGTGTGTGAGGGGTGTGCGTGTGTGCAGGGGTGTGTGTGTGAGAGGGGTGTGTGTGTGTGTGAGGGGTGTGTGTGTGAGGGGTGTGTGTGTGAGGGGTGTGTGTGTGTGTGTGAGGGGTGTGTGTGTGTGAGGGGTGTGTGTGTGTGAGGGGTGTGTGTGTGAGGGGTGTGTGTGTGAGGGGTGTGTGTGAGGGGTGTGTGTGTGTGTGTGAGGGGTGTGCGTGGGTGAGGGGTGTGTGTGAGGGGTGTGTGTGTGTGAGGGGTGTGCGTGAGGGGTGTGCGTGTGTGAGGGGTGTGCGTGTGTGAGGGGTGTGTGTGTGTGAGGGGTGTGTGTGTGTGTGAGGGGTGTGGGGAGGGCTGTGTGTGTGTGTGTGTGAGGGGTGTGCGTGTGTGAGGGGTGTGCGTGTGAGCGGTGTGCGTGTGTGAGGGGTGTGTGTGTGTGTGTGTGAGGGGTGTGCGTGTGTGAGGGGTGTGCGTGTGTGAGGGGTGTGCGTGTGTGAGGGGTGGGTGTGTGTGTGAGGGGTGTGTGTGTGTGTGTGTGGGGGGGGGTGTGTGTGTGTGAGGGGTGTGTGTGTGTGTGAGGGGTGTGGGGAGGGGTGTGTGTGTGCGTGTGTGTGTGAGGGGTGTGTCTGTGTGTGTGTGTGAGAGGGGTGTGTGTGTGTGTGTGTGGGGTGTGTGTGTGGGTGTGAGGGGTGTGTGTGTGTGTGAGGGGTGTGCGTGTGTGAGGGGTGTGCGTGTGAAGGGTGTGCGTGTGTGAGGGGTGTGTGTGTGTGTGTGTGAGGGGTGTGCATGTGTGAGAGGTTTGCGTGTGTGAGGGGTTTGCGTGTGTGAGGGGTGTGCGTGTGTGAGGGGTGTGCGTGTGTGAGGGGTGTGCGTGTGTGAGGGGTGTGTGCGTGTGTGAGGGTTGTGTGCGTGTGTGAGGGGTGTGTGCGTGTGTGAGGGGTGTGTGTGTGTGTGTGTGTGTGGGGGGGGTGTGTGTGTGTGAGGGGTGTGCGTGTGTGCAGGGGTGTGTGTGTGAGAGGGGTGTGTGTGTGTGTGTGAGGGGTGTGTGTGTGTGAGGGGTGTGTGTGTGTGAGGGGTGTGTGTGTGCAGGGGTGTGTGTGTGAGAGGGGTGTGTGTGTGTGTGTGTGTGAGGGGTGTGTGTGTGTGAGGGGTGTGTGTGTGTGAGGGGTGTGTGTGTGTGCAGGGGTGTGTGTGTGAGAGGGGTGTGTGTGCGCGTGTGTGTGAGGTGTGTGTGTGTGTGTGTGGGGGGGGGGGGGTGTGTGTGTGAGGGGTGTGTGTGTGTCTGAGCGGTGTGTGAGGGGTGTGTGCGCGGGGGTGTGAGTGTGGGGTGTGTGTGTGTGTGGGTGTGTGTGTGTGTGTGTGTGTGTGTGAGGGGTGTGTGTGTGTGTGACGGGTGTGTGTGTGTGTGTGGGGGGGGGTGTGTGTGAAGGGTGTGTGTGTGTGTGAGGGGTGTGGGGATGGGTGTGTGTGTGTGTGTGAGGGGTGTGTATGAGGGGTGTCTGTGTGTGTGGGGTGTGTGTGTGTGTGAGGGGTGTGTGTGTGTGTGGGGTGTGTGTGTGTGTGTGACGGGTGTGTGCGTGTGTGAGGGGTGTGTGCGTGTGTGAGGGGTGTGCGTGTGAGGGGTGTGCGTGTGAGGGGTGTGCGTGTGTGAGGGGTGTGTGTGTGTGTGTGAGGGGTGTGCGTGTGTGAGCGGTTGGCGTGTGTGAGGGGTGTGCGTGTGTGAGGGGTGTGCGTGTGTGAGGGGTGTGCGTGTGTGAGGGGTGTGCGTGTGTGTGGGGGGTGTGCGTGTGTGAGGGGTGTGTGTGTGTGTGAGGGGTGTGTGTGTGTGGGGGGGTGTGTGTGTGTGAGGGGTGTGTGTGTGTGTGAGGGGTGTGTGTGTGTGGGAGGGGTGTGTGTGTGGGTGTGTGCGCGCGTGTGTGTGTGTGAGGGGTGTGTGTGTGTGTGTGTGTGAGGGGTGTGGGGAGGGGAGTGTGTGTGTGTGTGGGGTGTGTGTGTGTGTGTGGGGTGTGTGTGTGTGTGAGGCGTGTGCGTGTGTGTGTGTGTGTGAGGGGTGTGCATGTGTGAGGGGTGTATGTGTGTGTGAGGGGTGTGTGTGTGTGTGTGAGGGGTGTGTGTGTGTGTGACGGGTGTGCGTGTATGAGTGGTGTGTGTGTGTGTGAGGGGTGTGCGTGTGTGTGTGTGCGTGTGTGTGACGGGTGTGCGTGTGTGAGTGGTGTGTGTGTGTGAAGGGTGTGTGTGTGTGGGGTGTGTGTGTGTGAGGGGTGGGTGTGTGTGAGGGGTGGGTGTGTGTGAGGGGTGTGTGTGTGTGTGTGAGGGGTGTGTGTGTGTGTGTGAGGGGTGTGTGTGTGAGGGGTGTGTGTGTGAGGGGTGTGTGTGTGTGTGTGAGGGGTGTGTGTGTGTGAGGGGTGTGTGTGTGAGGGGTGTGTGTGTGAGGGGTGTGTGTGAGGGGTGTGTGTGTGTGAGGGGTGTGCGTGGGTGAGGGGTGTGTGTGAGGGGTGTGTGTGTGTGAGGGGTGTGCGTGTGTGAGGGGTGTGTGTGTGTGTGAGGGGTGTGCGTGTGTGAGGGGTG
>CAUPSL010000018.1:42500-45000 GCA_963514005.1 Raja brachyura
TGTGTGAGGGGTGGGTGTGTGTGAGGGGTGGGTGTGTGTGAGGGGTGTGTGTGTGTGTGTGAGGGGTGTGTGTGTGTGTGTGAGGGGTGTGTGTGTGAGGGGTGTGTGTGTGAGGGGTGTGTGTGTGTGTGTGAGGGGTGTGTGTGTGTGAGGGGTGTGTGTGTGAGGGGTGTGTGTGTGAGGGGTGTGTGTGAGGGGTGTGTGTGTGTGAGGGGTGTGCGTGGGTGAGGGGTGTGTGTGAGGGGTGTGTGTGTGTGAGGGGTGTGCGTGTGTGAGGGGTGTGTGTGTGTGTGAGGGGTGTGCGTGTGTGAGGGGTGTGCGTGTGTGAGGGGTGTGCGTGTGTGAGTGGTGTGCGTGTGTGTGTGTGTGAGGGGTGTGCATGTGTGAGGGGTGTGTATGTGAGGTGTGTGTGTGAGGGGTGTGCGTGTGTGAAGGGTGTGTGTGTGTGTGAGGGGTGTGTGTGTGTGTGAGAGGGGGGTGTGTGTGTGTGTGAGGGGTGTGGGGAAGGGTGTGTGTGTGTGTGAGGGGTGTGTGTGTGTGTGAGGGGTGTGTATGAGGGGTGTGTGTGTGTGTGGGGTGTGTGTGGGGTGTGTGTGTGTGTGTGTGTGACGGGTGTGTGTGTGTGAGGGGTGTGTGTGTGTGTGAGGGGTGTGGGGAGGGCTGTGTGTGTGTGTGTGAGGGGTGTGTGTGTGTTTGTGAGGGGTGTGTGTGTGTGTGTGGGGTGTGTGTGTGTAAGGCGTGTGCGTGTGTGTGTGTGTGAGGGGTGTGCATGTGTGAGGGGTGTATGTGTGTGTGAGGGGTGTGTGTGTGTGTGTGTGTGGGGGGTGTGTGTGAGGGGTGTGTGTGAGGGGTGTGTGTGTGCGCGTGTGTGTGAGGTGTGTGTGCGTGGGGGGGGGTGTGTGTGTGTGTGTGTGAGGGGTGTGTGTGTGTCTGAGCGGTGTGTGAGGGGTGTGTGCGCGGGGGTGTGAGTGTGGGGTGTGTGTGTGTGTGGGTGTGCGTGTGTGTGTGTGTGTGTGTGAGGGGTGTGTGTGTGTGACGGGGGTGTGTGTGTGTGTGGGGGGGGGTGTGTGTGAAGGGTGTGTGTGTGTGTGAGGGGTGTGGGGATGGGTGTGTGTGTGTGTGAGGGGTGTGTATGAGGGGTGTCTGTGTGTGTGGGGTGTGTGTGTGTGTGTGAGGGGTGTGTGTGTGTGTGGGGTGTGTGTGTGTGTGTGGGGTGTGTGTGTGTGTGTGACGGGTGTGTGTGTGTGTGAGGGGTGTGTGCGTGTGTGAGGGGTGTGCGTGTGAGGGGTGTGCGTGTGTGAGGGGTGTGTGTGTGTGTGAGGGGTGTGCGTGTGTGAGCGGTTGGCGTGTGTGAGGGGTGTGCGTGTGTGAGGGGTGTGCGTGTGTGAGGGGTGTGCGTGTGTGTGGGGGGTGTGCGTGTGTGAGGGGTGTGTGTGTGTGAGGGGTGTGTGTGTGTGGGGGGGTGTGTGTGTGTGTGAGGGGTGTGTGTGTGTGTGTGGTGTGTGTGTGTGAGGGGTGTGTGTGTGAGGGGTGTGTGTGTGTGCAGGGGTGTGTGTGTGTGAGGGGTGTGTGTGTGTGTGTGAGCGGTGTGTGTGTGTGGGAGGGGTGTGTGTGTGGGTGTGTGCGTGTGTGTGTGTGTGTGAGGGGTGTGTGTGTGTGTGTGTGTGAGGGGTGTGGGGAGGGGAGTGTGTGTGTGTGGGGTGTGTGTGTGTGTGAGGGGTGTGCGTGTGTGAGGGGTGTGCGTGTGTGAGGGGTGTGCGTGTGTGAGGGGTGTGCGTGTGTGTGGGGGGTGTGCGTGTGTGAGGGGTGTGTGTGTGTGTGAGGGGTGTGTGTGTGTGGGGGGGTGTGTGTGTGTGAGGGGTGTGTGTGTGTGTGAGGGGTGTGTGTGTGTGGGAGGGGTGTGTGTGTGGGTGTGTGCGCGCGTGTGTGTGTGTGAGGGGTGTGTGTGTGTGTGTGTGTGAGGGGTGTGGGGAGGGGAGTGTGTGTGTGTGTGGGGTGTGTGTGTGTGTGAGGTGTGTGTGTGTGTGAGGGGTGTGTGTGTGTTTGTGAGGGGTGTGTGTGTGTGTGTGGGGTGTGTGTGTGTGTGAGGCGTGTGCGTGTGTGTGTGTGTGTGAGGGGTGTGCATGTGTGAGGGGTGTATGTGTGTGTGAGGGGTGTGTGTGTGTGTGTGAGGGGTGTGTGTGTGTGTGACGGGTGTGCGTGTATGATTGGTGTGTGTGTGTGTGAGGGGTGTGCGTGTGTGTGTGTGCGTGTGTGTGACGGGTGTGCGTGTGTGAGTGGTGTGTGTGTGTGAAGGGTGTGTGTGTGTGTGTGTGTGTGTGTGAGGGGTGGGTGTGTGTGAGGGGTGGGTGTGTGTGAGGGGTGTGTGTGTGTGTGTGAGGGGTGTGTGTGTGTGTGTGAGGGGTGTGTGTGTGAGGGGTGTGTGTGTGAGGGGTGTGTGTGTGTGTGTGAGGGGTGTGTGTGTGTGAGGGGTGTGTGTGTGAGGGGTGTGTGTGTGAGG
>CAUPSL010000018.1:50000-52500 GCA_963514005.1 Raja brachyura
TGTGAGGGGTGTGTGTGTGTGTGTGGGGTGTGTGTGTGTGTGTGAGGCGTGTGCGTGTGTGTGTGTGTGAGGGGTGTGCATGTGTGAGGGGTGTATGTGTGTGTGAGGGGTGTGTGTGTGTGTGTGAGGGGTGTGTGTGTGTGTGACGGGTGTGCGTGTGTGAGTGGTGTGTGTGTGTGTGAGGGGTGTGCGTGTGTGTGTGTGCGTGTGTGTGACGGGTGTGCGTGTGTGAGTGGTGTGTGTGTGTGAAGGGTGTGTGTGTGTGGGGTGTGTGTGTGTGAGGGGTGGGTGTGTGTGAGGGGTGGGTGTGTGTGAGGGGTGTGTGTGTGTGTGAGGGGTGTGCGTGTGTGAGGGGTGTGCGTGTGTGAGGGGTGTGCGTGTGTGAGGGGTGTGCGTGTGTGAGTGGTGTGCGTGTGTGTGTGTGTGAGGGGTGTGCATGTGTGAGGGGTGTGTGTGTGTGAGGTGTGTGTGTGAGGGGTGTGCGTGTGTGAAGGGTGTGTGTGTGTGTGAGGGGTGTGTGTGTGTGTGAGAGGGGGGTGTGTGTGTGTGTGAGGGGTGTGGGGAAGGGTGTGTGTGTGTGTGAGGGGTGTGTGTGTGTGTGAGGGGTGTGTATGAGGGGTGTGTGTGTGTGTGGGGTGTGTGTGGGGTGTGTGTGTGTGTGTGTGTGACGGGTGTGTGTGTGTGAGGGGTGTGTGTGTGTGTGAGGGGTGTGGGGAGGGCTGTGTGTGTGTGTGTGAGGGGTGTGTGTGTGTTTGTGAGGGGTGTGTGTGTGTGTGTGGGGTGTGTGTGTGTGTGTGAGGCGTGTGCGTGTGTGTGTGTGTGAGGGGTGTGCGTGTGAGGGGTGTGCGTGTGTGAGGGGTGTGTGTGTGTGTGTGAGGGGTGTGCGTGTGTGAGCGGTTGGCGTGTGTGAGGGGTGTGCGTGTGTGAGGGGTGTGCGTGTGTGAGGGGTGTGCGTGTGTGTGGGGGGTGTGCGTGTGTGAGGGGTGTGTGTGTGTGTGAGGGGTGTGTGTGTGTGTGAGGGGTGTGTGTGTGTGGGGGGGTGTGTGTGTGTGAGGGGTGCGTGTGTGTGTGTGGTGTGTGTGTGTGAGGGGTGTGTGTGTGAGGGGTGTGTGTGTGTGCAGGGGTGTGTGTGTGTGAGGGGTGTGTGTGTGTGTGTGAGGGGTGTGTGTGTGTGGGAGGGGTGTGTGTGTGGGTGTGTGCGTGTGTGTGTGTGTGAGGGGTGTGTGTGTGTGTGTGTGTGAGGGGTGTGGGGAGGGGAGTGTGTGTGTGTGTGGGGTGTGTGTGAGGTGTGTGTGTGTGTGAGGGGTGTGTGTGTGTTTGTGAGGGGTGTGTGTGTGTGTGTGGGGTGTGTGTGTGTGTGAGGCGTGTGCGTGTGTGTGTGTGTGAGGGGTGTGCATGTGTGAGGGGTGTATGTGTGTGTGAGGGGTGTGTGTGTGTGTGTGTGAGGGGTGTGTGTGTGTGTGACGGGTGTGCGTGTATGAGTGGTGTGTGTGTGTGTGAGGGGTGTGCGTGTGTGTGTGTGCGTGTGTGTGACGGGTGTGCGTGTGTGAGTGGTGTGTGTGTGTGTGTGAAGGATGTGTGTGTGTGAAGGGTGTGTGTGTGTGAGGGGTGGGTGTGTGTGAGGGGTGGGTGTGTGTGAGGGGTGTGTGTGTGTGTGTGAGGGGTGTGTGTGTGTGTGTGAGGGGTGTGTGTGTGAGGGGTGTGTGTGTGAGTGTGTGTGTGTGTGTGTGAGGGGTGTGTGTGTGTGTGTGAGGGGTGTGTGTGTGTGAGGGGTGTGTGTGTGTGAGGGGTGTGTGTGTGAGGGGTGTGTGTGTGAGGGGTGTGTGTGTGTGTGTGAGGGGTGTGCGTGGGTGAGGGATGTGTGTGAGGGGTGTGTGTGTGTGAGGGGTGTGTGTGAGGGGTGTGCGTGTGTGAGGGGTGTGCGTGTGTGAGGGGTGTGTGTGTGTGTGAGGGGTGTGCGTGTGTGAGGGGTGTGCGTGTGTGAGGGGTGTGCGTGTGTGAGTGGTGTGCGTGTGTGTGTGTGTGAGGGGTGTGCATGTGTGAGGGTTGTGTGTGTGTGAGGTGTGTGTGTGAGGGGTGTGAATGTGTGAAGGGTGTGTGTGTGTGTGAGGGGTGTGTGTGTGTGAGAGGGGGGTGTGTGTGTGTGTGAGGGGTGTGGGGAAGGGTGTGTGTGTGTGTGAGGGGTGTGTGTGTGTGTGAGGGGTGTGTATGAGGGGTGTGTGTGTGTGTGGGGTGTGTGTGGGGTGTGTGTGTGTGTGTGTGACGGGTGTGTGTGTGTGAGGGGTGTGTGTGTGTGTGAGGGGTGTGGGGAGGGCTGTGTGTGTGTGTGTGAGGGGTGTGTGTGTGTTTGTGAGGGGTGTGTGTGTGTGTGTGGGGTGTGTGTGTGTGTGTGAGGCGTGTGCGTGTGTGTGTGTGTGAGGGGTGTGCATGTGTGAGGGGTGTATGTGTGTGTGAGGGGTGTGTGTGTGTGTGTGAGGGGTGTGTGTGTGTGTGACGGGTG
>CAUPSL010000018.1:55000-162848 GCA_963514005.1 Raja brachyura
TGGGTGAGGGGTGTGTGTGAGGGGTGTGTGTGTGTGAGGGGTGTGTGTGAGGGGTGTGCGTGTGTGAGGGGTGTGCGTGTGTGAGGGGTGTGTGTGTGTGTGAGGGGTGTGCGTGTGTGAGGGGTGTGCATGTGTGAGGGGTGTGCGTGTGTGAGGGGTGTGCGTGTGTGAGTGGTGTGCGTGTGTGTGTGTGTGAGGGGTGTGCATGTGTGAGGGGTGTGTGTGTGTGAGGTGTGTGTGTGAGGGGTGTGCGTGTGTGAAGGGTGTGTGAGGGGTGTGTGTGTGTGTGAGAGGGGGGTGTGTGTGTGTGTGAGGGGTGTGGGGAAGGGTGTGTGTGTGTGTGAGGGGTGTGTGTGTGTGTGAGGGGTGTGTATGAGGGGTGTGTGTGTGTGTGGGGTGTGTGTGGGGTGTGTGTGTGTGTGTGTGTGACGGGTGTGTGTGTGTGAGGGGTGTGTGTGTGTGTGAGGGGTGTGGGGAGGGCTGTGTGTGTGTGTGTGAGGGGTGTGTGTGTGTTTGTGAGGGGTGTGTGTGTGTGTGTGGGGTGTGTGTGTGTGTGTGAGGCGTGTGCGTGTGTGTGTGTGTGAGGGGTGTGCATGTGTGAGGGGTGTATGTGTGTGTGAGGGGTGTGTGTGTGTGTGTGAGGGGTGTGTGTGTGTGTGACGGGTGTGCGTGTGTGAGTGGTGTGTGTGTGTGTGAGGGGTGTGCGTGTGTGTGTGTGCGTGTGTGTGACGGGTGTGCGTGTGTGAGTGGTGTGTGTGTGTGAAGGGTGTGTGTGTGTGGGGTGTGTGTGTGTGAGGGGTGGGTGTGTGTGAGGGGTGGGTGTGTGTGTGTGTGTGAGGGGTGTGCGTGTGTGAGGGGTTTGCGTGTGTGAGGGGTGTGCGTGTGTGAGGGGTGTGTGTGTGTGTGTGTGAGGGGTGTGTGTGTGTGTGTGAGGGGTGTGTGTGTGAGGGGTGTGTGTGTGAGGGGTGTGTGTGTGTGTGTGAGGGGTGTGTGAGGGGTGTGTGTGTGTGAGGGGTGTGTGTGTGTGAGGGGTGTGTGTGTGAGGGGTGTGTGTGTGAGGGGTGTGTGTGAGGGGTGTGTGTGTGTGTGTGAGGGGTGTGCGTGGGTGAGGGGTGTGTGTGAGGGGTGTGTGTGTGTGAGGGGTGTGTGTGAGGGGTGTGCGTGTGTGATGGGTGTGCGTGTGTGAGGGGTGTGTGTGTGTGTGAGGGGTGTGCGTGTGTGAGGGGTGTGCGTGTGTGAGGGGTGTGTGTGTGTGTGAGTGGTGTGCGTGTGTGTGTGTGTGAGGGGTGTGCATGTGTGAGGGGTGTGTGTGTGTGAGGTGTGTGTGTGTGTGAGGGGTGTGCATGTGTGAAGGGTGTGTGTGTGTGTGAGGGGTGTGTGTGTGTGTGAGAGGGGGGTGTGTGTGTGTGTGAGGGGTGTGGGGAAGGGTGTGTGTGTGTGTGAGGGGTGTGTATGAGGGGTGTGTGTGTGTGTGGGGTGTGTGTGGGCTGTGTGTGTGTGTGTGTGTGACGGGTGTGTGTGTGGGGAGGGCTGTGCGTGTGTGTGTGTGGGGGGTGTGTGTGTGTGAGGGGTGTGTAAGAGGGCTGTGTGTGTGTGTGTGGGGGGGGGTGTGTGTGTGAGAGGGGTGTGGGGAGGGGTGTGTGTGTGTGTGAGGGGAGTGTGTGTGTGTGAGGGGTGTGTATGAGGGGTGTGTGTGTGTGGGGTGTGTGTGTGTGTGTGAGGGGTGTGTGTGTGTGTGGGGTGTGTGTGTGTGTGAGGGGTTTGTGTGTGTGAGGGGTGTGCGTGTGAGGGGTGTGCGTGTGAGGGGTGTGTGTGTGTGTGTGAGGGGTGTGCGTGTGTGAGGGGTTTGCGTGTGTGAGGGGTGTGCGTGTGTGAGGGGTGTGCGTGTGTGAGGGGTGTGTGTGTGTGTGTGTGGGTGTGTGTGGGGTGTGTGCGTGTATGAGGGGTGTGTGCGTGTATGAGGGGTGTGTGTGTGTGTGTGAGGGGTGTGTGTGTGTGTGTGGGATGTGTGTGTGTGGGGTGTGTGTGTGTGTGTGTGAGGGGTGTGTGTGTGTGAGGGGTGTGTGAGGGGTGTGTGTGTGTGCGGGGGTGTGTGTGTGTGTGCGGGGGTGTGTGTGTGTGTGAGGGGTGTGTGTGTGTGAGGGGTGTGTGTGTGTGTGTGTGCGGGGTGTGTGTGTGTGTGTGGGGGGTGTGTGTGTGTGTGAGGGGTGTGTGTGTGTGTGGTGTGTGTGTGTGAGGGGTGTGTGTGTGTGAGGGGGGGTGTGTGTGCAGGGTGTGTGTGTGTGTGAGGGGTGTGTGTGAGGGGTGTGTGTGTGGGGGGGTGTGTGTGTGTGAGGGGTGTGTGTGTGTGTGAGGGGTGTGCGTGTGTGAGGGGTGTGTATGTGTGTGGGGTGTGTGTGTGTGTGTGAGGGGTGTGTGTGTGTGTGTGTGAGGGGTGTGTCTGAGGGGTGTGTGTGTGTGTGTGTGAGGGGTGTGTCTGAGGGGTGTGTGTGTGTGTGTGTGGGGTGTGTGTGTGTGAGTGTGAGTGCGTGTGAGGGGTGTGTGTGGGGTGTGTGTGTGTCAGGGGTTTGCGTGTGTCAGGGGTGTGTGTGTGTGAGGGGTGTGCGTGTGTGAGGGGTGTTTGTGTGTGCAGGGTGTGTGTGTATGTGTGGGGTGTGCGTGTGTGAGGGGTGTGTGTGTGTGTGAGGGGTGTGTGTGTGTGTGCGGGGTGTGTGTGTGTGTGAGGGGTGTGTGTGTGTGTGAGGGGTGTGTGTGTGTGTGTGTGTGTGGGGTGTGTGTGGTGTGTGTGCGTGAGGGGTGTGTGTGTGTGAGGGGTGTGTGTGTGTGCAGGGTGTGTGTGTGTGAGGGGTGTGTGTGTGTGTGTGTGAGGGGTGTGTGTGTGTGTGAGGGGTGTGTGTGTGTGTGAGGGGTGTGTGTGTGCGTGTGTGAGGGGTGTGTGTGTGTGTGTGAGGGGTGTGGGGAGGGGTGTGTGTGTGTGTGAGGGGTGCGTGTGTGTGTGAGGTGTGTGTGTGTGAGGGGTGTGTGTGTGTGCGGGGGTGTGTGTGTGTGTGAGGGGTGTGTGTGTGTGAGGGGTGTGTGTATGTGTGAGGGGTGTATGCGTGGGTGTGTGTGTGGGGTGTGTGTGTGTGTGAGGGGTGTGTGTGTGTGTGGGGGGTGTGGGGAGGGGTGTGTGTGAGGGGTGTGTGTGTGTGAGGTGTGTGTGTGAGGGGTGTGTGTGTGTGTGAGGTGTGTGTGTGTGTGTGGGGTGTGTGTGTGTGTGGGGTGTGTGGGGGTGTGTGTGGGGTGTGTGTGTGCGTGTGTGAGGGGTGTGCGTGTGTGAGGGGTGTGTGTGTGTGTGTGTGTGTGTGTGTGGGGTGTGTGTGTGTGTGTGTGTGTGAGGGGTGTGTGTGTGTGAGGGGTGTGCGTGTGTGAGGGGTGTGCGTGTGTGAGGGGTGTGCGTGTGGGGGGCTGTGTGTGAGGGGTGTGTGTGTGTGGGGTGTGTGTGTGTGTGAGGGGTTTGTGTGTGTGTGGGGGGGTGTATGTGTGTGTGTGTGTGGGGGGGGTGTGTGTGAGGGGTGTGTGTGTGTGTGTGAGGGGTGTGGGGAGGGGTGTGTGTGTGTGTGAGGGGTGTGTGTGTGTGTGTGTGTGTGTGTGTGTGTGTGTGTGTGAGGGGTGTGTATGAGGGGTGTGTGTGTGTGGGGGGGGTGTGTGTGTGTGAGGGGTGTGTGTGTGTGTGTGTGAGGGGTGTGTGTGTGTGTGTGTGTGTGTGTGTATGTGAGGGGTGTGTGTGTGTGTGAGGGGTGTGCGTGTGTGAGGGGTGTGCGTGTGTGAGGGGTGTGCGTGTGAGGGGTGTGCGTGTGAGGGGTGTGTGTGTGGGGTGTGTGTGTGTGTGTGTGGGGTGTGTGTGTGCGGGTGTGTGTGTGTGTGTGTGTGTGAGGGGTGTGTGTGTGTGCGTGAGGGGTGTGGGGAGTGGTGTGTGTGTGTGTGTGTGAGGGGTGTGTGTGTGTGTGTGGGGTGTGTGTGTGTGTGTGTCTGTGTGGTGTGTGTGCGCGAGGGGTGTGTGTGTGTGAGGGGTGTGTGTGTGTGCGGGGGTGTGTGTGTGTGTGAGGGGTGTGTGTGTGTGTGTGGGGTGTGTGTGTGTGTGTGTGAGGGGAGTGTGTGTGTGTGAGGGGTGTGTGTGTGCGGGTGTGTGTGTGTGTGAGGGGTGTGTGTGTGTGTGAGGGGTGTGGGGAGGGGTGTGTGTGTGTGTGTGAGGGGTGCGTGTGTGTGTGTGTGTGTGTGAGGGGTGTGTGTGTGTGTGAGGGGTGTGTGTGTGTGTGGGGTGTGTGTGTGTGTGTGTGTGAGGGGTGTGTGTGTGTGTGAGGGGTGTGTGTGTGTGTGGGGGGTGTGGGGAGGGTTGTGGAGAGGGGTGTGTGTGTGAGGGGTATGTGTGTGTGTGTGAGGTGTGTGTGTGAGGGGTGTGTGTGTGTATGAGGTGTGTGTGTGTGTGTGGGGTGTGTGTGTGTGTGTGTGGGGTGTGTGTGTGTGAGGGGTGTGTGTGTGTGTGTGTGTGAGGGGTGTGCGTATGTGAGGGGTTTGCGTGTGTGAGGGGTGTGCGTGTGTGAGGGGTGTGCGTGTGTGAAGGGTGTGTGTGTGGGGTGTGCGTGTGTGAGGGGTGTGTGAGGGGTGTGTGTGTGTGTGTGTGGGGGGGAGGGGTGTGTGTGTGTGAGGTGTGTGTGTGTGTGTGGGGTGTGTGTGTGTGGGGTGTGTGTGTGTGTGGTGTGTGTGTGTGTGAGGGGTGTGTGTGTGTGAGGGGTGTGTGTGTGTGGGGGGGTGTGTGTGTGTATGTGAGGGGCGTGTGTGAGGGGTGTGTGTGAGGGGTATGGGGAGGGGTGTGTGTGTGTGTGTGGGGTCTGTGTGTGTGTGTGAGGGGTGTGTGTGTGTGTGAGGGGTGCGGGAAGGGGTGTGTGTGTGTGAGGGGTGTGGGTGTGTGTGTGTGTGTGTGAGGGGTGTGTGTGTGTGTGGGGTGTGTGTGTGTGTGGGGTGTGTGTGTGTGTGAGGGGTGTGTGTGTGTGTGGGGTGTGTGTGTGTGTGTGAGGGGTGTGCATGTGTGAGGGGTGTGTGTGTGTGTGTGTGGGGTGTGTGTGTGTGTGTGTGTGAGGGGTGTGTGTGTGTGTGTGAGGGGTGTGCGTGTGTGAGGGGTGTGCGTGTGAGGGGTGTGTGTGTGGGGGGCTGTGTGTGAGGGGTGTGTGTGTGTGTGGGGGGCGTGTGTGTGTGTGCGTGTGTGAGGGGTGTGCGTATGTGAGGGGTGTGCGTGTGTGAGGGGTGTGTGTGTGTCTGGGGTGTGTGTGTGTGTGTGAGGTGTGTGTGTGTGTGGTGTGTGTGTGTGTGAGGGGTGTGTGTGTGTGAGGGGTGTGTGTGTGTGGGGGGGTGTGTGTGTGTATGTGAGGAGCGTGTGTGAGGGGTGTGTGTGTGTGAAGGGGGGGTGTGTGTGTGTGTGAGGGTGTGTGTGTGTGTGAGGGGTTTGTGTGTGTGTGTGGGGGGTGTGTGTGTCTGAAGGGTGTGTGTGTGTGAGGGGTGTGGGGAGGGGTGTGTGTGTGTGTGTGAGGGGGTGTGTGTGTGTGTGAGGGGTGTGCGTGTGTGAGGGGTGTGCGTGTGTGAGGGGTGTGCGTGTGTGAGGGGTGTGCGTGTGAGGGGTGTGTGTGTGGGGTGTGTGTGTGTGTGTGTGTGAGGGGTGTGTGTGTGTGTGTGAGGGGTGTGGGGAGGGGTGTGTGTGTGTGGGGGGTGTGTGTGAGGGGTGTGTGTGTGGGGGGGTGTGTGTGTGTGAGGGGTGTGTGTGTGTGTGTGAGGGGTGTGCGTGTGTGAGGGGTGTGTATGTGTGTGGGGTGTGTGTGTGTGTGTGAGGGGTGTGTGTGAGGGGTGTGTGTGTGTGTGTGTGAGGGGTGTGTCTGAGGGGTGTGTGTGTGTGTGTGTGGGGTGTGTGTGTGTGAGTGTGAGTGCGTGTGAGGGGTGTGTGTGTGTGTGTGAGGGGTGTGCCTGTGTGAGGGGTGTGCGTGTGAGGGGTGTGTGTGTGTGAGGGGTGTGCGTGTGTGAGGGGTGTGTGTGTGCGTGTGTGAGGGGTGTGAGTGTGTGAGGGGTTTGCGTGTGTCAGGGGTGTGTGTGTGTGAGGGGTGTGCGTGTGTGAGGGGTGTTTGTGTGTGCAGGGTGTGTGTGTATGTGTGGGGTGTGTGTGTGTGAGGGGTGTGTGTGTGTGTGAGGGGTGTGTGTGTGCGGGTGTGTGTGTGTGTGAGGGGTGTGTGTGTGTGTGAGGGGTGTGGGGAGGGGTGTGTGTGTGTGTGTGAGGGGTGCGTGTGTGTGTGTGTGTGTGTGAGGGGTGTGTGTGTGTGTGAGGGGTGTGTGTGTGTGTGGGGTGTGTGTGTGTGTGTGTGAGGGGTGTGTGTGTGTGTGAGGGGTGTGTGTGTGTGTGGGGGGTGTGGGGAGGGTTGTGGAGAGGGGTGTGTGTGTGAGGGGTATGTGTGTGTGTGTGAGGTGTGTGTGTGAGGGGTGTGTGTGTGTATGAGGTGTGTGTGTGTGTGTGGGGTGTGTGTGTGTGTGTGTGGGGTGTGTGTGTGTGAGGGGTGTGTGTGTGTGTGTGTGTGTGAGGGGTGTGCGTATGTGAGGGGTTTGCGTGTGTGAGGGGTGTGCGTGTGTGAGGGGTGTGCGTGTGTGAGGGGTGTGTGTGTGGGGTGTGCGTGTGTGAGGGGTGTGTGAGGGGTGTGTGTGTGTGTGGGGGGGGGAGGGGTGTGTGTGTGTGAGGTGTGTGTGTGTGTGGGGTGTGTGTGTGTGGGGTGTGTGTGTGTGTGGTGTGTGTGTGTGTGAGGGGTGTGTGTGTGTGAGGGGTGTGTGTGTGTGGGGGGGTGTGTGTGTGTATGTGAGGGGCGTGTGTGAGGGGTGTGTGTGAGGGGTATGGGGAGGGGTGTGTGTGTGTGTGTGGGGTCTGTGTGTGTGTGTGAGGGGTGTGTGTGTGTGTGAGGGGTGCGGGAAGGGGTGTGTGTGTGTGAGGGGTGTGGGTGTGTGTGTGTGTGTGTGAGGGGTGTGTGTGTGTGTGGGGTGTGTGTGTGTGTGGGGTGTGTGTGTGTGTGAGGGGTGTGTGTGTGTGTGGGGTGTGTGTGTGTGTGTGAGGGGTGTGCATGTGTGAGGGGTGTGTGTGTGTGTGTGTGGGGTGTGTGTGTGTGTGTGTGTGAGGGGTGTGTGTGTGTGTGTGAGGGGTGTGCGTGTGTGAGGGGTGTGCGTGTGAGGGGTGTGTGTGTGGGGGGCTGTGTGTGAGGGGTGTGTGTGTGTGTGGGGGGCGTGTGTGTGTGTGCGTGTGTGAGGGGTGTGCGTATGTGAGGGGTGTGCGTGTGTGAGGGGTGTGTGTGTGTCTGGGGTGTGTGTGTGTGTGTGAGGTGTGTGTGTGTGTGGTGTGTGTGTGTGTGAGGGGTGTGTGTGTGTGAGGGGTGTGTGTGTGTGGGGGGGTGTGTGTGTGTATGTGAGGAGCGTGTGTGAGGGGTGTGTGTGTGTGTGTGTGAAGGGGGGGTGTGTGTGTGTGTGAGGGTGTGTGTGTGTGTGAGGGGTGTGTGTGTGTGTGTGGGGGGTGTGTGTGTCTGAAGGGTGTGTGTGTGTGAGGGGTGTGGGGAGGGGTGTGTGTGTGTGTGTGTGGGGTGTGTGTGTGCGGGTGTGTGTGTGTGTGTGTGTGTGAGGGGTGTGTGTGTGTGCGTGAGGGGTGTGGGGAGTGGTGTGTGTGTGTGTGTGTGAGGTGTGTGTGTGTGTGGTGTGTGTGTGAGTGTGTGTGTGTGAGGGGTGTGTGTGTGTGCGTGAGGGGTGTGTGTGTGTCTGGGGTGTGTGTGTGTGAGGGGTGTGTGTGTGTGCGGGGGTGTGTGTGTGTGTGAGGGGTGTGTGTGTGTGTGTGGGGTGTGTGTGTGTGTGTGTGAGGGGAGTGTGTGTGTGTGAGGGGTGTGTGTGTGCGGGTGTGTGTGTGTGTGAGGGGTGTGTGTGTGTGTGAGGGGTGTGGGGAGGGGTGTGTGTGTGTGTGTGAGGGGTGCGTGTGTGTGTGTGTGTGTGTGAGGGGTGTGTGTGTGTGTGAGGGGTGTGTGTGTGTGTGGGGTGTGTGTGTGTGTGTGTGTGAGGGGTGTGTGTGTGTGTGAGGGGTGTGTGTGTGTGTGGGGGGTGTGGGGAGGGTTGTGGAGAGGGGTGTGTGTGTGAGGGGTATGTGTGTGTGTGTGAGGTGTGTGTGTGAGGGGTGTGTGTGTGTATGAGGTGTGTGTGTGTGTGTGGGGTGTGTGTGTGTGTGTGTGGGGTGTGTGTGTGTGAGGGGTGTGTGTGTGTGTGTGTGTGAGGGGTGTGCGTATGTGAGGGGTTTGCGTGTGTGAGGGGTGTGCGTGTGTGAGGGGTGTGCGTGTGTGAAGGGTGTGTGTGTGGGGTGTGCGTGTGTGAGGGGTGTGTGAGGGGTGTGTGTGTGTGTGTGTGGGGGGGAGGGGTGTGTGTGTGTGAGGTGTGTGTGTGTGTGTGGGGTGTGTGTGTGTGGGGTGTGTGTGTGTGTGGTGTGTGTGTGTGTGAGGGGTGTGTGTGTGTGAGGGGTGTGTGTGTGTGGGGGGGTGTGTGTGTGTATGTGAGGGGCGTGTGTGAGGGGTGTGTGTGAGGGGTATGGGGAGGGGTGTGTGTGTGTGTGTGGGGTCTGTGTGTGTGTGTGAGGGGTGTGTGTGTGTGTGAGGGGTGCGGGAAGGGGTGTGTGTGTGTGAGGGGTGTGGGTGTGTGTGTGTGTGTGTGAGGGGTGTGTGTGTGTGTGGGGTGTGTGTGTGTGTGGGGTGTGTGTGTGTGTGAGGGGTGTGTGTGTGTGTGGGGTGTGTGTGTGTGTGTGAGGGGTGTGCATGTGTGAGGGGTGTGTGTGTGTGTGTGTGGGGTGTGTGTGTGTGTGTGTGTGAGGGGTGTGTGTGTGTGTGTGAGGGGTGTGCGTGTGTGAGGGGTGTGCGTGTGAGGGGTGTGTGTGTGGGGGGCTGTGTGTGAGGGGTGTGTGTGTGTGTGGGGGGCGTGTGTGTGTGTGCGTGTGTGAGGGGTGTGCGTATGTGAGGGGTGTGCGTGTGTGAGGGGTGTGTGTGTGTCTGGGGTGTGTGTGTGTGTGTGAGGTGTGTGTGTGTGTGGTGTGTGTGTGTGTGAGGGGTGTGTGTGTGTGAGGGGTGTGTGTGTGTGGGGGGGTGTGTGTGTGTATGTGAGGAGCGTGTGTGAGGGGTGTGTGTGTGTGAAGGGGGGGTGTGTGTGTGTGTGAGGGTGTGTGTGTGTGTGAGGGGTTTGTGTGTGTGTGTGGGGGGTGTGTGTGTCTGAAGGGTGTGTGTGTGTGAGGGGTGTGGGGAGGGGTGTGTGTGTGTGTGTGAGGGGGTGTGTGTGTGTGTGAGGGGTGTGCGTGTGTGAGGGGTGTGCGTGTGTGAGGGGTGTGCGTGTGTGAGGGGTGTGCGTGTGAGGGGTGTGTGTGTGGGGTGTGTGTGTGTGTGTGTGTGAGGGGTGTGTGTGTGTGTGTGAGGGGTGTGGGGAGGGGTGTGTGTGTGTGGGGGGTGTGTGTGAGGGGTGTGTGTGTGGGGGGGTGTGTGTGTGTGAGGGGTGTGTGTGTGTGTGAGGGGTGTGCGTGTGTGAGGGGTGTGTATGTGTGTGGGGTGTGTGTGTGTGTGTGAGGGGTGTGTGTGAGGGGTGTGTGTGTGTGTGTGTGAGGGGTGTGTCTGAGGGGTGTGTGTGTGTGTGTGTGGGGTGTGTGTGTGTGAGTGTGAGTGCGTGTGAGGGGTGTGTGTGTGTGTGTGAGGGGTGTGCCTGTGTGAGGGGTGTGCGTGTGAGGGGTGTGTGTGTGTGAGGGGTGTGCGTGTGTGAGGGGTGTGTGTGTGCGTGTGTGAGGGGTGTGAGTGTGTGAGGGGTTTGCGTGTGTCAGGGGTGTGTGTGTGTGAGGGGTGTGCGTGTGTGAGGGGTGTTTGTGTGTGCAGGGTGTGTGTGTATGTGTGGGGTGTGTGTGTGTGAGGGGTGTGTGTGTGTGTGAGGGGTGTGTGTGTGCGGGTGTGTGTGTGTGTGAGGGGTGTGTGTGTGTGTGAGGGGTGTGGGGAGGGGTGTGTGTGTGTGTGTGAGGGGTGCGTGTGTGTGTGTGTGTGTGTGAGGGGTGTGTGTGTGTGTGAGGGGTGTGTGTGTGTGTGGGGTGTGTGTGTGTGTGTGTGAGGGGTGTGTGTGTGTGTGAGGGGTGTGTGTGTGTGTGGGGGGTGTGGGGAGGGTTGTGGAGAGGGGTGTGTGTGTGAGGGGTATGTGTGTGTGTGTGAGGTGTGTGTGTGAGGGGTGTGTGTGTGTATGAGGTGTGTGTGTGTGTGTGGGGTGTGTGTGTGTGTGTGTGGGGTGTGTGTGTGTGAGGGGTGTGTGTGTGTGTGTGTGTGAGGGGTGTGCGTATGTGAGGGGTTTGCGTGTGTGAGGGGTGTGCGTGTGTGAGGGGTGTGCGTGTGTGAGGGGTGTGTGTGTGGGGTGTGCGTGTGTGAGGGGTGTGTGAGGGGTGTGTGTGTGTGTGGGGGGGGGAGGGGTGTGTGTGTGTGAGGTGTGTGTGTGTGTGGGGTGTGTGTGTGTGGGGTGTGTGTGTGTGTGGTGTGTGTGTGTGTGAGGGGTGTGTGTGTGTGAGGGGTGTGTGTGTGTGGGGGGGTGTGTGTGTGTATGTGAGGGGCGTGTGTGAGGGGTGTGTGTGAGGGGTATGGGGAGGGGTGTGTGTGTGTGTGTGGGGTCTGTGTGTGTGTGTGTGAGGGGTGTGTGTGTGTGTGAGGGGTGCGGGAAGGGGTGTGTGTGTGTGAGGGGTGTGGGTGTGTGTGTGTGTGTGTGAGGGGTGTGTGTGTGTGTGGGGTGTGTGTGTGTGTGGGGTGTGTGTGTGTGTGAGGGGTGTGTGTGTGTGTGGGGTGTGTGTGTGTGTGTGAGGGGTGTGCATGTGTGAGGGGTGTGTGTGTGTGTGTGTGGGGTGTGTGTGTGTGTGTGTGTGAGGGGTGTGTGTGTGTGTGTGAGGGGTGTGCGTGTGTGAGGGGTGTGCGTGTGAGGGGTGTGTGTGTGGGGGGCTGTGTGTGAGGGGTGTGTGTGTGTGTGGGGGGCGTGTGTGTGTGTGCGTGTGTGAGGGGTGTGCGTATGTGAGGGGTGTGCGTGTGTGAGGGGTGTGTGTGTGTCTGGGGTGTGTGTGTGTGTGTGAGGTGTGTGTGTGTGTGGTGTGTGTGTGTGTGAGGGGTGTGTGTGTGTGAGGGGTGTGTGTGTGTGGGGGGGTGTGTGTGTGTATGTGAGGAGCGTGTGTGAGGGGTGTGTGTGTGTGTGTGTGAAGGGGGGGTGTGTGTGTGTGTGAGGGTGTGTGTGTGTGTGAGGGGTGTGTGTGTGTGTGGGGGGGGTGTGTGTGTCTGAAGGGTGTGTGTGTGTGAGGGGTGTGGGGAGGGGTGTGTGTGTGTGTGTGAGGGGGTGTGTGTGTGTGTGAGGGGTGTGCGTGTGTGAGGGGTGTGCGTGTGTGAGGGGTGTGCGTGTGTGAGGGGTGTGCGTGTGAGGGGTGTGTGTGTGGGGTGTGTGTGTGTGTGTGTGTGAGGGGTGTGTGTGTGTGTGTGAGGGGTGTGGGGAGGGGTGTGTGTGTGTGGGGGGTGTGTGTGAGGGGTGTGTGTGTGCGTGTGTGTGAAGGGTGTGTGTGTGTGTGTGTGTGGGGGGGTGTGTGTGTGTGTGTGTGTGAGGGGTGTGTGTGTGTCTGCAGGGTGTGTGAGGGGTGTGTGTGTGTGTGTGCGGGGGTGTGTGTGTGTGTGTGTGAGGGGTGTGTGTGTGTGGGGGGTGTGTGTGTGTGAAGGGTGTGTGTGTGTGTGAGGGTTGTGGGGAGGGGTGTGTGTGTGTGAGGGGTGTGTATGAGGGGTGTGTGTGTGTGGGGTGTGTGTGTGTGTGTGAGGGATGTGTGCGTGTGTGAGGGGCGTGTGCGTGAGTGAGGGGCGTGTGCGTGAGTGAGGGGCGTGTGCGTGTGTGAGGGGCGTGTGCGTGTGTGAGGGGTGTGTGCGTGTGTGAGGGGTGTGTGTGTGTGTGAGGGGCTCGTGCGTGTGTGAGGGGCGTGTGCGTGTGTGAGGGGCGTGTGCCTGTGTGAGGGGCTTGTGAGGGGCGTGTGCGTGTGTGAGGGGCGTGTGCGTGTGAGGGGCGTGTGCGTGTGTGAGGGGTGTGTGTGTGTGTGAGGGGTGTGTGCGCGTGTGAGGGGTGTGTGTGTGTGTGAGGGGCGTGTGCGTGTGTGAGGGGTGTGTGTGTGTGTGAGGGGCGTGTGTGTGTGTGAGGGGTGTGTGCGCGTGCGCGTGTGAGGGGTGCGTGTGCGTGTGTGAGGGGTGTGTGTGTGTGTGTGAGGGGCGTGTGTGTGTGTGAGGGGTGCGTGTGTGTGTGAGGGGCGTGTGCGTGTGTGAGGGGCGTGTGCGTGTGTGAGGGGCGTGTGCGTGTGTGAGGGGTGTGTGCGTGTGTGAGGGGTGTGTGTGTGTGTGAGGGGCGCGTGTGTGTGTGAGGAGCGTGTGCGTGTGTGAGGGGCGCGTGCGTGTGTGAGGGGCTCGTGCGTGTGTGAGGGGCGTGTGCGTGTGTGAGGGGCGTGTGCGTGTGTGAGGGGCGTGTGCGTGTGTGAGGGGCGTGTGCCTGTGTGAGGGGCGTGTGCGTGTGTGAGGGGTGTGTGCGTGTGTGAGGGGTGTGTGTGTGTGGTGCGTGTGTGTGTGCGTGAGAGGTGCGTGCGTGCGTGAGGGGGGGACAGAGGGGGAGGTGACGGTGACGGCTCTGTCGCTCCTCTTTGTTCTTCATCCAATGGGGAGAAGGGAGGGGGCGGGACGGGGACCGACGGGTTGCGGGTGTCTGTCGCCTCCAACCAGGCAGCGGAGTGGCGATGGACGTCCCCGTCATCCAATCAGCGGCGCACCAGCCGGGACTGACGTCATTGCTATCCAATCACGGAGCGCGGGGCGGGGCCTGGAGCTGCTTGCCTGACGTCCGTTGTCTCCAATCAGGGGGCGGCCGGAAGTGGATGGGGGCGGGACGTGGCCGTATTTGGGAGGCGGCCGGAAGTGGAGGAGCAACAATGGCGGAGAAGACCTTGGAGCCGCTGACGGAGCCGCTGAGTTCACAGGCGGCCGCCTCCACCCGGTGAGTGTAGAGCGAGAGGGCGAGCCCAGCCCGCAGAGGAGCCGCCGCTGCCGCCCCCCCTCCTCCTCCATTTTCTTCTCCTCCTTCGTCACAACTGCCGGCGCCGCCATCTTGGTTACTCGGGCCCTGCGTCGTGACGTCATTGCGTCGTCCTCCGACCATTGGTTGCCAGTGACGTCACCGCCAGCTCCCATTGGCCGCCGTCGCGCAGCACCCGCCGGCGACGTCACGCGAGGGTGGGTCGGCCTCACATTGACTCCTCCTCCTCGCAATGCTCCCTGGGTGTTGTAGTCTTTAACTGTTGTTGATGTTTGTGGCCAGAGATTCCTCAAGAATGTTAAAGAAGGAACTGCAGATTCTGGAGAATCGAGGGTTACACAAAAAGCTGGAGAAACTCAGCGGGTGCAGCAGCATCTAAGGAGCGAAGGAGATAGGCGACGTTTCGGGTCGAGACCCTTCTTCAGACTGGTCAGGGATCAGGGAAACGAGAGATATAGACGGTGATGTGGAGAGATAAAGAACAATGAGTGAAAGATATGCAAAAAGGTATTGGTGATAAGGGAAGCAGGCCATTGTAAGCTGTTTGTGGTGTGAAAATGAGAAGCTAGTGCTAGCAATGTTACAAAATTTTGAGATTTTAAAAATCAAGTCTGCAATTTATCCCATCAGATAAAGCATAACAAGAAGTTTAATTTGACACCTAATTTACTTTCATATCTTCAGTATTAAGAAAGTTATGGCCATTTTCATGCTCGGAAATGAGTATCTTGCTTCCCATTGCCTTTCAATTGACTTAACTCAAAAGCTGTGATCTGGAAAAATTAAAAGCCCATAACTTTATTAAAAATTAAGAGAACTCAATGAAATTTTCAGTCATTATAGATTGAAGCATTCTGAAACAAATATTAAACAATCTTACTTGGATTACCTGAAATTAAAGTATATAATTAGTTAGTTATCTAATTGTAGCTAATTACAAAATTCAATGAGTAGATCTAAACATCTATCAATTTCTTAAGAAAAGATAAACTTTTTTTTAATTGCCTAAGTGTCCAAATAACATTCACACAATAATCCACAATATAACGTAATTTTTAAATCTCATTTTCATGAATTTCTGGGCCAAATGGAAGGAATTTAGTGTTTAATGCCTGTAAATAAATGGCCATTTAAATCAACTAGCGAGTGGGTTTTAGCGGAATGCGGTGGATTGGAACGTTGCGGTTAGCGGTGAAGTCGGGGGGGAAAATACTGGGGGTTCATACATTTTTTGGGGAACCCATTTCGCAACATTAAAATAGTATTTATGCCTCCCAAAAAACCAACTTTTAATAAAAAAATAAAGTATTTACCTTTTTTTCTCCCCTACGGAAAATGCTTCCGGTGGTCTGCGGTCACGGCTTTTGAAGGTGATTTTTAAATTACTCTAGTTAACAAATAACTTAGAGTAATTTAAAAATACCTTAATGGATGAAATGTCGGAGCGATTTTTCTTCCGCAATTAAATCGCCCGACATTCATCGATTATCCTGGTCTGGTGAAAATCGGCACTTTAAGCCCGCCCCCCTCTGACAGGCGCTAAAGTCGCGCACACGGGGAGCGGCAGAAGTGCAGCGCCGCTAAAGGTAAGTTTTGTAACATACCTACTAGTGCGACTTGGGGGGGGGGGGGGGGGGGAGATGGAGAAGGAATGTCAGGGCCCGAGGGCTGAGGGAGAGGTGGGGGGTGGGGGGGGGGGGGGAAGGGAGCAGTCTGGGTTAACAGAATTGAGAAAATTCAATGTTTAAGCCCAGAGGATGCAGACTCCCCAAGCGGAATATGAGGTGCTGTTCCTCCAACTTGCGGTGTTGATCACTCTGGCCATGGAGGAGGCCCAGGACCGAGAGGTCGGATACGGAGTGGGAGGGGGAGTTGAAGTGCTGAGCCACCGGGAGGTCGGGTTGGTTATTGCGGACCGAGTGGAGGTGTTCGGCGAAACGATCGCCTAGCCTCCGCTTGGTCTCACCGATGTAGATTAGCTGGCATCTGGAGCAACGGATGCAGTAGACGAGGTTGGAGGAGGTGCAGGTGAACCTCTGTCGGACTTGGAATGACTGCTTGGGTCCCTGAAAGGAGTGGATGGGGGAGGTGAAGGGACAAGTGTAGCATCTCTTGCGGTTGCAAGGGAAAGTGCCCGGGGAAGGAGTGGAGCGGGAGGGAAGGGAAGAATTGACGAGGGAGTTGCGGAGGGAGCGGTCTTTGCGGAAGGCAGACAGGGGGGGGAGATGGGAAGATGTGGCGAGTGGAGGGGTCACGTTGGAGGTGGCGAAACTGGCGGAGGACTATCTGTTGTATGCGCTGGCTGGTGGGGTGAAAGGTGAGGACCAGGGGGACTCGGCCCTTGTTGTGAGTGGGGGAATGGGGAGAGAGGGCAGTGTTGCGGGGTATGGAGGAGACCCTGGTGTGAGCCTCATCGATAGTGGGGGAGGGGAAACCCCGTTCTCTGAAGAACGAGGACATTTGCGATGACCTGGTGTGGAACACGTCATCCTGGGAGCAGATGCGGCGTAGTCGGAGGAATTGGGAATAGGGGATGGAGTCCTTACAGGAAGCAGGGTGGGAGGAAGAGTAGTCCAGGTAGCTGTGGGAGTCAGTTGGTTTGTAGTGGATGTCAGTCAGGAGTGTGTCACCTGCAATAGAGATGGTGAGGTCAAGGAATGGTAGGGAAATGTCGGAAATGGTCCAAGTATATTTGAGTGCCGGATGGAAGTTGGTGGTGAAATGGATAAAGTCAGTTGCCTGCAATAGAGATTCCTCAAGAATGTCCTTCCTCAGATTTGGGGACCAAAACTGCACCCAGTACTCCAGGGCCCTGTACAACTGCAGAAGGACCCCTTTGCTCCTATACTCAACTCCTCTTGTTGTAGGGGGGGTTGCGCGTAAAAGGTCATCGGGTCAAAGGCCGTGATGTACTGCGCAGCTCAATCCATGTGGAGGACAAGGCAACTTCCGGCATACACTGTTAATGCACGGAATGCCTACTTGCTTACTCTTTAAAAACTGCTGAAAATGTAATTTGTTGCGCTGTAAATAATTGTGGAAATCGGGGTAAGCGTGAGAGACATTTATCCCACTTCTGAATTTCTAAAGTGAGGAGAAATGATGGTAGAGAGAAGCTAAATTCATCATTAAAAAAATCTCCAGGCGCACGAGTGGTGTGTGGAAAAGTACGTTTTCGAACATTATGCTGTTGAGATGTATATTTTGGCAAATAATAAAATGTCTTGACAGCTTAAACGCCCACTCCCTTTCAATCGCATATTGTTAATTTGCTGAGGTTGATTATATCCAATTAACAGTTAACAATTATGGCTTAATCCTTGGCTTGCATCTGAATAAAATGCAATTCAAAGCCCTGGAACATTTTGCGATTTTTTAAATTATAATTTTGCTTCAAAAAGCATATTCTTTTTGTTTGTAAAAACCCACTTCAGAACCGTGGGCGATTTTAACATTTTACAGCCAGATTTATCAGAAACTTTTTAGATACCAAGGGAATCAAGAATAAACATAAATAACGCCTTACTGTTGATGAAATGCAGTGATCAAACGCGATGATTCCCAATATTTTCAATCTTGATATTTGCACGGCCAATGTTCGCCGACCACTTTAGCTGTTGTTGTTCCTTCAGCTGTCGCTTCTCTCTACCGTCATTTCTCCTCACTTTTGGAATTCTGAAGTAGGATAAATGTCTCTCATGCTTACCCCGATTTTCATAATTATTTACAGCGCACAAATTGACCATTTCGACAGTTTTTAACAGGCCCACTACACTGGAAACACTGGTAAGTGCTTACATGCAGTTCATCACGTGTACTCCAGTTGGTGTTGCGTGGCAACATTACGGGTCATGGGTCGTGACCTCGACTGCCGTGTAACCTCCCTATAATGGCCAACATGCCATTTGCTTTCTTCACTGCTGCTGTACCTGCATGCTTACTTTCATAGACTGATGAACAAGGAACCCCAGAACCCATTGTACTTCCCCTTTTCCCAACTTGACACCATTTAGATAATAATCTGCCTTCCTATTTTTAACACCAAAGTGGATAACCTCACATTTATCCACATTAAACTGCCATGCATCTGCCCACTCACCCAACCTGTCCAAGTAACCCTGCATTCTCACAGCATTCTCCTCATAGTTCACACTGCCACCCAGCTTTGTGTTATCTGCAAATTTGCTAATGTTACTTTGAATCCCTTCAGCTAAATCATTGATGTATATTGTAAACAGCTGCGGTCCCAGCACTGAACCTTATGGTACCCCACTAGTCACCGCCTGCCATTCTGAAAGGGACCCGTTAATCTCTGCTCTTTGTTTCATGTATGCTGCTCAATTTTATATCTATGTCAATGTATATTGTAAATAGCTAGCATTAGGACCATCAGGAAGGGTGAGATACATCAGGAGATGGTTGGAGTAGGTACCTCAGGAGCAAGGAAAGATCCTCATTTCTCTCGCTCTCTCTCTGCCTGTATCTCCGTCCCTCTCTCTGTCTCTCTCTGTGCCTCTCACTCTGTCTCTCTCTCTGTCTCTCTCTGTGTCTCTCTCTCTGTCTCTGTCTCTCTCTCTCTCTATGTCTCTATTTCTCTTTCTGTTTCTCTCTCTCTCTGATTTTCTCTGTTTCTGTCCCTCTCTCGCCATCTCCCTCTGTCCCTCTCTCTGTCTCTCTCTTTCTCTCTCTGTCTGTCCCTCTCTCTCTCTCTCTCTGTCTTTCCCTCTCTCTCTCTCTGACTCTCTCTCTCTATGTCTCTCACTCTCTGTCTCTCTCTCTGTATCTTTGTCTCTGTCGCTCTTTGTCTCTCTCTCTGTCTCTGTCTCTCTCTGTCTGTCTCTCGCTCTCTCTCTCTCTCCCTCCCTGTCTGTCTCTCTCTCTCTCTTTCTCCCTTTCTCTCTCCCTTTCTCCCTCTCTCTCTCACTCTCTCTGTCTCTCTCTGTCTCCCTGTCTCTCTCTCTGTCTGTCTCTCACTGGCTCTCTCTGACTCTCTGTCTTTCTTTCTCTCTCTCCCGTAGTCTCTGCATCTCTCTCTCACTCTCACTCTCTCTTTCAGTCAGCTACATCACTACTATCGGAGTGGATTTCAAGATTCAGACGGGCGATGTTAATGGGGAGAAGGTGAAGCTGCAGATCTGGGAAACCGCTGGGCAAGAACGATTCTGTACAATCACGTCTACGTAAGTTAAATTCCCCTCTCCCTTTATTTGTCACAAACACATACAAGATGTACAGTGAAATGAAAATGGCAATGCCTGCAGGATTCCCTTTCCATCCCCCTCCTCTCCCCCTCCCTCTGCCTCTTAGTCTCCCCCCCTCCCTTTCCCTCTGCCCCCCTCCCTCGACCCCCCTCTCTCTCCGACCCCTCTCCCTCTTAGTCTCCACCCTTCCCTTTCCCTCGACCCCCCACTCTCCGATCCCTTTCTCCCACCCCCCTCTCCCTCTCCGGACTCTCACTAATAAACTCATAAGTGATAGGAACAGAATTAGGCCATTTGGCCCATCAAGTCTACGCCATTCAATAATGGCTGATCTACCTCTCCCTCCTAACCCAATTCTCCTGCCTTCTCCCAATAACCCCTGCCACCCGTACTAATCACCAATCTATCTATCTCTGCCTTAAAAATACCCACTAAGTTGTGGCCTCCACTGCCGTCTGTTGCAATGAATCTGTAACAGATTCACCACCCTCTGGCTAAAGAAATTCCTCCTCATCTCCTTCCAAAAGGAACGTCCTTTAATTCTGAGGCTGTGCCCTCTGGTTCTAGACTCTCCCACTGGTGGAAACATCCTCTCCACATCCACTCTATCCGGGCCTCTCACTGTGTGCTAAGGTTTCCATGAGCTCCCCACCCCCCCGTTCTTCTAAACTCCAGATAGTACAGGCCCAGTGCCGACAAACGCTCATCGTACATTAACCCACTGTAAGTTAACCTGGGATCTGTTGGCGTGAACCTCCTCTGGACCCTCTCCAAAGCTGGCACATCCTTCCTCAGATATGGGGCCCAAAATTGCTCACAATTACTCTGAATGCAGCCGGACGAGCACAACTGTACCTCCCCGTGAAGCCCAAAAACATTCAAACCTGCTTAACCTTACCCGCTGCCTCGAGGATATAAAGTACTGGATGGCCCAGAACATCCTCCAACTAAACGAGAGTAAGTCTGAGGTCATCCTTCTCGGCCCCTCGGACTCAATCAAAATGTTAGCAGGCAGCCCTGGAAGCCTTACCCCACTACTCAAACCTCACGTCAAAAACCTTGGCGTGATATTTGAGTCAGCACTGAAGTTTGACAAACAAGTCAATGCCGTGGTAAAAGCTAGCTTCTTTCAGCTTCGGATGATAGCTAAAATAAAACAATTCCTCCAGTTTGATGACCTCGAAAAGATCATCCATACATTTATCTCCTCCCGCCTAGATTACTGCAACTCCCTTTACACTGGCATCAGCCAATCTTCCCTGTCCCGCCTGCAACTCCCGCCGCAGCGAGACTCCTGACGGGCACCCGAAAAAGGGACCACATCACCCCGATCCTGACCTCTCTCCACTGGCTCCCTGTGCAGTTCCGAATAAATTTCAAGACCCTCCTCTTTGTCTACAAAGCCCACAATGGACTTGCACCCACCAACATTAAAAGTCTTCTCACCCACTACACCACCTCAAGGCCCCTCAGATCGGCCGACTTGGGGTTGCTGAATGTCCCGCAGTCTAGGCATAAGCTCAGGGGTGACCGCGCCTTTGCGGTCGCAGCTCCTAGACTGTGGAACAGCATCCCGCTCCCCATTAGAACGGCCCCCTCCATCGATTCCTTTAAGTCTATTCTAAAAGCGTATCTGTTCTCCCAAGCTTTTCCTGACGTCCTCTGAGTGAGGGCTATTTGTATATATGTATGTAGCCTGCGTGTGTATAACCATATAACAACCATATAACCATATAACAATTACAGCACGGAAACAGGCCTTCTCGGCCCTTCCAGTCCGTGCCGACCATTTATTTTACCCCAGTCCCATCTACCTACACTCAGACCAAACCCCTCCATTCCCTTCCCGTCCATATACCTATCCACTTTACTTTTAAATGTTAAAATCGATCCTGCCTCCACCACTTCTGCTGGAAGATCATTCCACACAGTCACCACTCTCTGAGTAAAGAAGTTCCCCCTCATGTTACCCCTAAACTTCTGTCCCTTAATTCTCATGTCATGCCCTTTTGTTTGAAACTTCCCTACCCTCAATGGGAAAAGCTTATCCACGTCAACTCTGTCTATCCCTTTCAATGCAATTCAATTCAATTCAATTCAAGTTTAATGTCATTGCACAAATACAAGTATAGGTACAACGAAATGCAGTTTAGCGTCAATCGTAGTGATAGCGATATAGAAAAACAAATACAGAGTGCAGTGGTAGCAGTATGGAAAATAAATAAATACAGGGTACAGACAAATCTATCAGCTGGGCTCCGAGTTCAGCAGTCGGATGGTGTAGTTGAAGAAGCTGTTCTTCGTCCGACTGGTGCGGGACCTGAGGCTCCTGTACCGCCTCCCTGATGGTAGGAGGGCCAACAGTCCATGATTAGGGTGTGAGGGGTCCTTGATGATCTTCCCGGCCCGCTTCAGGCACCGTTTTCGGTGGAGGGCATCCAAGGCAGGGAGCGGGGCACCGATGATGTACTGGGCGGTTTTCACCACCCGTTGTAGTGCCTTCCTGTCTGCCACGGTGCAACTGCTGTACCATACCGTAAAGCAGGTGGTCAGGATGCTTTCGATGGTGCAGCGGGAGAAGTTCGTCAGGATCTGGGGGGACAGGTGGGCTTTTTTGAGCCTCCTCAGAAAGTAAAGGCGCTGCTGTGCCTTTTTGATTAGCTTTGAGGTGTTGAGGGACCAGGACAGATCCTCCGAGATGTGTACCCCGAGGAATTTGTAGATGGAGACCCGCTCCACCTCAGTCCCATTTATATGGATGGGGGTGTGTCTGCCCCCTCTGTTCTTCCTGAAGTCAACAATTATTTCCTTCGTCTTCTGGGAGTTGAGGACGAGGTTATTGTTGGCACACCAGGTAGTCAGGTGCTGGACCTCCTCCCTGTAGGCTGATTCGTCATTATCACTGATCAGTCCTACCACCGTGGTGTCATCGGCAAATTTTATGATGGCGTTGGAGCCATACTTGGGGATGCAGTCATGCGTGAAGAGGGAGTAGAGGAGAGGGCTGAGCACACAGCCCTGTGGCACGCCGGTGTTCAGTGTTATAGTGGAGGAGGTGAGGTTGTTGACTCTAACAGGCTGTGGTCTGTTAGTGAGGAAATCCAGTGTCCAATTGCAGAGGGAGGTGGAGATGCCAAGACCGCTGAGTTTGGTGATCAAGCTAGCGGGTATGACAGTGTTAAAGGCAGAGCTGAAGTCAATAAACAGCAGCCTGATGTAGGTGTTGTTGCTGTCCAGGTGGGTCAGGGCAGAGTGTAGGGCTGTCGATATGGCGTCCTCTGTAGACCTGTTTGTCCGGTAGGCAAATTGGAGGGAGTCCAGTGTGGGGGGGAGGCTGGCTTTGAGGTGAGCCAGGATCAGCCGCTCAAAGCACATAGCGATGACAGGGGTGAGTGCCACTGGCCGGTAGTCGTTGAGACTCCCTGTCATTGATTGTTTGGGCACTGGCACAATGGTAGATGTCTTGAGGCAAGTGGGGACGACACCCTGGGCCAGTGACAGATTGAAAATGTCAGTGAGGACCAGGGATAGTTGTCCAGCACATGCCCTGAGCACCCGCCCGGGGATGCCATCAGGGCCGGCAGCTTTGTGCTCATTCACCTTGCTCAGTGCATCCTGTACAGCAGAGGTGGAGAGACTGAGGGGTTGTTCATTCGGGGGTGGAGCAACTTTGATGGCTGGAGTTTTGTTGTCCCGGTCAAAGCGAGCATAGAAGTGGTTTAGCTCATTAGGAAGGGAGGCGTTGTCCGGGGGGGGGGGTGTTGATTTTATGGTAGTCGGCAATGGACTTAATTCCTTGCCACATGCGCCTGGGGTCAGAGTTGTTTCAGAAATGCTCCTCAATCCGCTGTTTGTGATTGAGTTTGGCATTCCTAATTCCCTTTTTCAGATTGGCCCTGGATGAGCTGTATCCCTCAGCGTCGCCAGATTTAAAAGCGGCGTCTCGAGCCTTCAGCAGGAGTCTGACCTCCCTGCTCATCCACGGCTTCTGATTAGGGAAGGTCTTTATCACTTTGTGGGTGGTGACGTTATCAGTGCAGAATCTTATGTAGTCCAGAACAGTTGAGGTGTATGAATTTATGTCCACTTGGGAGTTAAAGGTGGCCTGGGTGGCAAACAAACTCCAGTCTGTTTGCTAAAACTGTTCCTGTAAGACAGAGACAGCCCCCTCAGGCCAGACCTTCACTGTCCTCACGGTAGGTTTCACACGTCTGATCAGAGGTGTGTATTTGGGGAGCAGGAACAGAGAGAGGTGATCAGACTGTCCCAGGTGGGGGAGGGGAAGGGCTTTGTATGCTTCAGTAATATTAGTATATACTAGGTCCAAAAGATTGTTACCTCTGGTTGGGCAGGAGACATGTTGGTGGAATCTGGGGAGCACAGTTTTTAGGTTGGAGTGGTTAAAATCGCCAGCAACAATAAAAGCCCCCTCTGGGTGGGCAGTTAATTGTTTGCTGATAGCAGCTTGCAGCTCTTCCATTGCAAGCCTGGCATTAGCGTCCGGGGGTACATAGACTGCAGTGATGACAGTCGATGTAAATTCCCTGGGCAGATAGAAGGGCCTGCACTTTAACATCAGGTATTCTAGGTCAGCAGAGCAGTGGCTACCAATCCTGACAGCGTCTGTGCACCATGAGTTGTTCACATAGATGCACAGTCCGCCGCCCTTGGTCTTACCGGATTCCTCCGCAGATCTGTCGGCCCTGAAGACAGTGCGCCCCTCCAGCTCGACGGCGTTGTCGGGAATGTTGTCGGTGAGCCATGTCTCGGTGAAGACCATGGCGTTGCAGTCGGCGATCCGTCTGTGTGTGGTGATGCGCAGCCGAAGTTCGTCGGTTTTACTCACCAGGGACCGGACATTCGCGAGGAAGATGCTGGGCAGAGCTGGCTGGTGCGGGTCTGATCTCAGCCTAGCCCGATGGCCTCCGCGTTTCCCACGTCGCTGTTTGCGGTCCCTGCGCCGCCTCCGGACACTTCCTGTTGGGAGAGCGGGTCCGCTAGACCACGGTGACCTGATGATCTCCGGCGGCAGTTTAAAGTTGTGGCTTCTGGTGCTCGGTTCGTAGAGGCGTCCGAGCTCAAGTAGCTCCTGACGGCCGTACAGAGTCTTCGCTCGAGTGCTCCGGGCGAAAACTAAGGTAAGTATAAATAGGGAGAAAAAAACTATCTCGCTAAAACTACGGAGACGCAGAGCCTCGCATTGTACACGCGACGCCATCTTGGAATGGTGTCTAGAGATGCTGGCAAAGCAGCAGACACAGATGAGAGCAGCAATAATTCATCATTTTAAAGACGTCAATCAAGTCCCCCCTTAACCTTCTGCGCTCTAAAGAATAAAGACCCAACTTGTTCAACCTTTCTCTGTAACTTAGTTGCTGGAACCCAGGCAACATTCTAGTAAATCTCCTCTGTACTCTCTCTATTTTGTTGACATCCTTCCTATAATTAGACGACCAGAATTGTACACCACACTCCAGAATTGGTCTCACCAATGCCTTGTACAATTTTAGCATTACTTCCCTACTCCTATATTCAATGCTCTGATTGATAAAGGCCAGCACACCAAAAGCTTTCTTTACGACCCTATCTACATGCAATTCCACCTTCAGGGAACTATGCACAGTTATTCCTCAATTCCCTACCATTTGCTATGTACGTCCTATTTTGATTTGTCCTGCCAAGATGTAGCACCTCACACTTATCAGCATTAAACTCCATCTGCCATCTTTCAGCCCACTCTTCCAAATGTTCCAAATCTTTCTGCAGACGTTGAAAATCTATTTCATTATCCACAGCACCACCTATCTTAGTATCATCTGCATACTTACTCATCCAATTTTCCATCGAATCATCTAGATCATTGATGTACATGACAAACAACAGTGGACCCAACACAGATCCCTGAGGCACCCTACTGGTCACCAGCTTCGAACCTGACAAACATCCATCCACCATTACTCTCTGGCATCTCACATTCAGCCACAGTTGAATCCATCTTGCTACTCCGCCATTAACACCCAAAGATTGAACCTTCTTAACCAACCTTCCATGGGGAACCTTGTAAAAGGCCTTACTGAAATCCATATAGACAACATCCACTGCTTTACTACCCTCGTCAATTTCCCTAGTAACCTCTTCAAAAAATTCAAGAAGATTAGTCAAACATGACCTTCCAGGCACAAATCCATGTTAACTGTTCTTGATCAGACCCTGTTTATCCAGATGCTTATATATGTTATCTCTAAGTATCCTTTCCATTAATGTGCCCACCACTGACGTCAAACTAACAGGTGTATAATTGCTAGTTTTATTCTTTGAACCCTTTTTAAACAATGGAACAACATGCGCAGTACGCCAATCCTCCGCCACTATTCCCGTTTCTAATGACTTTTGAAATATTTCTGTCATAGCCCCTGCTATTTCTACACTAACTTCCCTCAATGTCCCAGGGAATATCCTGTCAGGACCTGTATACTACTCTTATAACAAATGTAAAGCACTTTGGTCAATGAGAGTTGTTTTTAAATGTGCTATATAAATAAACGTGACTTCATTTGACCGTATGGAGTCTCAGCATTACATCCCTGTTTTTGTAAACTAGTAACATTAGCAAATTTGCAGATGACACAAGGCTAGGTGGCAGTGTGATCTGTGAGGAGGATGCTATGAGAATGCAGGGTGACTTGGACAGGTTGGGTGAGTGAGCAGATGCATGACAGATGCAGTTTAATATGGATAAATGTGAAGTTATCCACTTTGGCTGCAAAAATAGGAAGGCAGATTACTATCTGAATGGTGTCAAGTTGGGAAAAGGGGAAATACAACGGGATCTGGGGGTCCTTGTTCATCAGTTAATGAAAGTAAGCTTGTAGATCTAGCAGGCAGTGAAGAAATCGAATGGCATGTTGGCCTTCATAACATGAGTATAGGAGCAAAGAGATCCTTCTGCAGTGGGTACACAGAAGGCTGGAGAAACTCAACGGGTGCAGCAGCATCTAAGGAGCGTAGGAGATAGGCAACGTTTTGGGCCGGAACCCTTCTTCAGGTCCTTCTGCAGTATTGTGTTTAGCTTTGGTCTCCAAATTTGAGGAAGGACATTCTTGCTATTGAGGGAGCACAGCGTAGGTTCACAAGGTTAATTCCCGGGATGCGGGACTGTCAGATGTTGATAGAATGGAGCGGCTGGGCTTGCATACTCTCGAATTTAGAAGGATGAGAGGAAATCTTATTGAAACATAAGATTATTAAGGGTTGGGATACTCTAGAGGCAGGAAACATGTTCCCGATGTTGGGTGAGTCCAGAACCTGGGGTGACACAGTTTAAGAATAAGGGGTTGGCCATTGTGAAGGGAGATGAGGAAACACTTTTTCACCCAGAGAGTTGTGAGTCTGTGGAATTATTTGCCTCAGAGGGCAGAGGAGGCTGGTTCTTTGGATACTTTCAAGAGAGAGCCAGATAGAGCTCTTAAAGATTGTGGAGTCAATGGATATGGGGAGAAGGCAGGAACGGGGTACTGATTGTGGATGATCAGCCATGATCACAGTGAATGGCGGTGCTGGCTCGAAGGGCCGAATGGCCTACTCCTGCACCTGTTGTTTATTGTCTATTGACTTGCAAATTAACTTTGTGGGGAGTTCTCCCCCTCACCCCCTATCTCACCCCCTCCCTCTCCCCCTTCCTCTCCCTCCCCCCACCCCCCCTCCCCTCCTCTCCCTCCCCACAATAGGAAGCATTTTATTGGGATGAATCACAGCACGGTTTAGGAACAGCTCCGTCCAAGACCCACAAGTAATCGCGGAGAGTTGTGAGGGAAGGCAATGCAGATGCCAATCCTGCTGAGTTACTCCAGCACTTTATACCTGTCCACGTTCTCCAGAGATCTAAAGATGGCGGCGCTGGGTTAACAGCTGCGGCCCACCTGCAGTCCGTCTATTATTTTTATTTTTATGTCCTGTTTTTGTTTGGGTTAGTTCGTTTTGTTGGATTGTGTGTGTATGTGGGTGGGGTGGGTGGGGAGTAACATGTCCGGGTCTCTTCCTTCTGGGGGGGGGGGTGCGACTTTCTGTCGTATTCCCCGTCTCTGTCTGCGCCGAGGCCTAATGGCGGAGCTGGAGGCCTCGGGCCCGGGGCGGTTCCAGTAGCGGCGGCGGCAGTAGCGGCGACGGCCCGACTACCGGAGCGGTTCCGGCAACGGCGGCGGCGGCAGCAGTGAAAACCCGACTCCAGGAGCGGTTCCAGCAGCGGCGACCCGACTACCGGAGCGGCTCCAGCAGCGGCGGCGGCGGCAGCAGCAGCGGAAACCCGACTCGGTCCCGGGGCGGCGACCCGACTACCGGAGCGGTTCCAGCCGCGGCGGCAGCAGCAGCAGCGGAAGCCCGACTCGGTCCCGGGGCAGCGACTCGACTACCGGAGCGGTTCCGACAACGGCGGCGGCAGCAGCAGCGGAAACCCGACTCGGTCCCGGGGCGGCGACCCGACTACCGGAGCGGTTCCAGCCGCGGCGGCAGCAGCAGCAGCGGAAACCCGACTCGGTCCCGGGGCGGCGACTCGACTACCGGAGCGGTTCCGGCAATGGCGGCGGCAGCGTCAGCGGAAACCCGACTCGGTCCCGGGGCGGCGACCCGACTTGGTCCCGGAGCAGTTGCAGCGGCCCGACCACGGGCCCGGTGGACCCCCCAGGCCGCGGAGTTGAACTGGCCCACTCGTGGAGCTCGGTTGAACCGCGGGACTGACTTACCATCGCACAGTGCGGTCGCGGCATCGGAGGCCTGGATCACCTCGGCGCAGAGGGAAACAAAGAGGGAAGAGACACAGACTTTAAGTTGTGCCTTCCACCACAGTGAGGAGGTGTTTGGTGAACTCACTGTGGTGGATGTTAAATTTGTGTTTATTGTGTATTCTGTCATTTTTGTTTATTTATTTGTAATTATATGTATGACTGCAGGGAAACAGAGTTTCGTTCAGACCGAAAGGTCTGAATGACAAATAAAGAATCTAATCTAATCTAATCTAAAAGATGCTGCCTGTCCCGGTGAAGGAGAGACAAAGAGAGACACAGAGGGAGAGATAGAGACATATAGAGAGAGACAGACAGTGAGACACGGCGAGAGAGAGAGAGACAGAGAAAGTTTCAGAGGGAGACAGAGAGAGAGAGAGAGCGAGAGAGAGACAGACAGACAGAGAGAGAGTGTCAGAGAAAATGTGAGAGAGAGACAGAGAGAGAGAGAGACAGAGATAGAGAGAGCGAAAGAGAGACAGAGAGAACGAGAGAGACAGAGGGAGAGAAAGAGAGAGAGACAGACAGACAGAGAAAGAGAGAGAGAGACGGAGAGAGAGAGAGGAGAGAGTGAAAGAGACAGAGCCAGATAGACAGAGCCAGAGAGAGAGCCAGAGAGTGAGGGAGAGACATAGAGGGAGACAGACAAAGAGAGAGGGAGGGAGCGACATAGAGACAGAGCCAAAGAGAGAGAAATATAGAGAGAGACAGACAGGGAGACACGGCGAGAGAGACAGAGAAAGATTCAGAGAGAGGGAGACAGAGAGAGACAGACAGAGAGAGAGAGAGAGAGAGAGATTGAGAGAGACAGAGAGAGACACACACAGCGAGAGAGAGAGAGACGGAGGGAGAGACTGACAGACAGACAGAGATGGGGAGAGAGACAGAGAGAGGGAAACAGAGAGAGAGAGAGAGATAGAGAGAGACAGAGAGTGCGAGACAGCCAGAGAGACAGAGAGACAGACAGAGAGACAGACACAGAGAGAGTGTGAGAGAGAGAAACAGACAGACAGAGAGACAAACAGCGGGAGAGAGACAGAGAGAGGGAAAGAGAGAGAACGAGAGACAGACAGAGAGAGAGAGAAAGAGAGACAGACATAGAGACAGACAAAGAGACAGACAGAGAGAGACGGAGAGAGAGAGAAGGGGAGAGCCAGAGAGAGAGCCAGAGAGACAGTGCCAGAGAGCCAGAGACAGGGAGAGACAGACAGACAGACAGACAGACAGACAGACAGACAGACAGACAGACAGACAGACAGACAGACAGACAGACAGACAGACAGACAGAGAAAGAGACTGAATGTGACAGAATGTAACAGAAAGACACAGAAAGAGTGAGAAAGAGACAGAGGGAGACCGACAGACAGAGAGAGAGACAGACAAAGAGAGAGAGAGAGAGGGAGACAGAGAGAGGCAGATATAGAGACCGAGAGAGAGACAGACAAAGAGAAAGAGATACAGAGCGAAGTACAGAGAGAGACAGACACAGACAGAGAGAAAAAAAGAGAGAGAGAAAGAGACAGAGAGAGACAAAGAAAGGGAGTGAAACAGAGGGAGACGGAGAGAAAGACAGAGACAGAGGGAGAGGGAGAGAGGCAGAGAGGGAGAGACATAGACAGAGAGAGATAGAGAAAGAGACTGAAAGAGAGACAGACAGAGAAGGAGAGAGACAAAGAGATGCAGAGACAGAGAAACACAGAGAGTGAGAGAAAGAGATGCAGAGAGAGAGGGGGAGACAGAGGGGGAGACAAAGGGGGAGACAGAAGGAGAAACAGAGAGAGAGCTAGAGAGAGAGAGAGAGACAGACAGAGAGAGTGACACAGAGAGAGAGAGAGAGAGAGAGAGAGAGAGAGAGAGAGAGAGAGAGAAAGGGAGACAGTTACCAAGAGAGAGAGAGATAAGAGACAGAGAGAGATAGGGAGTGACAGACAGAGAGAGAATGCTGGAGTAATTCAGCATGTCAGGCAGCATCTGTGGAGAAGATAGACACAAAGTGCTGGAGTAACTCAGCAGGTCAGGCAGCATCTGTGGAGAGAAGGAATGGGTGACATTTTGGGTCGACACCCTTTGGTTTAATTTAGTTTACAGATGCAGCGTGGAAACGGGTCTTTCGGCCCGCGGAGTCCGTGCCGACCAGCGATCACCCTGTACACCAGCACTATCCTACGCACATTCAGGATAATTTAACAATTTTGCGGAGGCTGATTCATCTACAACCCTGAATGTCTTTGAAATGTTGGATGGAAACCGGAGCACTTGCAGTAAAAACCCATGCAGGTCAAGGTGAGAACGTGCAAACTCTACACAGACAGCTCCCATAGTCAGGATCATACCCGGATCTCAGGTGGTGAGGCGGCAACTGTACCGCTGCACCACTGTGCCACACAGAATTATATAACGGCTTCCTCTGCCATAAACGCACCCAACATGTGCTGGTGATGTCCTATTTCCCAGCTTGTTGACCGTCTGTGTTCCCCTCCTCCAGGATTTAGGAGCCGTTGCTGTGGACGGAGAGACGGGGACATGAGCGGCCATTGAAGGTGGTCAGGGTGCCGTTGAGCCTCCCTCCCCCCCCATCTGCTCGGTGTGTGGGCTGAGCTTCGAGGGGCTGAGCTTTGATGGAGGACCACATGACGGGGCATAACATGGACAAGCGTTATGAGTGTGACGTGTGTGGCAAGGCCTGGCAGTGCCTGAGCGAGCTGGAGATCCACCGGCGGGAGCACACGGGAGTACGCCCCTTCGACTGATCAGAGTGCGGAACGAACTTCACCTGCTACGACAACCTGCTGCACCACAAGCGCGTGCACAAGTGCGAGCAAGCTGGAGATCCACCGGCAGGAGCACACGGGAGAACGGCCCTTCACCTGCTCCGACTGCGGCAAGAGCTTCAAGATGGCGAAACACCTGAAGGTGCATCGGCGGATGCACACGGGCGAGAAGCCCTATTACTGCTCCATCTGCGGCAAAAACATTACCCAGTTGTCGGGGCTGCAGGAGCACCGGCAGGTGCACAGCAGTGAGCGGCCCTTCACCTGCTCTGACTGTGGCAAAGGCTTTAAGTCGTTGCCAGAGCTGAAACAGCGCAGGCGCCTGCACACCGGGGAGCGGCCCTACACCTGCAACGACTGCGGCAAGGGCTTCACTCGCTCTGGTAGCCTGCTGGTGCACCAGCGCACCCACACCGACGAGCGTCACTACACCTGCGGCAAGAGCTTCACCCATTCCAGCACCCTGCTGTCAGACCAGCGCACCCACGCCGGCGAGCGCCCCTTCACCTGTGCCCAGTGTGGCAAGAGCTTCACCCAGTCCAGCAACCTGCTGGTGCACCAGCGTACCCACACCGGCGAGCGTCCCTACACCTGCACCCAGTGCGGCAAGGGCTTCACCCGCTCCTCCAGGCTGCTGTCCCACCAGCAGGTGCACGCCGGCGACCGCCCCTTCCCCAGCCCGGTGAGTGGAGAGCACTTTGCCATGGCCTCCCATGCCCTGCAGGCCCGTACGAAGCTCTCCAAAAAGGGGGGTGGCATGACAGGATTCCAAAAATGTAATGTGAAATAATGTGCACGCAGCGCACATCATGAGCACGAAGCTTTTTATGTCTGGGTTCCATGACCTGCTTAAGGGCCTTGAAAGCTCTGAGGTTTTAGATTCTCTCTGGTGCATTCTGAGCCTTATTTTGGAGTTTTTTGCACCAAATTTATGACCAATATTTCAGAAATCATTTTGGTTGAGTCAAGAGTAATGAGTGGGTGGAATGGGATGATTGGGGTCATTGTTGTATACATTTTTTTTTTAAATTAAGAATTGTTGTCCTTGTTTTAATAATCAAGTTGTACTGTTGTAAAATGTTATCTGTAATGTTATAAAGGAGCAGGCAAAAACTGCAAATAAAATCGTGTGTGGACGCGGTGCCGACAGACAAGAAGCCGAAGCCAAAGAAGCGAATAGAAACGAGGCCGAAACGCGAATGAACCGTAAGAGTCTGAAGACGAAACACCTACTAACCGAAAGGATGAGACGCCTAAATTCAAGCTAACCAAAAGCGAGGGATGCCTAAACGCCTACGAACCGAAAGGCTGCGTCGCCTAAAAGCAAACTTACCGAATGGCCGCTCAGTCGATACGCCACCTACCCGAAAGGCTGCGGCGCCTACAGGTCAACGGACCGACAGCCGCTCAATAGAAAAGTCCAATAACGGACTTGGAATTGCCAGGGGGCGGGACTTCACAGCGATTGGTCCAGACCCCCGCGTCCATCACATCACCGTGAAGCATGAACATTATCCCAAACCTCCGCTCCACCCAACCCACAGCCCAAATATATGGGTCCAGTTTCCCTTGTTCCCCTTAGGCTACAGATCTTTGGCTCAGATTTAGAAGGTGTGTTTTATTGATAAGAAATTGTATAATTACTCTCATTTTCCATTGTTCTTTAACTGGAGACCAAGAAGCACTGAGCAACGTGTGTGCTCTTTGTAGATCTCGCCACTCCTGTCTGGTAAATTGATTAAAAGATTGCTTTGGTTTACATTTAACAATTTTGTGGCTGTCTGCTTTCTTTAAGTGAAGAACTTTGACAACTGTGCTCTTTGGAATTCTCCAGAATTAAGGTTGCACTATCAATAATTATGGAAAATCCCAACCATTCAGGAATGATCAGAAATTATTCTCGCCTCCATGCATATCTGTAGCCGTAGGGCAGTCAGACACGTCCCCACTAATTCAAAGATAGTTCCTGTACTTGGCCATATCGTTTGGCCGCTGTTGTATTTTATTTGTTTAATGGATTTGATTAGATTAGCAAATGTTTCCTTTCCGACAAGGGTCTTTCCTCTGAGGAGTTTCTATGGCAACATGCCCACTCTTGTCTTTATGAAGAGACTCACGATTTGTTCTGCAAGGTATGACGGACAAATAGCTGTACGAAGTAAAGTCTTGATGCATTTGTGCCTTACGTAACAAATAACGCAAGTTTTTCCTGACCTCACTGTGTTCTTCAGAATTCATGTTGTGATATCAACAGTGAAATTGATTAGTAGGACTGGATGTTACAATCCCTAATTGATATTTGGTATTCTTGGGGATGACCACTAGGTGATTTTGCTACCAATCAGGCACATCTTCAGTTGTGTACCTCAACATCACTGGGTGTTTCGACCTTTTATCACAAGACACCCTCAGCCGAGGCAGGCCCACCGCGGGGTGTTCAGACCTGGGTGTGTGACTTATGGTTAGCCTCCAGATGGTCACGTGGCAGCCCAGGCAGCATCTTTTCTCTTCAGTCACAGCAAGTGACTGCTTCAAGAAAATGCAAACAATCTCGAGAAATGATAAGAAATTATTCTTGCCCCCATGCATATCTTTAGCCATACGGCAGTCGGACACCTCCCCACTACAAAGATAGTTCCTGCACTTGACAATATTATTTGGTGTTTGGCAGCTGAAACAAGCCAGCGGGACTACAGACAACCTCGCACCCGGGTGAATCACCCCATGTGGGCGTCTGGGGGGGGGGGTGAATCACCCTGGTAGGGGGTCGTGGTGCCGGTTCAGTGCGGTTAGTAATTGTATAATTGTCCTTTTATAATTGTATATGTTTCTATAAGATCCTCCCTCATCCTTTTAAACTCCAGTGAATACAAGCCCAGGTTTTTCAATCTTTCCTCATATGACAGTCCCGCCATCCCAGGGATCAATCGCATGAACCTAAGCTGCTCTGCCTCAATCTCAATTACGCCCTTTCTCAAATTCAGTTAAACTTTATTACCATATATTCATTCATCTTGAGAACATACACGGCATGATTAGCAAGTTTGCAGATGGTACTAAAGTAAAATTGGCCAGTACAGTGTCAGTGGTTATGGGGAGAAGGCAGAAAAATTGGGTTAGGAGGGAGAGGTCGATCAGTCATGATTGAATGGCAGTGTAGATTTGATGGGCTGAATAGTTTAAGTCTGCTCCTACTTGTGGGAGAGTCTAGGACGAAGGGGTCATAGCCTCAGAATTAAAGGACGTTCTTATAGATATGAGATGGGGTGAAATTTCTTTAGTCAGAGGGTGTTGAAAATGGAATTCTTTGCCACAGACTGCGGTGGAGGCCAAGTAGGTGGATAAGGCAGAGATTTACATTGTCTCTGAAATTTACGTTGAGGTCGGAGTCACGACTTTTGTTCCCGATTCCGACTCCAGCAGCACCAAAATTGGTCCGGCGACTCCGACTTCACCGCCCTGCTTCGGAGAGCTCGGAGGAAGGCTGAAAAGCAGGAAATCCATGGTGGTTATCACCGGCTTGCTTTCAGTTCCTCACCTTGCCCACCTCGCTCAGATCACACCCGCCCCCCCCCCCCCCCACTCCCCCCGCCTACCTGGACAAGAGGATTTTTCCCATTGATTAAAAACTAGTGATATATTAATATGTTTTAAAAAATGACATTCTCTCTGCTGCCCCTGCTGGTGGGAGGGGGAGGGACTATAAAACCCGGACGTGGTGTGCCGGAAGTTAAAATGCACTACTGCAAATGGTGGCTTGGGTGCTTTGGCTTGAAGTTAAAAGGCACTACTGCAAATGGTGGCTTGGGTGCTTTGGCTTGAAGTTAAAAGGCACTACTGCAAATGGTGGCTTGGGTGCTTTGGCTTGAAGTTAAAACTACTCCGAATGCGGCTTGGGTGCCTTGGCTTGAAGTTAAAAGGCACTACTGTGAATGGTGGCTTGGGTGCTTTGGCTTCAAGTTAAAAGGCACTACTGCGAATGGTGGCTTGGGTGGGGTTGGTACTGGAAATATTGGAGTTGGTGGAGAGGTGGAATATTGCTTCGGGGGACCAGCCCTCCTGTGTGAACATGGGACCCAACGGTTCCCACTTAGTCTAATATATATATAGAGAGAGAAAGAGAGAGAAAGAGAGATAGACATATATATATATGTCTATCTCTCTTTCTCTCTCTCATTCTCTCTGTCTCTCTCTCCCTCCCTCCATCTCTGTATCTCTATCTCTCTCTCTCTCTCTGTATCTCACTGTCTCGCTCTGTATTTCTCTTTCCCTTGCTCTTTTTCTCTCTCTCTCCCTCTCTCCCTCTCTCTCTCTCTCTCTACCGTTGCTACGGCGGGATGGGCAGCTCTGATTGGCAGAGGGTGCTGTGCGGACAAGGGGTGGGGCTACGGCTCGACCTATAGGACATGGTCACCTGTGGCAGCACGCGGCTCTGATTGATCGGAGGGGGCCAGACCTGGTCCTTTGTCTGAAGAAGAGTCTTGACCCGAAACATCACCTATCTCCTTCGCTCCTTAGATGCTGCTGCACCCACTGAGTTTCTCCAGCTTTTCGTGTAACCCTCGATTCTCCAGCATCTGCAGTTCCTTCTTTATTCCTTTGTGCTGTCGGGGACGTGGGAAGTGGAACCTGCTCCCATTGGCCGCTGCCGCTGCCCGTCAGTGCGGGCGGGGTGGGGGGCAGCTTTGCGGGCGGGGGGTGGGGGGAAGCGAGTGAGTGAGGGCTGGGCGTCCTCTGGTCCTCTGACTGGAGCGCCCACCTGGCGGCGGGATGCCGTAGTGTAACCCGTCCACGATCCCCAGAAACGCTGGCGGGCAGTCCCCCTCGGATTGGGTGTGACGGCACAGTGCAGAGCCGCCCCTCTTCTTCCTCAACCCACCCTCTCCTCTCCATCCCCTGCACCCCTCAGCTCTCCATCCACTTCACCCCGATCCCCTCACCCCTCCACTCCAACCCCTTCCTCCCCCTCCCCTTCACCCCCTTCATCCCCTTCCTCCCCCTCCCCTTCGCTCCTTTCCTCCACCTCCTCCTCACCCCCTCCTCTCCATACCCCTTTCCTCCCACCTCTCGCCCCCCTGCCCTCCATCTCCCCACCCCCTCACGCCCTCCCCTCCATCTCCCTTCACCCCCTTCCTCCCCTTATCCCTCACCCCTCCTCTCCACCCCCCCCGCCCTCCACCCCCCATCACCCTCACACCCACCTCTTGATAGTAATGTCCTATTTGCCACCTTGTTGACACTCTGTGTTCCCCTCCTGCAGGGTTTAGGAGCCGTTGCTATGGACGGAGGGGCGGGGACATGAGCGGCAATTGAGGGCGCCCAGGGTGCTGGTGAGCCCCCACCCCCCCCCCCCCCCCCCATCTGCTCGGTGTGCGGGCTGAGCTTCGAGGGGCTGAGCTTCGATGGAGGACCACATGACAAGGCACAACAAGGAGAAGCGTTATGAGTGCGACGTGTGGCAAATCCTGGCAGAAGCCATACCTGCTGGAGACCCACCGGCGGGTACATACGGGAGAACGCCCATTCGATTGCTCCAACTGCGGCAAGAACTTCGCCCGCTACGACGGCCTGCAGTAGCACAACCGCGTGCACTCCGGCGTGAGGCCCTTCACCTGCTCTAACTGCAGTAAAGGCTTCAAGACGGCAAAGATCCTGAAAACCCACCGTTGGGTGCACACGGGCGAGAAGCCCTTCAGGTGCTCCACCTGTGGCAAGAGCTTTACCCATTTGTCAGGGCTGCAGGAGCACCGGCGGATGCACAGCAGTGAGCGGCCCTTCACCTGCTCCGACTGTGGTAAAGTCTTCAAGACGACCAATGTCTTGAAGATCCACCGGCGGGTGCACACAGGAGAACGCCCCTTCGACTGCTCAGAGTGCGGCAAGAACTTCAGCCGCTACGACAGCCTGCTGCGGCACAACCACGTGCACTCCGGCGAGAGGCCCTTCACCTGCTCCGACTGCGGAAAAAACTTCAAGACGGCGAAGGTCCTGAAGAACCACCGGCTGGTGCACACGGGAGAGAAGCCTTTCGGCTGCCCCACCTGCAGTAAGAGCTTTACCTGGTTATCAGGGCTGCAGGAACACCAGCGCGTGCACAGCAGTGAGCGGCCCTTCACCTGCTCTGACTGTGGCAAAGGCTTCAAGTCGTCCGCGGACCTGAAGAAGCACAGACGCCTGCACACTGGGGAGCGGCCCTACACATGCAGCGACTGCGGCAAGGGCTTCACCCACTCCAACAGCCTACTGGTGCACCTGCGCATCCACACCGGCGAGCGCCCCTACACCTGCACCCAGTGTGGCAAGGGCTTCAGCCAGCCCACCAGCCTGTTGGTGCACCAGCGCACACACACTGGGGAGCGCCCCTACACCTGCGCCCAGTGCGGCAAGAGCTTCACCCACTCCACCAAGCTGCTGTACCACCAGAGCACACACACTGGCGAGCGCCCCTACACCTGCGCCCAGTGCGGGAAGGGCTTCACCCGCTCCAGCAACCTGCTGCTGCACCAGCGCACCCACACCGACTAACAATCTACACCTGCACCTAATGCGGCAAGGGCTTTATCCGCTCCTCCAACCTGCGGACCCACCAGCAGGTACACGCCGGCGACCGTCTTGTCCCCAACCCGGTGTATGGAGAGCGCTTTGCCAAGGCCTCCCACACCCTGTCTCACCAGCGCGTGCACACCAGTGGCCAGCTGACGACTGCCCGTTCTGCGGTGAGGAGTTTGGGAGCTCGCGAGGGTTGCGGCAGCAGCGGCAGGCCCACGCATTCGAGCGGCTGCTCCCACTGCGGCAAGCGTTTCAAGAACGCAAGGGTCCTGCGGGAGCACCAGTGAATACACACCAGAGACAGACCCTTTGTGTGCGCTGAGTGTGGCAAGGGTTGCACCCGCGTCCAGCCTGTGGCAGCACCGGCGGGTGAAACCACCCACTCACCCTCCCCCCACAGTCACTCCTCCCCCCAGTCACCCCTCCCCCCACACCCCCTCCCCCCACTCACCCCTCCCCCACTCCTCCCCACTCATCCCTGCGCCTCGCCCCACGGCACACTCACCCTCCCCCCACTCACCCCTCCCCCCACTCACCCCTCCCCACTCATCCCCACGCCTCACCCCCTCCCCCACACACCCTCTCACCCCTTCCCCCTCTACCCCTCCCCCCACTCACCCCTCCCCATACACCCCCCAACTTACCCCCCCACTCACCACTTCCCACTCCCCCCAATCCCCCACTACCCCCTCCCCCGACTCAACCCACCCCCTCTCACCCATCCCACCACTCGCCCCCACAACTCGGTGGATATATACAGAGTGACCCTTTATGTGTGTCGAATGTGGCAAGGGTTTCACCTGCATGTCCAGCCTGTGGCGCCACCGGCGTGCCCGCGCCTGTGAACCTCTCTTCCACGTCCCGTGGTAAGGGCTTCACCCACCTTGACCACCTGCTGGAGTCCACACAGGTCAGCGCCCCTTCACCTGTCCGCTCTGAGGCAAGGCCTTTTTCCTGCTCCTCCAGCCTGCGGGCACACCGCCACGTGGATAAGTGATGTTTTGGTCGACACAAAATGCTAGAAGGAATGGGTAACTTTTTGTGTCAAGCTCCTCTTCAGCCTTGACCCGAAACGTCACCCATTCCTTCTCTCCAGAGATGGTGCCTGTCCGCTGAGTTACTCCAGCACTTTGTGTTAAAGTCAAAGAGTGATACAGTGTGGAAACAGGCCCTTCGGCCCAACTTGTCCCAGCTAGTCTCGTCCCACGCGTTTGGTTCTTATTGCCCCAAACATGTCCTATCCATTTACCTGTCTAACTGTTTCTTAAAGGTTGGCATAGTCCCAGCCTCAACAACCTCCTCTGACAGCTCTTTCCAAACACCCACCAACCCTGAAAAATTTACCCCTCAGATTCCTATTAAATATTTTCCCATTCACCTTGAACCCATGTCCTCTGGTCCTCGCTTCTCCTATTCTGGGCAAGAGATTCTGTGCATCTATCTAAATTGTGTTCCATGCAGGATTCCAGCATCTGCTAGCCAGTTCTCTATCCACATCAATACTGAACCCCCTTAAAGCACACGGTATTGGGGGTTCAGTATTGATGTGGATACAGAACTGGCTAGCAGACAGGAAGCAAAGGGTAGGAGTAAATGGGTCCTTTTCAGAATGGCAGGCAGTGACTAGTGGGGCACCACAAGGCTCAGTGCTGGGACCCCAGCTATTTACAATATATATTAATGATTTGGATGAGGGAATTCAATGCAACATCTCCAAATTTGCAGATGACACCAAGCTGGGGGTATAGTTAGGTGTGAGGAGGATGCTTGGAGGCTGCATGGTGATTTGGATACGCTGAGTGAATGGGCAGATGCATGGCAGATGCAGTATAATGTGGATAAATGTGAGGTTATCCACTTTGGTACAAAAACATGAGGGTATACTATTATCTGAATGGTGGCAGATTAGGAAAAGGGGAGATGCAACGAGACCTGGATGTCATGGTACACCAGTCATTGAAAATAGGCATGCAGGTGCAGAAGGCAGTGAAGAAAGCAAATGGTATGTTAGCATTCATAGCGAAAGGATTTGAGTATAGGAGCAGGGAGGTTCTACTGCAGTTGTACAGGGTTTTGGAGAGGCCACACCTGGCGTATTGCGTACAGTTTTGGTCTCCAAATCTGAGGAAAGACATTCTTGCCATAGAGGGGGCACAGAGAAGATTCACCAGACTGATTCCTGGGATGTCAGGACTTTCATATGAGGAAAGACTGGATAAACTTGGCTTGTACTCGGAATTTAGAAGATTGAGGGGGAATGTTATAGAAACTTATAACATTCTTAAGGGGTTGGACAAGCTAGATGCTGGAAGATTGTTGTGGGGAGTCCAGAACAAGTGGTCACAGTCTAAGGATAATGGGGAATTCCTTTAGGACCGAGATGAGGAAAACATTCTTTACACAGAGAGTGGTGAGTCTCTGGAATTCTCTGCCACAGAAGGTAGTTTAGGCCAGTTCATTGGCTATATTTAAGAGGGCGTTAGATGTGGCACTTGTGGCTAAAGGGATCATAGCGTATGGAGGGAAGGCAGGTATGGGATACTGAGTTGGATGATCAGCCATGATCACATTGAATGACGGTGCAGGCTCGAAGGGCCGAATGGCCTACTCCTCCACCTATTTTTCTATGCTTTTCTATGTTTTCTATCTGCAGTTTCTTGTGTCTCCCTCACCTATATCCACCTATCACTTCTGAAGAAGGGTCTCAGCCTGAAACATCACCCATTCCTTCTCTCTGGAGATGCTGCCTGTCCCGCTGAGTTACTCCAGCATTTTGTGTCCACCTATCACTTGCCAGGCCCCAACTCTCATTTCCATCTTCCTCCCCCCACCCTCTCCAATCAGTCTGAAGAAAGGTCCTGAGTCAAAACGTTATCTGTCCATTCCCTCTAAAGCGGTGGAGTAACTCAGTGGGTCAGGCTGCATCTGTCGAGGGAAGGGAATCTAAGGCGACCACTCCCACCTCCCATTCCAACTTTTTCCACTCCCCACACCAAGCAGTCTGAAGAAGGGACCTGACCTAGAATGTTGCTTGTCCACGTTCTCCAGAGGTGCAAGTTACTCCAGGAGATTGTGTCTCTTTTTATTAACCAGCATCTGCTGTTCTTTTTATCTAGACTAGGCGTGCATTTCACCCTACACTTGTGCTCGGTCCGCCAAGGCTTGCTGAGTCTCCCGGTTGCCAACTATTTTGATTCCCCTTCCCACTCCCACATTGGTCTTTCTGTCCTGGGCCTTCTCCATTGCCAGAGTGAGGTGACACGCAAACTGGAGGAACAGCACCTCATAGCTTACAGCCCAATGACATGAACACTGAATTCTCCAAATTAAGGAGACACCCTCTCCCCCCCTCCCTTTGTCATTCTTCTGTCTTCTCGCTGGGAAAGGCGTCAGGATTAATCTGGAGTCACCGCATCCTGTCCTCTGGCCGTTCCCCCTCAACTCCGACCGGTGGGATCTCGCTCCCTGCCCTTGGACGTCCGCAAGACTCTGGTTGTGGTAAACAAGGACTTTTGTAGAAATGTTATAACATTTGGAGATTTTAAAAATCAAGCATGTAATTTATCCCATCAGATAAAGCACAAAATGAACTTTAATTTGATACCTAATTTCATTTCGGAGTCACGTGAGTGACTTCGTGAAGAGCCCGCCGGCACGCATGCGCGACATATCGTCGCAACGCATTGCTGCCGACAGCTGGCGGTGGGGCGCGCTCCCCGCCAGCCCTTCATAAGGAACCGCTTAGGTAAGTTAAAACTAACCTTAAGTTGGTTGGCCCTTGCTGTCTGTTTTGTCTTTCAGCAAGGGTGTGGATTGGAGTTCAGAATGTCTGGTCGAAGTCGTCGTTCGACCGGCCCGGCGCCCTCATCATCGTTTACACCTGGGGCCGGGAAAAAGGCGGGGAAACCGTTGGCGTCTGCTTCTGCAGGTCGGGACCCGCTGAATCGCCACAGCTCCGAGGAGGAGTTCGTGGAGGACGACAACGGGGTGCCACTCGAAAGGGTGGACCCTGCCACAAGTTCGCCAGTGGCGACCACGGGGAAGGGGTCTCGTGCTGCGGCCCGACCCCCCTCCGCTAGCCCTTCATTGAAGGGCAGGGGAGGAGCCCGTAAGCCTAACCCGGTTCGGGCCAAGGCTCCACCAGCCGCCATGGTGCGGTCTGGTGCAACGGCGGGACCTGGGTCTGTAAGGTCTGCTACCCAACCCCCGCCGCCGGGACGGGGGGCTTGGGTACGGTCCCGCCTCGGTCGCCGAAACCCCCATGGATGGGTGGACGAGACCATGCGTCGGCACCGTCCAATATGTGGACAGCCGGCAAGCCCGCGCGGGCGTCGCTCCATGCTTCTGCTGGAGTCGACCCCAAGCCGTCAGGGCCCTTTGTGGCAACGGCTTCCGCTCCCGCTAAACGGAGGCGGTTGAACACCGCGCCTGCGCGGGAATCGCACGGTTTCGCTGCGGCGGCCGAAAGCGACAATTTCCGGCGGCGAGATCACTTCTCAGAGGTGCGGGCCGATGAAAGGAGCCCCGGCATGTTTTCTGAGTCGGAGGACTTCGACCACCCGAGTGTTCAGGGTGGTGGGCGTATTGACCGCATCGAGCGGCTGCTGGAGCTGTTGCTCCATAATCAACAGCAGCTCGCATCCACGAACATCGACAGGCACAGGGCCGCCTCGACAGCCTCTATCATCAGCGAGCCACAGGAGGAAAAAGGGTTTGACCCTACACCAGCTCTATCGGAGCCACCGACAGAAGAGCTACTGGATGTAGCGGCAAAATTCGCTGCTCCAGTCACAACTGGACTTCCGCTTCAACCCAAACTGGCAGCCACGGTAGATTTTCTTACGAACCACCGGCTCCAGGAGGAAGTCCTTTCGCAGGCCATTCATCGCCTCAAGCCTCCTTCCAACTGCAATGCCCTCAACGTGCCGGTGGTCAATACGCCCATATGGGGCAACATCGGCGTGGCTATCCGCCATCAGGAGGTGAAGCTCCAGCGGATTCTAAAACTCCTTACGGCCGGTATTACCGCCTTTGCGCGGTCGGTCGATGGTGGTGACCTTTCATTGGACCAAGAGGATGCATTGGCACTGTTATGTTCTACCCAACACGAAATTAATGATTTTCGGAAAAACAGCATCCGTCCTTCTATCAACCCAAAATTCGCTGGGTTGTGCAAACCACCACCGCCACCGCCGCCCCGACAACTCTTCGGAGAGGATCTTCCGAAGAGAGTCAAAGAGCTTGATGAGGTAGCCAAGACGGTGGGACTTATGCGATCTCAGGTCGCCCACAGACCGACGGTGCCAAAAGCTCCACCTGCTCGACCGCGAGGCTCGGTCACTTCAGCAACCAGACCATATGCTGCTACGCATCACTATTATCAACAGGGCCAGCAGCAGCGGTCTTTTTTGGGGTCAGGCCCACAACGACCCCAGTGGAAGATGAAGCCACTTCACCGTCAAACCAACCCAGCACCTCCACGGCCACCCAAGTATGTCAAGGACCGCCGGTGACCATGGAGGTAAGGCGGTCTGGGTTTCTTTCCCCTGACCCTTTAACATCACATGTTGGAGGGCGACTCCGGTTTTTTTCTGAAGCATGGAAGACTGTTACTTCAGATGAGTTTATTTTACAAAATATTCGGGGTCATTCTATTGATTTTATTCACGGGGACATCCCTCCATCCCAGCATATGCCTAAACGGAAGTTTACGCTCTCTGCCGTTGAGCAGGCAGCAGGCACAGCTGAAATTTTTCGTTTGGAAGAAAAAGGCGTGATAGAGAAAACTATACACTAACCCATTGAATTCGTCTCTAATATTTTTACCAGACCAAAAAAGGATGGAGGTTGTCGGGTGATTATTGACTTGACCCAGCTGAATACTTTTGTAACATACACCCATTTTAAAATGGACACTTTCGAGACAGCCAAATCACTGATTTCACATGGTTGCTTTATGGCATGCATTGATTTGAAAGATGCATACTATTCAGTGTCCATTCGGAAACATCACCGAAAGTTTCTGAAATTTGTCTGGATGGATCAGCTCTGGCAATACAGGGCCTTGCCAAATGGGCTTACTACCGCCCCTAGGCTCTTTACTAAGTTGCTTAAACCTATTATGGCCCAATTACGTATACAACACCATGTTGTAATGGCCTATTTGGATGATATCCTGATTATTGGCAACACCCTGGAAGCAGCTAAAAGGGCAGTTTCGGCCACTGTCACTATATTTCAGCGGCTGGGGTTTATAGTCCATCCAGACAAATCCAAGTTCTGCCCATCCCAGGTTATGGATTATCTGGGTTTCACGGTGGATTCTATTCAAATGAGGGCCACCATACCATTTAACAAGGTTGAGGATGTCACCCTTGCATGTCAGGATCTTGCACTTGCCAGTATACCATCTATTCGGCAAACAGCTAAGGTGATTGGGAAAATCGTAGCTTTGTTTCCGGCAGCCCAGTTTGGGCCTTTGCATTATCAAAATCTGCAAAGAGCCAAGATTGCCGCGTTGGAAAAGAACGCTGGTCATTTCGACAGACCTATGCGGCTGCCTTCTGATGCTGAGGTTGAGCTACAATGGTGGGTGTTCAATATTGGCAGGGCATTCAAACCCATTGTTGTACCCAATCCGGTGGTATATTTGCAAACTGACGCAAGCTCCCAAGGCTGGGGAGCTACGGACAGCTTTTCGAGTTGTGGGGGCAGGTGGGATGCCCTTGAAGCTAGCATGTTGCTAGTGCAAGGGATTAACTATTTGGAGCTGCTTGCAGCATTTCACGGACTGCGGGCTTATTGTTCCAATCTCAGTGGAACTCATGTCCGTCTCCAAATAGACAACACTACGGCGGTGGCATATTTAAACCATATGGGCGGTACCAGGTCAGTCTCTTGTGACAAATTGGCTAATACTATTTGGCTCTGGTGTATTGAGCGGCATATTTGGATTTCAGCCACCTATCTGCCAGGTAGGCTTAATACTGTGGCAGACACCAGGTCACGCAAATTCAATGATAGTATTGAGTGGATGTTGCATCCTCAAATATTTGCCCAAATTACAGCCAAATTTGTTCAACCGGATATAGACCTTTTTGCGTCCCGGTTGAACCATCAAGTACCGGCATATGTTTCATGGGAACCAGACCCTGGGGCATTAGCGATGGATGCATTCTCGCTAGACTGGGGGAATTGGTTTTTCTATGCATTCCCCCCGTTTTGCCTCATGAGTCGGGTATTACAAAAAATCAAGATGGATTCTGCCAGAGGCATTCTTGTCATACCCGACTGGCCCACACAGCCTTGGTATCCGGTGGTCTTTGACATGATTAGTCAACCTTGGGTCCCTTTAGAGGGTTGCCCGCATTTGGTTTCTCACCCTGTTTCAGGGGAGTTACACCCCTGCCATGCCTATTTAACATTACTGGCTTGCAGGTTCTGACCAGGCCATGGATGCAGTATGGCCTTTCCACCCGGACCATGAACACCATTGGAGCATCATGTCGAGAGTCAACCAGGCGAAGATATCTCTCCCACATCACCAAGTGGGAAGTCTACTGCAGCCGCTCTTGCATCACCTATGATGATGTCTCCATAGCCGACGTCCTGGAATTCATCGCGGGGTTGCACCACGATGAGCACTTGAGTTACAGTGCCATCAACAGCGCCAGGAGTGCGCTGTCATTCTACCTCAACATCGAAGTCGGATCAAACAGGCTAGTGTCCAGGCTAATGCGGGGTATATTCAATTTGAATCCGCCTACACCACGCTATAACATCACCTGGGATGTCAGGGATGTACTAACCCTGCTCAGGTCGTGGTCACCCATGGAAGGGTTACAGCTGGACAAACTCACTATGAAATTGGTGATGTTACTAGCGCTGACTTCAGCACAGCGGGTTCAGACGCTCCACAGTCCAGGGGGCGCTGGACTGCCAGCAGCCTCTGCCTGCAGCCCGTTTGTTTTTCCACCTTTTTAAAAATTTTTAGTTAGTTTAAAGTGTGTTTTTTGGGGAAACTTTAACTTTTCTATGTGGGGGAGGGGGGCAGGGTAAGGGGGAAACTGTTTCCCAGTCGCTTCCTGGCGGGGACGTGACTATTTCTCCAAGTCGCGTCCTTCGCCCCCACCTCGCGGCCTACCTCCTGGATCGGAGCAGCCTTTCCTGCCGGGGACCGGGAACCGGACCAGAGCTGCAACAGCGACGGCGGCGCTGGAGTCACCACGGAGCGGGCGATGCCTACCTGGGTCGCCGTTGGCGCTCCGGAGCGTTGGGCCGCCGCTCCAACATCGTGGAGCTCTGGTTTAGAGAGCTCCCAACGCGGGCGGCGCTGACCGTCATCGTGGAGTCCTGGGGCCCTTTGCCGAGGGCCTCCAGCGTTGTGTCTCCACCCGGCGCGGCCAGTGGACTTTGGGAGCCCCGGACTCCGGTAGGAGGGGGCCGACTCGGGGTCCAGGCAGCTGAGGACGTCCCCAGCCCCGACATCGGACTTACATCACCTTGGGGAGCGGGCCTGAACACCGGGCCGCCCGTTGCGGCGACTGCAGGGGGCTCGGGGAGGCCCCCGACCACGGTGAAACAGTGGGGAACATCAGGGGAAGAGACTGACTTTGGTGCCTTCCCACACAGTAGGACATTTTGACCCTGCTGTGGGGGGATGTTTTATGTTGAATTCTATCTACTCCATGTTGTGTTCTTTATTTTTTTTACTGTATGGCTGTATGGCGATTTAATTTCGCTGTGCCAATTGGCACAGTGACAAATAGATGCATCTCATCTCTCATCTCATCTCACAAACTCCGTATTGACAGGATGACGTCTACCCCTGGAGAAGTAGTCTTTTTCATTGATGAGCTACTTAAGCAGCATAGACCTGGGTGCACAGGGCTGCAGCTGAAGTTCCCGGCATACCCCGCAGATGCTCGGCTATGGTTAGCCACTCATATCCGTTACTACGTCAAGGTGACAAGGAGCATCAGAGGAATGGAGTTGTACCTGCTTGTCACTCACAAAAGACCTCACCATCGAGTGACAGTCCAGACGATATCCAGGTGGCTCCGGATCGTCTTGGATAAGGCAGGTATTGACACTAATGTGTTTAAATCTCACTCCACCAGGGCTGCATCTACGTTGGCGGCGAGGGTCATGGAGGTGCCCATGGACCATATCCTCGCCACAGCAGGATGGGCGAACGAAGCTGTGTTCCAGCGGTTCCATAACAAGCCTGTTGCTGCTCCCCTACAGTTCGCGGAGGCCGTGCTGAACGCCGGACGAGAACGGGGGGATGTCCCCGTTTAAAGGGGATTTTTTGCTGTGTTATTAATAAATCTTCTTTTGTTTCAGTATAACCTCGTTTTCATCAACTTGTTTACTCCAATCCATCCTTGCTAGTGGTGTGTCAGCATGGACGTGGTCCACGGCGTGTAATCACAGAAGCTTTGAAGTCTTCACGAAGTCACTCACGTGACTCCGAAATGAAATAGTAAGATTGAACGAGAACTTACCAGTTCGAAGGTTGATCTTTATTTCATGAGGAGTTGCGGTGAGGGATTTCGTGCCCTCCGCTCCCAACCCTCGATCATCCTCAGCTGGTAATTAGAGTATCTTTAAATCTTACTATGCCAAATCATTTCTGTGTTGTTTTCTGTGATTCCACACCGCTGCTTTGAAGAATGTCGCGCATGCGTGCCGGCGGGCTCTTCACGAAATCCCTCACCGCAACTCCTCATGAAATAAAGATCAACCTTCGAACTGGTAAGTTCTCGTTCAATCTTACTATTCTCTTTCATATCTTCAGTATTAAAAAAGGTTTGGTCATTTTCATACTCGGAAATTAGCATCTTGTTCCCTATTGCTTTCGCATTGATTTGACACAAAAGCTGTGATTGAGGACAGTCAAAAGCACATAACATTCTTAAAAATTAAGAGAACTCAAGGGAGGGAGTGTGTGAGAGATAGAGCGTTTGTGTGAGATGGGGGTGCGTGAGATGGAGGGTGTGAGAGAGATGGGGAGTGTGTATGTGGTGTATGTGAGATGGAGGGTGTGTGTGTGAGATGGGGGTGTGTGCGAGAGATGGAGGGTGTGTGAGATGGAGGGTGTGTGTGAGATGGAGGGTGTGTGTGTGAGATGGAGTGTGTGTGTGAGATGGAGGGTGTGTGAGAGAGATGGAGGGTGTGTGTGTGAGATGGAGTGTGTGTGTGTGAGATGGAGGGTGTGTGCGTGAGATGGAGGGTGTGTGCGTGAGATGGAGGGAGTGTGTGAGAAATATGGAGGGTGTGTGTGTGAAATGGAGGGTGTGTGAGAGATGGAGGGGGTGTGTGAGAGAGATGGAGGGTGTGTGTGTGAGATGGAGGGTGTGTGTGTGAGATGGAGGGTGTGTGTGTGAGATGGAGGGTGTGTGTGTGAGATGGAGGGTGAGTGTGTGAGATGGGGGTGTGTGTGTGAGAAATATGGAGTGTGTGTGTGTGAGGGAGGGTGTGTGTGAGAGATGGAGGGTGTTTGTGAGATGGAGGGAGTGTGTGTGAGATGGGGGTGTGTGTGTGAGATGGAGGGTGTGTGTGTGAGATGGAGGGTGTGTGTGTGAGATGGAGGGTGTGTGTGTGAGATGGAGGGTGTGTGTGGGAGATGGAGGGTGTGTGTGGGAGATGGAGGGTGTGTGTGTGAGATGGAGGGTGTGTGTGTGAGATGGAGGGTGTGTGCGTGAGATGGAGGGTGTGTGCGTGAGATGGGGGTGTGTGCGTGAGATGGAGGGTGTGTGCGTGAGATGGAGGGTGTGTGCGTGAGATGGAGGGTGTGTGTGAAATGGAGGGAGTGTGTGTGAGTCGGAGTGTGTGTGTGATGGAGGGTGTGTGTGTGAGATGGAGGGTGTGCGTGAGAGATGGAGGGTGTGTGTGTGAGATGGAGGGTGTGTGTGCGAGATGGAGGGAGTGTGTGTGAGTCGGAGTGTGTGTGTGATGGAGGGTGTGTGTGTGTGATGGAGGGTGTGTGTGAGAGATGGAGGGTGTGTGAGAGAGATGGAACCTGTGTGTTTTGTATGGGAGATGTGGGTGTGTGAGAAAGATGGAGAGGGTGTGAGAGATGGAGGGTGTGTGAGAGATGGAGGGTGTGTGTGCGAGATGGAGGGTCTGTGTGTGAGATGGAGGGTGTGTGTATGAGAAGTGCGAGATGGAGGGTGCGTGTGATGGAGAGTGAGTGTGTGAGTCGGAGGGTGGGAGAGATGGAGGGTGTGTGTGAGTCAGATGGAGGGTGTGAGTTTGAGATGGAGTATGTGTGTGATGGAGGGTGAGTGTGTGTGATGGAGAGTGAGTGTGTGATGGAGGGTGAGTATGTGTGATGGAGAGTGAGTGTGTGTGATGGAGAGTGAGTGTGTGTGATGGAGAGTGAGTGTGTGTGATGGAGAGTGAGTGTGTGTGATGGAGGGTGAGTGTGTGTGATGGAGAGTGAGTGTGTGTGATGGAGGGTGTGTGTGATGGATGAGTCCACCTGCCGTGAGTGACTGAACTGTGAGTCCACCAGCCGTGAGTGAGTGAACTGTGAGCCCACCAGCCGTGAGTGAGTGAACTGTGAGTCCACCAGCCGTGAGTGACAACTGTGAGTCCACCAGCCGTGAGTGACTGAAATGTGAGGCCACCAGCCATGTGACTGAACTGTGTCCACCAGCCATGAGTGACTGGACTGTAAGTCAAAGAATCCATTCGCCTCACAATGTCCATGCTAACCCTCTGGAAACCAGTCCCTTCGGCCCACAACACCCATACTAGCGCTCCAGAAAGCCACCCCCCCTTTCCCATTGGCCACCAATATTGGATTTGGTGGAGAGGTGGCATATTGCGTCGGGGGACCTGCTCTCCCGTGTGAGAATGGGACCCAACGGGTCCCACTTCGTATAGTCCTTTCATAAAGATCAACAAGGAGAGAACTGTGAACTGTGGAAGAAAAAATAATATCCTTCCTTATTTAATTTTGATTAGAATTGAAGAAGATAACAAGAGGGTGCTTTGGATGTGACAATTGGCAGCTCTCGCTTGAGCAGGTGCAGAAGAGATTCGTGGGAATCGGCAAAGTAAGATTAGACAAATTACATATCTGGAAATGCATGAAAGGCGGAAGGTAAATGTGAACATGAAATAGCAGAGTAGATAACGAAGCGTGTTTACTCTTCTGTGAGGAGTTACAGTAGACCACAAGTAGCGTAGATATGTTGCAGTAAATGGGAGGCTTATGATTGGCTCGGAATGGCGATGGTGGTGTAGGCCGCCTGAAAGATGAGATAGAATAATGTCAAGGTTCCCTTGTATTATGTTCGACTTGTATTAACCATATGTTGTTGATTAACATGAGCGAAAAGTATGTCATGACTAATTAAATAATTGGTATCCATGTAGGAGATAGTATATTTTCGTATAGCTGTACCTAACAAAAAAAAACGTTGTTTACTGCACAGTATAACTGTCAGCTAATTCTGCTCAGAAGTCAGTTTTCTGCCGCCATCTCTCCGTGATATCATGCAATAAAATAGTAAGATTAAACGAGAAATTACCAGTTTGAAGTTTGATCTTTATTTTATGAGGAGTTACGATGAGGGATTACGTGAAGACCCCGCCAGCACGCATGCGCGACATTCTTCAAAGCAGTGGTGTGAAATCACAGACAGTCACAATGACTAATATAGTAAGATAAGAGAGAACTTTCATACCAGGTGATCTTTATAGTAGAGGGTTGGGAGCGGAGGGCACGTAATCCCTCATCGTAACTCCTCATAAAATAAAGATCAAACTTCAAACTGGTAAGTTCTTGTTTAATCTTACTATTTTATTTCGGTTGTCACGTGAGTGACTACGTGAAGATTTCAAAGCTCTGTGATTTCATGCCCTGGATGCTCCATGCTCACACACCGCTAAAGTTGGGATAAGAGGATGAACGTAATTCAGACAAGACACTGGCTGAAAAACAAAAATAGGTATTTATTCATACCAAAACAATATAGTGTCCCATAAGGGTAAACTATCTGGCAGCACTCAAAATCCTCCCTGCATAAGTGTCAGGGGAGGTCACGGGTTTATAGTAAAAGCGGTGAAAAGTCTTTTCGTTACTCCAACCCGCTGTAGCCAGGATGTGGTCCAATGGTACTTCCATCCTCCTAGCCGCCGAGGTGGATGCCGCCCTGGTGGAGTGAGATTTGAATATGTTAGTGTCCACCCCCGCCGCATCCAGTACCACCCTTAACCATCTAGAAATGGTTTGTACCGTGACTTTATGATGGGTCTTCTTGTGACTAATGAGCAATGCTGTCTCCGTGCCCCTTAGATTTTTGGTGACTGTGATGTATCGTGAAATTAACGTGACGATACAGAGACGAGAATCTGCTGGATAAGCCAGAAATTCCAAAGTATGACCAGACACTCCGGGTCGATCTTGTTTCAACAGTCCCTGCACATAAAAAATGATTTTGTCATTGGTGATTGTCATAGCATCCAGATTAAGTTTGTGCAGGGACTGGACCCGTTGTGCCGTGATAAGTGCCATGATTATTACCATTTTGTAAGTGAGTTTTGCCAGAGTGAGTCCCGAGTTAGGTGTCCATCCTCGCAGCATAGTCAAGACTGTGCTGATATCCCACGTATGGCTATATCTGGGCCTGGGGGGATTGGAATTGAATATTCCCCTCATAAGTTTGGATACTAAAGGATGTGATCCAATTCCCAATTGGTCACTCCCCTGGCCCAAGTAGGATGATAGGGCACTCCTGGCACTGTTTATGGCACTGTAGCTCAATCCCTCATCGAAGTGAAGGGTAGCCAAGAATTCCAGCACTTCCGTTATGGTGGCGGTTTCATATGTGGTGTTGGCTGTGATGCAGAATCCTTCCCATTTCCTGATGTAGGTCAGGTACTGCTTCCTTGTGGACTCTCTGCAAGCTGCTGTGATGGTGTCTATGGTCCTGTTGGTGAGTCCGAATCCGCAAAGAGGCCGTTTTAAAATCTGCAAATTAACAGGTCCATGCGGTCATGACATGGGTGATGTTCTCCTGTTACGGGGTGAAAGAGCAGGCTTGGTCTTTTATTGACCCGGATGCAAGGTTCTGTGGCCATCTTCTGTACCATAGGGAACCATGGTTGGGTAGGCCAGTCGGGCACCACCAAAATACCCGATGCGGAATCTTGTTTTATTTTCTGCAAGACCCGACTGATGAGGCAGAAAGGGGGAAATGCATAGCAAAACAAATCCCCCCAATGTAGCGTGAAGGCATCCATCGCTACTGCCCCCCGGTCTGGTTCCCAAGCAACATATGTTGGTAGTTGGTGATTTAACCTAGACGCGAAAAGGTCGATATCTGGTGTCCCATAACGTTCTACAATATCTGAAAACACATTCCGATCCAACATCCATTCTATGTTGTCGTTGAATTTGCGTGACCTGGTGTCTGCCACTGTGTTTAGCTTACCTGGAAGGTAAGTGGCTGAAATCCAAATTTCCCTTTGCAGACACCAGTGCCAGATATTGTTAGCCAATTCATCACACGATATCGACTTTATACCGCCCATGCGGTTAATATAGGCCCCCACCGTGATGTTGTCAATTTGTATTCTAACATGAACTTTGTGCATATTTGTGCAGTATGCTTTAAGGCCGTGAAATGCTGCCAGCATTTCTGAATAGTTAATCCCCAAGTTTTTGAATTGGGTTAACTCTGGTGCACTCCATCTACCTCCACAACTAGAGGTAGTGTTAGTAGCTCCCCACCCTTTGGCACTGGCATCCGTTTGTAAGATGATCGAGGGATTGATGATGGTGATCGGTTTAGAACAATTTTGGGCATTACCCATCCACCAATATAATTCGGCTTTCGCCTTTCCCAGTATTTCCATAGGCCTATCGAAATGGCCTGCATGACTTTTGAGCGCTGTAATTTTGGCTCTTTGTAAGTTTTGGTAATGTAAAGGCCCAAATTGTGCTGCAGGAAATGCAGCCACTATCTTCCCAATCACCCTGGCCACCTGCCGAATGGATGGGTGCTTAATGCCAATGAGGCTCCTGCAAGCCTCTATCAAGTCCTCCACCTTGCTTGGTGGCAACGTGATAGAAATTTGCGCTGAGTCAATAATGAACCCTAGGTATTTCATGGTGGTAGAGAGTTCTAATATTGATTTATCTGGATGTATAATGAAACCCAGCTTCTGAAAGAGATGTTTCGTGGCTGTAACTGCCAATGTAGCCATTTCCAAATTTTCCCCCACAATGAGGATGTCATCAAGATAGGCCATAACAGTATGATTCTGTTTCCTTAAGTAGGCCAAAGCTGGTTTTAATATCTTGGTAAACAATCTGGGTGCTGACGATAACCCATTAGGTAAGGCTTTGTATTGCCATAATTGTCCCATCCAGATAAATTTTAAGTATTTCCTATGATCCTTGTGTATTGGTACTGAATAGTATGCATCTTTGAGCTCAATGCATGCCATGTAGTACCCATCGGCTATTAACTGTATAGCAGTGTCGAAGGTGTCCATTTTGAAATGAACATACTGAACAGAAGTATTCAGTTCGGTCAAATCTATGATAATGCGGCAACCGCCGTCTTTTTTATTTTTGGTGAATATATTAGACACGAACTCCTGAGGTTCTTTAATGGCTTTCTCAATTACCCCTTTTCCTATTAACCTGTGAAGCTCAGCATGCCCTGCTGCCTTCTCTTTTTGAGAGAGGATGAATTTTCGGCTAGGTGAATGCTGGACCGGGGTAGGGAGTTCGTGAATAAATTCAATTTTGTAGCCCTGAATACTCCTGAGTATGTAAGGATCAGAGGTAAAAGTGAGCCAATTCTCGTAGAACATGTGCAACCGGCCCCCTACATAAAGCGAATTTAGGCAAGATGTGTTTCTGGGGAACCCAGACCCACCTACCTCCATGGTTACTGCCGGTGTTGTGGTTTCTGTCCTTGTTTCCTTGGTTGGTTCGTTGTGTTGTAGGAGTGGCGCATCTTCCAAGAAGGCCGGGCTGGGCTATGGCCTAAAAAAGACCGCTGTGCAGGATTGCCGGCCTTCGAGCTTTCACCACCGGCAGACCTGTTATGGTAACTCTGTCCGGTGGGTGTGTAGGGGTGCTGTCTTTGTGGGTAGTGAGGCTTGGTGTAGCCAGGAACCTTGATCAGGCCTAAGGCCTTGGTCTCCTCATCAAGGTCTTTAACCTGCTTGGGGAGATCATCCCCGAACAGCAGGCTTGGAGGCTGAGTCTTCCCAGGCTTACACAACCCCGCAAACTTGGGGTTAAGCGCCGGCTTTATGATGCTTTTTCTGAAATTATTGATCTCATACTGGGTATTGCACAGTAGAGCCAAGGCATCTTGCAGTTCTTCCGGCATCTCAATACCCACTGCAGTTCTGGTCACTGCCGTAATCCCCGCGGTTAGGAGCTTCAGGATCCTTTGAAGTTTTATCTCCTGCCCTCTGCTCGAGGGGCTCATGTTCCCCCATATAGGGTTGTTTACCGCAGGGACATTTAGCGAGTTGCAGTTTTCAGGTGCCATATATTTGTCTGCAGTTGCATTAATGGCCTGTTCCTGCAGCTGGTTAGTTGCCATGTAGTTAATGCTGGCAGCCAGCTTTGGGTGGATTGGTAGGCCCTTCTAGTTGGGCATTGCATGTTTGCTTACCATATCCATGTAGTCTTCACACACCCCTGACACAGATGGTTGTTCAGCCAGCTCCCCTTCTTCTGGGTCAGCCCAGTTCTGACCCTCAATGCTCCCCTGCAAGGAGGGTGAGACATGAGGCAGTCCTCGGTAGGAACCTGCCGTGGGCCTGTTAAGAGGCCCACTGTGACTCTGCCCCTGCATTAGCAGGTCACGTTGGAGCAATTGCTCCATCATCCGCTCCATGCGGGTTAGACAACCTCCGTCGCTGTCTGCGAACGGGGTGTCCTCGGGACCGGACTCCGCTGAGTCGGCGGCCCCGTCCGACTTCTGGGTGGCTTTAGCGCCCGACCGTGGCGTCCCATCGGCCCCTATGGGCGAGAAGTCGGGAGCTGCAGGTAAAACCTGTAGCTCTGGAGAGGCGGCTCGCTGCTGGCTTCTCTCCTTGGCAGCTGCTTTGGCCGCAGCTCTTTTAGATTTTCGTGATTCCATCCATGTACTATGTCGTCGACTCACTCCTCCGGTGAGACTTACCTGGCGTAAGCTATTTAAACTTACGCTGGAGGAGCCCCGCTCCTCCCGACCGTCGCTTCCGCATGCGTACGACAATATGCCGCGCATGCGTGCTGGCGGGGTCTTCACGTAGTCACTCACGTGACTACCGAAATAAAATCTCGATGCAAATCTGCAAAGTCTCCGCTTTTCATTTTCCTTTAATTTTCCTCTAAATTAATTTCTTCCACAAAAAAAACATTTATTTCATTGGAATATGACTTGGCTCCAGCAAGTTGACGCCCAAAAGTCCTTGTTGACCGGAGCCGGAGTCTTGCAGACGTCAAAGGGTGGGGAACTTGATCCCACCGTTTGGAGTTGAGGGGGAACGGCTGGGGGACGGGAGGTGGTGACTCCGGATTAATTCTAACGCATTTTTCCAGTGAGAATAAGACACGAATGACAAAGAGATGGCCCACGAGGGGGGGGGGGGGGGGGGGACTGGGGAGTGTCTCTTTTATTTGTAGAATTCAATGTTCACCTCCTGCACCCACACACAACTCACTATCTTCATCAACTTCGCCACTAACTTCCATCTGGCACCCAAATACACCTGGACCATTTCCGACATTTGCCAACCATTTCTTGACCTCACTATTGCCATCGTAGCTGATAGACTTTTGACCAACATCCACTGTAAACGCACTGACTCCCATGGCTATCTAGACTACACTTCTTACCACCTTACTTCCTGTAAGGACTCCACCCCGTAGTCCCATCCCGTCTATGCCACATCTGGTCCCAGGAGGAGGTGTTCCACACAAGCGCATTGGAAATGTCCTCATTCTTCAGGGAATTCTTCCCTCTCCTACTATAGATGAGGCTCTCACCAGGGTCCCTTCAATACCCCGCAAAATTGCTCTCCCCATCCCCCCACTCGGAACAAGGGCAGAGTTCCCCTAGTCCTCACCTTCCATCCCACTAGCCGTCACCTACAACAGATAGTCCTCCGTCATTTTTGCCACCTCCAATGTCTCGTCACATCTCGCCACATCTTCCTATCTCCCTCCCGCCCCCTGTCTGCTTTCTGCAAAGACCGATCCCTCTGTAACTCACTGATCAATTATTCCCTTCCCACCAGTACCACTCCCTGCCCGGGCACTTTCCCTTGCAACCGCAAGAGATGCCACACCTGTCGCTTTACCTCCCCCCTGGACTCCATTCAAGGACCCAATCAGTCCTTCCAGGTGCAACAGAGGTTCACCTGCATCTCCTCCAACCTCATCTATTGCATCCACTGCTCTAGATCTCAGCTGATCTATATCGGTGAGACCAAGCGTAGGCTTGCCGATCGTTTCGCCGAACACCTCCACCTCCCGAAATTTCGGGCTTCACTCACCCAGACCTGCAATGGACCCGCATTAACCAACCTGATCTCCCTGTGGCTCAGCACTTAAGCTCCCCTTCCCATTCCGAATCCGACCTTTCTGTCCTGGGCCTCCTCCATTGCCAGAGTGAGCACCACCAGAAACTGGAGGAGCAGCACCTCATCTTCCGCTTAGGCAGTCAGTATCCCAGTGGCCTGATCATTGACTTCTCCAATTTCCAATAGCCCTTACTGTCTCCTCCCTTTGTCAGCTCTCCCTCAGCCCTCTGGCTCCTCCTCTTCCTTTGTTCTTCCCGCCCACCGTACCCTACATCAGTCTGACGAGGGTCTCGACCGAAATGTTGCCTATTCCTTCGCTACATAAATGTTGCCTCACCCGCTGAATTTCTCCAGCATTTCTGTCTACCTTCGCTTTTCCAACATCTGCAGTTCGTTCTTAAACATTTCATCTACTCCACTGCGAAACCTCCTCAAGGTATGCCTACATTGAAGAAGTTCTCCACCTCACTCTGAAGACAGTTCTCCGCCTCCCTCCGAAGACAATCACTGCCCCCGCTCTGTGATTCCCAGTTCCCTCCAACTCTACGACCACCTCCTAACCCAGACCCGTTACCACGTGTACGTTTGCTTTCTCGGGACTTGCCTGCGCCTCCATCTTGTACCGCATGGTTTCCAGCTCCAGTTCCCTAGTTCCCAGTTCTGACCCAACCCAGACTATAGATATCGACTGACTATCTGTCGCCATACATGGCAGTTCTCCTTCCGTGTCCTGCGATTTACTCTGGCTGCGATGTGCTGGCACCAGCAAGACCTCGCTTTGACTCTCCAGAAACTTCGGGCCTCACACAACCAGAACTGTAACAGACTCCAACTCTACTTTATTCTACAACAAATCCACGGCTTCAACAAACGATTCCTGGCCTCACACAACCAGAACTGTAACAGATTCCATCTCTACTTTATTCTACAACAAATCCACGGCTTCAACAAACGATTCCTGGCCCACCTGAACTCTACCAACGACCTTAAACCTGCCCGCCTAGAGGCCGCTCCCGTTACCGACACCCCGTGTCTCGACCGCCTGCAGGCCCCGGGGCCCAACACTGACCCGCGTTGCCTGCCCGAGTCCAGCGACGCCATTGTGGCTACGAGGAGCAGCTCCAGCAGTTACCAGGACGCCGCCTTCGCCAACCTCCACGTCGACGCTGCCGCCGGCCTTCACCTGCCCACCGATGATGCTGAGCCTCGATGCCTCACCGGTAACTCTGACTATCTCCTCCTCCCCGATTCCTCCGACTATCGCCACCATAACGCAACCGCCGAACCTCGCCGCCCCCCGGGACAGCCTAACCTTGCCGCCCCACTCGGACCCACCCACCTCCCCCATCACACACCGCCGCCGCCGCACCGGGAGACACCAAACAAGGAAGCCGCAACGGGGCCCACACACCGTGCCGCCCCACCGGACCCATCGAACCTCGCCGCCCAACGACTATCCACCCAACGTGACCTCCCACACTTTGCCCGTTGACCTGGACACTACTCCCCGCAGACTACCACCATCCGCTCCACCGACCCTCGCCACTCCACCGCCCTCCAGCATCCCCCAGCCATCGCCTACAGCTTGCACCTGGCCTGAAGCTTCCACGCTGCAGACTTCCACTACCTTGGGTTTGACTGCGCTGGATCCTAGTGCTAGTTTCCCTAACCCTGGTAACCTCAGTGGCTGTTCCACTGGGTCTCCCCATCCCCCCTCAAACCATGTGACCCCTGCTCTTCCCCACGAACACTCCAGTCTTCATGCCCCACTCCTTGACCACCCACGACCCCCCACCAGACAACACCTCGGCACCATTCCACCCACCTGCCTTCTCCCGGGCCCGATCCCCGACCTCTACCTCCGCCTCATCGATGATTGCATTGTTGCTGCATCCTGCACCCACACACAACTCACGGACTTCATCCGCTTCACAACTAACTTCCATCCGGCAATCAAATACACCTGGACCATTTCTGACACTTCCCTACCATTTCTTGACCTCACTAGCTCCATCGCAGGTGATAGACTCCTCCATGGCCAGAGTGACCACACCGAAAAATGAAGGAGCAGCACCTCATATTCCGCTTGGGCAGTTTGTACCCTAGCGGCATGAACATTGACTTATCCAATTTCCGCTAGCCCTTGCTGTCTCCTCCCCTTCTTAGCTCCCCCTCAGCCCTCTGGCTCCTTCTCGTTTCTGCTCACCACCCCCATCCCCTCCTCACCCTATATCAATCTGATGTGCCTATTTCCTTCGCTCCATAGATGCTGCAGTACCCGTTGAGTTTCTCCAGCACTTTTGTCTACCTTCTATTTTCCAGCATCTGCAGTTCGTTCTTAAACCCGTTAACGATATTTCTTAGCAGAATGTCCCCAAGTGAATCAAAACGCTGCGTTCGCCCACGGTTAATCAATGAGCTTGCAATTCGGTTTAAATTATACTTTGTGAATCAAAGGCACAGCAATTGTTCCCATGCCCCGCCCGTCATCCACAACAATTTACTTGGAAGAGACATGGTGCTTTGAGCGCTCAGTGTACCAACGAGCCCATTATCTGCAGAACCTTCTCTGGATCCATAGATCAGGCTTTCTGCTTCATCAACTGGAGGACCACGAACGAGGATGAAACCCTTCAGTTGGTACGTTTATGGAGACCTTGTAAGGCTAGGATATATATGCCGGAAAATTAGGATCTTCCCATCGGTGTATGAAGTGTCCGCCACATGTCCAAGGATACAGAATGGCAACAACGTAGTTTGATAGGGTGATTGATAAAAGCAGGGACGGTATTAAACCGTACATAGAATATAAGGTCAGGAAGCCATAAATTCAAGTAGGTATACACATCTGCAGGCCATTTTGTCGGCGCCGGCTGTTTAAACCTATCTCATATTTCATCCACAAAACAGGGTTGACCCTGTGCACTCTTTACACTGTTGTGCTCTTTACGATTTATATTGGCCAATTCCATTCCATCCTCCGCATAAATGGGACAAGGAAGCAAAGCGGAAACAGCCAGCGAAGCAAAGTAAAAGGCTGCACAAAACCAGCGGTTTGGGCACCACTTCTGGAGGGGATGGGCAGACGACACCGTGTCGGGACCATTCATTATACTGATGGTGTAGGGCGAGGAACATACAACAGAAAACAGGAGGTGGGCCAAAGACCGGCAATGATCGGTCGATGTATGTGTGGGATAGATGGGGCGAGACGCCGACAAGGGTGAGCGACAGAAAGAAAACAGATAGGAGAAAAGTTGACGAGTGGAACGTAAACCGCAGCGAGGGATATGGTGGAAGGGCTAGTACGGGGTGGGAGCAGTGGAGATAGGAAATGTAAGTGAGGAGCTCGGGGAAGAGATGTATGCGAACGGAAGAGGGGGAAGTAGCAGGATGACAAGGCAGAGGAAGAAATATTTGCGCACTATTGTGGGGAAGGGTAGGATAGGGTGTAGGGGGATATTACATGAACGGGCATTTCGTCTTCCATGAAGCATTGAGGGCACGTTCTTAGCGAAATGGTGAAAGCGACGCCACTGCGGTTGAAAAAACGCCTCGCATGGAGGGATTCAATGGTCTGGGTTCAGCAGAGCGGGAACGGGGAGTTGAACCTCCGCGAGCCAGGTCGCCCAGCAGAATGTCACGTTCCAACTTTGTAAAACAAAGTCACATTTGCAATATTGCGTGGAATCGCAGACTACGCAAACGCGAGAGCTTGCAGGTGGACTAGGACGCCACCTGAAATGGTGACTGCTGTCTGCGAGTACAGGCGGGGCATGTGCGTTTTGAACCAGAGAAGAACCAGGAGCGAGGTTCTGTTCGATGTTTACTAAACGACGATGGCCGTAGAGAGACTGGAGACGTGAGAAACGTATCGCCTGAGTATAGGTTACCATTATCGGAGCACATGCGCTTCCGATGAAAGATAAGAGGGGCTATGAGTCTGAGTTATGCCTCCTAGTATTAGCTTCAGATCTAGAACGCATTGCTTGAGTTGGTGACGATGCAGCCACTGTCTGCGCTTCAAAAACACATTTGGATGAACCTACGAAATTTAATGACGAGAACGGCTACCATCCGAGTGATGAGGCAACTGAGGAATGCCGCTAGGTACATAATAAATGGGAAGACACCGTGGGCAGAATGCCATAATAATAATAATAATAATAATAATAATAATAGTTTTTATTTATAGGGCGCCTTTCAGGACTCGCAATGACACCCGACAGTTAAAACAAGCATGAAACAAAATACATGGCTTTGCTTAAATCCTGCGCGTGAATCCGGGAAGTAAGCTGTGATTCTTTATTTTACTTCGGAGTCACGTGAGTGACTACGTGAAGACCCCGCCAGCACACATGCGCAACATATCGTCGTACGCATGCGGAAGCGACAGTCGGGAGGAGCGGGGCTCCTCCAGCGTAAGTTTAAAAAACTTACGAAAGGTAAGTCTCACCGGAGTGGTGAGCGTGGCGACTCAGTGTATACTTGTTTTTTCAGGAATTCTACACGGAGTCGCGGAAATCGAAAAGAGCAGCGGCAAGAGCTGCTGCCATGGAGAGCAGCCAGCAGCGTGCCGCTTCTCCTGAGCTGCAGGTGTTACCCGCAGCTCCCGACTTTTCGCCTATGAGGGCCGCAGGTACGCCGCGGTCGGGCGGGAAATCCACCCGAAAGTCGGACGGGGCCGCCGACTCAGCTGGGTCCAGTCCCGAGGACACCCCGTTCGCTGATAGCGACGGGGGTCGTCTTGCCCGCATGGAGCGGATGGTGGAGCAATTGCTCCAGCGTGACCTACTTTTGCAGGGGCAGAGTCACGGTGGGCCTCTTCGCACGCCCACGGCAGGATCCTATCATGGACTGCCTAATGTCTCGCCCTCTTCGCAGGGGAGCATTGGGGGTCAGAACTGGGCTGACCCTGAAGAGGGGGAGTTGGCTGAACAACCAACAGTGTCAGGGGTGCAAGAAGAGTTACTGGATATGGTAAACAAGCATGCAGTTCCTTCTCAAAAAGGCCTACCTATCCACCCAAAGCTGGCAGCTAGTATCAATTATATGACTACAAACCAGCTTCAGGAGCAAGCCATCAATGCAACAGCTGATAAGTATCTTGCTCCTGAAAATTGTAACTCACTGAATGTTCCTGCGGTGAATAACCCTATATGGGGGAACATGAGCCCTACGATTAGAGGGCAAGAAGTCAAACTTCAGAGGATCCTGAAACTTTTGACCGCCAGGATTACGGCAGTGGCCAGAACTGCGGTAGGAATAGAGTTACCGGAAGAACTACAGGATACTCTGGCCTTGCTGTGTAACACGCAGTACGAGATAAATAACTACAGGAAGAGCATTATCAAACCGGCACTCAACCCCAAGTTTACGGGGTTATGCAGACCAGGTAACACTCAACCACCAAATCTGCTGTTCGGGGATAACCTCCCCAAACAGGTGAAAGACCTGGACGAGGAGGCCAAGGCCATAGGCCTGATCAAGGTACCCAGTACCTCCAAACCTCACTACCAACAGCGGCAGCACCCCTACACACCCACCGGACAGCGATATCACAACAGACCGTCCGGTGGTGAAAGCTCGAAGGCCGGCCCACCTGCACAACGGTCTTTTTTAGGCCATGGCCCAGCCCGGCCTTCTTGGAAAATGCGCCACCCCTACAACGCAGCAACTCAACAGAAGAAACAAGGGCAAAGACCGCAACACCGGCAATAACTTGGAGGTAGGTGGGTCTGGCTCCCCCAGGAACATTGCTTGTCTAAATTCATCTTATGTGGGAGGCCGGTTGCACTTGTTTTACGAAGTATGGCGCACTTTTACCTCTGATCCTTACATATTCGGAAGTATTCAGGGCTATAAAATTGAATTCATTTACGAACTCCCTACCCCGGTCCAGCATTCGCCTAGCCGAAAGTTTATACTTTCACAAAAAGAAAGAACGGCAGGCCATGCTGAACTATTAAGACTAATTAGTAAAGGGGTAATTGAGAGAACCACCAGAGAATCTCAGGAGTTCGTATCTAATATATTTACCAAAAATAAAAAAGATGGCGGGTGCCGCATAATCGTAGATCTCACCGAACTGAATACCTCTGTTCAGTATGTTCATTTCAAAATGGACACTTTTGACACAGCTAGACAGCTAATAGCTAATGGGTACTACATGGCATGCATTGACCTTAAAGATGCATACTATTCAGTGCCAATACCAAGGATCATAGGAAACACCTTAGATTTATCTGGATGGGACAATTATGGCAATATAAAGCCTTACCCAATGGGTTATCATCAGCACCCAGGCTGTTCGCCAAAATATTGAAACCAGCTTTGGCCTATTTAAGGAAACAAAACCATACTGTTATGGCCTACCTTGATGATATCCTCATTGTCGGGGAGAATTTGGAAACGGCTACATTGGCAGTTCTAGCCACAAAACATCTCTTTCAAAAGCTGGGGTTCATCATACATCCAGATAAATCAAAGTTGGAACCCTCTACTACCATCGATTGCTTGGGGTTCACCATTGACTCGGTGCAAATGTCTATCACCTTACCACCGAACAAGGTGGTGGACTTGATAGAAGCTTGCAGGAGCCTTACTGGCATCAGGGAGCCATCCATACGGCAGGTGGCCAGGGTAATTGGGAAGATAGTGGCTGCTGTTCCCGCAGCACAATTCGGACCACTACATTATCAAAACCTACAAAGAGCTAAAATTATAGCTCTCAAAAGTCATACAGGCCATTTCGACAGGCCTATGAAGTTACCAGAAAAGACAAGAATTGATTTAAATTGGTGGATGGAAAATGCTAAATTCTGTTCCAAACCCATCACTCTCATAAATCCCTCGGTCATCTTACAAACTGATGCCAGTGCCAAAGGTTGGGGAGCAACTAATACCACCACTAGTTGTGGAGGCAGATGGAGTGCACAAGAGCTAACCCTATTCGAAACATTGGGGGTTAATTATTCAGAAATGCTGGGAGCATTTCATGGCCTTAGGGCATACTGCTCAGACATGCACCAAGTACATGTTAGATTACAAATTGACAACACCACAGTGGTGGCTTATATTAATCATATGGGTGGAATAAAGTCGATATCATGTGATGAATTGGCTAATAATATCTGGCACTGGTGTCTGCGAAGGGAAATTTGGATTTCAGCCACTTACCTTCCAGGTAAGCTAAACACAGTGGCAGACACCAGGTCACGCAAATTCAACGACAACATAGAATGAATGTTGGATCGGAAAGTGTTCACAGATAATGTAGAACGTTATGGGACACCAGATATCGACCTTTTTGCATCCAGATTAAATCACCAACTGCCAACATATGTTGCTTGGGAACCAGACCCGGGGCAGTAGCAATGGACGCTTTCACGCTACATTGGGGGGATTTGTTCTGTTATGCCTTTCCCCCCTTCTGCCTCATCAGTCGGGTCTTGCAAAAAATCAGACAAGACTCCGCATCGGGTATTTTGGTTGTGCCCGACTGGCCTACCCAACCATGGTTGCCAGCGGTACAGAAGATGGCCACAGAACCTTGTATTCGGGTCAACAAACGGCCTAGCCTATTAATACATCCCGCCACAGAGGAACACCATCCATGTCATGACCGCATGGACCTGTTGATTTGCAGATTCTGAAACGGCCACTTCTGGGATACGGACTCACCAACAGAACAATAGATACCATCTCAGAGAGTCCACTAGGAAACAGTACCTGACCTACATCAGGAATTGGGAAGTGTTCTGCTCTACAACAAACACAACCTACGAATCGGCTACCATCACGGAGGTTCTGGAATTCCTGGCTACCCTTCACTACGATGAAGGATTAAGCTACAGTGCCATTAATTGTGCCAGGAGTGCCCTATCAACTTATCTGGGCAAGGGGAGTGATCAACTGGGCATTGGATCACATCCATTAGTGTCTAAGCTAATGAGAGGAATATTTAATTTCAATCCCCCCAGGCCCAGATACAACCACACGTGGGATATCAGCATAGTATTGACTATGTTGCGAGGATGGAACCAAACTCGGGGCACACCTTGGACACACTCACCTACAAAATGGTAATGATTATGGCACTTGTCACGGCACAACGGGTCCAGTCCCTGCACAAGTTAAATCTGGATGCCATGACTATCTCCAATGGCAAAATCACTTTTCATATGCAGGGGCTGTTAAAACAAGATCGACCCGGATCGTCTGGACGTACATTAGAGTTTCTAGCCTATCCAGCAGATACTCGACTCTGCATCGTCACTTTGATATCACGTTACATTTCAGTCACCAAGTCTCTCAGGGGCACGGAGAAAGCTTTGCTTATAAGCCACAAAAAGCCCCACCACAAAGTCACGGTGCAAACCATATCTAGATGGTAAAGGGTGGTACTGGATGCGGCGGGGGTGGACACTAATATTTTTAAATCTCACTCCACCAGGGCAGCATCCACTTCGGCGGCTAGGATGATGGAAGTACCCATGGACCACATCCTGGCCACAGCGGGTTGGAGCAATGAGAAGACGTTTCAACGAGTTTATAACAAACCCGTGGCCTCTCCTGACTCTTTTGCAGGAAGAATTTTGAGTTCTGCTAAATAATTACCCTATATGGGATATATATTTTGTTTTGGTATGAATAAATACCTATTTTGTTTTTCAGCCAGTGTCATGTCTGAAATACGTTCATCCTCTTATCCCAGCATAGCAGTGTGTGAGCATGGGGTGTTCCAGGGCATGAAATCACAGAGCTTTGAAATCTTCACGTAGTCACTCACGTGACTCCGAAGTAAAATAGTAAGATTAAATGAGAACTTACCAGTTTGAAGTTTGATCTTTATTTTATGAGGAGTTACGATGAGGGATTACGTGCCCTCCGCTCCGAAACCCTCTATTATAAAGATCAACTGGTATGAAAGTTCTCTCTTATCTTACTATATTAGTCTACGTTGCTGTCTGTGATTTCACACCACTGCTTTGAAGAATGTCTCGCATGCGTGCTGGCGGGGTCTTCACGCAATCCCTCATCGTAACTCCTCATAAAATAAAGATCAAACTTCAAACTGGCAAGTTCTCATTTAATCTTACTATTTATCACGCCAACGAGAAAGCATTGCTTTACTTCTCAGGCAAATGATTCAAAGGTTTGTAAGCTATTTTATTGTCACCCTGACAGCGGTTTGATCTATGGAACAAGGGCGGCCGAAATTTAGCATTGTAATGGTGGCCTGGACATCGTGTGCATATGAGCGAAGGACTTCATATGTACACACATATATATATATATATATATAGGTGTACATATAAAGTACTTCGCTCATACAAGCACACGCACATATACATATATGTGTGTGTGTACGTGTGTACGTGCGTGCGTGCTTGCGTGCGTGCGTGTGAGGGAGGGAGGGAGGGATGAAGCGCGAGTTGGTGTGTGAATATGTGTGTAATTGTCGGTGTGAGCGTGTGTCTTGCTTTGCTCATGGGCGGAATTCCCGGTGTGTGGGGGGGGGGGGGGGGGGTGAATGTCCTCTCCGTGTTTTGAGAGGTTGGAACAATCCCCCCATGTTTTGTGCAACATGGACTGCCTGCAGTCCATCCTTTCACCATGTTTATTATTTTATTTTTAGTCCTGTGAGATCAAAATGTTTGTTGTAGGTCTTATTTTATGTGGTGGGTGTGGGGAGTGGAAGTGGGAAACTTATTTCTGCGGTTTTCCTCCGAATCGCATCTTCGTCGTCTCCGTGCAGCCTACCATTGGAGCGTTATTTCCTGCCGGGACCGGCCAGGCAAGCTTCGGCGGCGGCACAGCGCTGGGACACCATCATGGAGCGGGCGATGCCTCACCGGGTCGCCGTGCGTTAAGCTCCGGAGTGCTGTGACCGCCGACTCCAACGTCGAGGAGCTGTGGGTGAGAGCGTCCAGCCGCGGGCGGCGATGGGATTAAAACACCGCGGAGTCTGGGATCCGAGATCCCCAGAGTCGGAGCTCCGACCAGCGCGGCCTGAGGGCTTCGGGTGCCGCTTTTCCGGGGAGGGAGCGGCCGCTCCAGACATTTCCAAGCCGCTGAGTACTTTTCACCCGATGCCGGTGTTCTCTTCCCGGCAGATGGGCCTACAAAATCGGGCCGTCGTTGCGGCGACTGGCTGCAGACGCCTCAAAAAAACATAGAGACATAGCAACATAGAAAATAGGTGCAGGAGGAGGCCATTCGGCCCTCCGAGCCACCACCGCCATTCATTGTGATCATGGCTGATCATCCGCAATCAATAACCCGCGATTGCCTTCACCCCATATCCCTTGACACCACTGGCCCCTAGAGCTCTATCTAACTCTCCTAAATCCATCCAGTGACTTGGCCTCCTCAGTGGCAGGGACTCATAAATTCACAACTCTCTGGGTGAGAACGTTTATTCTCACCTCAGTCTTACATGACCCCCCTCCCCCTTTATTCTAAGTGTGACCGCTGGTTCTGGAGTACCCAACATTTGAACCATTTTTCCTGCATCTAGCTTGTCCAGTCCTTTTATAATTTTATATGTTTCTATATGACCTCCCCTCATTCTTTTCAACTCCAGTGAATACAAACCTCGTCTCTTCAATCTTTCCTTATATGACAGTCCCGACATCCCAGGGATCAATCTCGTGAACCTAGGCTGCACTACCTGAATCACAATGATGTCCTTCTTCAAATTAGGAGACCAAAACTGTACACAATACTCCAGATGTGGACTCACCAGAGCAGGCACGTGCCGTCAGGGTCGGCAAGGTAGGCACTGCCTACCCTGACTAAAATTATAACATAGTAATAACTAAATATAAATAATAAAGGCATGGGAGAATTATGCCTATGTAACAGATCCATCTCTTAGGTAGGCATAATTCTCCGTGCCTTTCATCCGCAGCGCTTGTAACACGGGAAGGTCTGTGCAGCCCACGTGCCGTCAGCGCTGCCTGAAGCCGTCAGTTGCAAGCGGGGCTGAAGGCAGCAGTAATTCTGCCTTTGCCGCACTGCGCATGTGCATCGGTCTGGTGCGCATGCGCAGCGCATGTTTCTTGGCGGGCTTTTCAAATATGGTTTGTCAATATTTTAAGTGTATGTTAGGTAACAGGGAGATAAGAATGGAGTTTGTGTACCAATGATGTGGTAAGTAAATTTTGTGTTTATGTTTTTAAATACTGTTTTTCCCGGGGAGTGGTGGTGGGGGGAGAACTCCTTTCACAGCGTTTGGGGAGTCTGGCCCGGGGTAAAGTTGCGGGGATAGCACGAATGTTATGAAAGAGGGGATTGGGATGATGCCACTTGGGACGCTCCTTGCACGGAGGCGTGGAATGCCACCGCATTGAGGGGGGGGGGGGGGGGGGGAGAAGTAGGCCGGGTGGCTGAGTGGCTGCCGGGCCGGACAGCAGAACCAGCCGCCACGTTACCTCCTTCTGCCGGTCCCCGCTGACCTCTTGCAGCTCTCCATCTAAAAACCTCTCTCCTGCTGCTCGCTGGCCTCACTCATGTCCTTAAATTCCGATGCGCGATTGAGGTTACTCGGCTGGATTTGCAGGAAGCTGCTGACATGAGCGAAGTAGGCGAACGGCAGGTGACATGTGTTCCGACGGAGAGCACTGCCAAAGGTGAGCGGGTCGGCAGAAAGCGCTGAAGTGGAGGCCAGTTCTGCTGTCGGGTCCCAGTGGCCGCTCGCAGTTCCCCGAGCTGATTCTGTCCCCAGCTACAGTGCGTGGCTTCGCGCCCGGAGAGCTGCGGCAGCGGTGAGTGAGTGAGTTACCGGCAGTATCCCCGACACCCTCCTTCTCAACACACGTGCCCTCCTCACAACTTTACCCCTGGCACAGACTCTCCACACGCTATGAAAGGAACTGTTCCCTCAATTGGTCAAGGACTAGGAAGCCTTAGGCAAATTGAAATGTCACTGTTAATTTATTTATTTATTTATTTCACGAAGAGAGAAATCTGCGCATGCGCGGTTTAATTTTTTTTAAGCGGATTGAGTGCCTACCCTGAGTAATTACTCACGGCACGTGCCTGCACCAGAGCCCTATACAACTGCAGATGAACCTCTTTTTTCCTATACTGACATCCTCTTGTTATGAAGGCCAACATTCCAATAGCTTTCTACAGATTTGTGTCATCCTCAAACTTGCTAGCGTTGCTCCTAATTCCCTCTTCCAAATCATTAATATATATGGTAAACAGTTGCGGCCCCAACACCGAGTCTTGCGGCACTCCACGTGCCACTGCCTGCCATTCTGAAAAGGACCCGTTCACTCCTACTCTTTGCTTCCGATCTGCCAACCAATTTTCCACGCATGTCAACACCCTACCCCCAATACCATGTGCTCTAATATTAGTCACCAGTCTCGCGTGCGGGACCTTATCAAAAGCTTTCCGAAAGTCTACACACACTACATCCACTGGCACCCCTTCATCTATTGTACTTGTCACATCCGCAAAAAAATCCAGTAGATTAGTCAAGCATGATTTCCTTTTCATAAATCCATGTTGACTTGGACTAATCCTTTTGCAGCTATCCAAATGCCCCATTATTACCCCATTATATTAAATAATTGACTCCAGCATCTTTCCCACCACCGAAGGCAGGCTAACTGGTCTGTAATTCCCCGTTTCCTTTCTCGTTCCTTTCTTGAAAAGTCGGATAACATTAGCTATCCACCAATCCACAATAATTGATCCTGAATCTATTGAACATTGGAAAATGATCACCAATGCGTTTACTATTTCTAGAGCCACCTCCCTGAGGACCCTGGGATGCAGACCATCAGGTCCAGGGGATTTATCATCCTTCAGTCCCATTAGCCTACCTAATACTTTTCCTCGCCTAATTAAAGTTCATTTCAGGTTCCTCTACCCTCTTAGATCCTCTGTCCTCCAATACATCTGGGAGATTATTTGTATCTTCCTTAGTGAAGACAGATCCGAAGTACCTATTAAACTCTTCTGCCATTTCCTTGTTTCCCATAATAATTTCGCCCATGTCTGCTTTCAAGGGACCCACATTAGACTTTGCTACACTTTTTCCCTTAACATATCTAAAGAAACTTTTACTGTCCTTCTTTATATTCCTGACCAGCTTCCCTTCGTACTTCATCTTTTCAGTCCGTATTGCCCGTCTTGTTTCCTTCTGTTGTCCTATAAAAGTTTCCCAATCCTCCGGCTTCCGGCTACTCTTTGCCTTGTTATACATTTTTTCTTTTAGTTTTATTCTATCCCTAACTTCTCTTGTCAGCCACGGTTGCGTCCTACTCCCCTTAGAATCTTTCATCATTTTTGGAATGAAATGATCCTGCGTCTTCTGGATTATGCCCAGAAATTCCTGCCATTGCTGTTCCGCCGTCATTCCTGTTGGGATCCCTTTCCAGTCTACCTCGGCCGGCTCCCCTCTCATGCCTAATCTGGTACAGATATAAACTCCAATTGTCCTGTGTTGCCTTGCCCCTGAAATGTATAGCAATACATTAATGCCAATTCGGCCTCGTGCAGTGTACAGGTGAGACCCAGCCTTGGCATGTTCTTAAGAGACTTTCAAGCAAAACTCCCCTCGGTTTTCCCTGCTGTCAAGTTAGTAAGAATGTTTACATTTGTCTGGTTATCAAAGTTAAGAAGTTAATTAAAATTAGAAACAAACGGCATAAACAAATTTAAAAAAAACAAATTGTCAAGGGTTATGCGAAGACGGCAGGAAAATTGGATTAGGAGTCGGAGATCAGTCAGGATTAAGTAGGAAATCCCCAATAAACAGAACCCAAATTCCTATCCTGGAAAAGGTTCTGGAAGTAATATCGGCGGTGTCTCACTTTGAGATTAAGCACTGAGGCCCAATTGTCTTGTGGTCTGTTTTTTTTAATCAAGGTTTGTTCAGATTGATGTTATGTTTTACAAGTTATTCACATTTGTAACTTTACAAAATCCCACTTTGACACATTTCTTCCATCTGCACACTGGCAGTTACAGCTAAGATGCCACAATGGGACCCAACTCCTTGCTTGCCCTCCCCACTGTCCTGCCAGCAAGTTTTTAAAGTTTAAAAACAGGGCGGTTGAAGAGGGGGGGGGGGGGGGGGGGGAGGGAGTGCTGCGGGAGGCAGGGGAAGTGCAATTGCATTATTTTTTAAAGTCCTGGCAGCGTGCAATTGTGAGGCTAATGTGGAGGGGAGAGAGAGTGCTGGGGGATAAGGGGAAATAAGCTGTCCCTGCACATCTGGGGGCTTTGGGAGAGTTGTGGATTATTGCATTGAGGGAAGAGGTGAATGGCGTAATATTGCGTTAGGGGAACGCGTTGGGGGACCAGGCCTACTGTGTGACAGGGACCCAACGGCTCCCACTTGGTCTAGTATCAAGCTAAATGTTTCTATCAGCAGAGATAAGCAATGTTCATCATTGAAGGTTAAAATGACTTCAAACAGTGAGGATTGGTGAAGAACAGCCTGAAACAAAATGTAACATTGTTTGTTATCAAAAAAGTATGTTGTGCGCAGTCTGTATAATTATCTGCCTTTTCCTTCTGCCACATTGGTGATGGCTGCGTTAGAAATAGGTGACAGTGTTCATTGGGATTTGACCACATTTGAATCAATGGATCTTATTTTGTACAGCAAATCCATTATTTGTCTGTCCATACCTTGCAGTATAAATCGTCAGTCTCTTCATAAAGGCAAGGGTGGGCATGTTGCTATAGAAACTCATCAGAGCAAAGACCCTTGTAGCAAAGGAAATAATTGCTAATCTAATCAAATTCATGAAACAAATGAAATACAACAGCGGCCAAACTTTATTGCCAATTGCAGGAACTATCTTTGAAGTAGTGGGGAGGTGGCCGACTACCCTACGGCTACATATATGCATGGAGGCGAGAATAATTTCTTATCATTTCAGGAGATGGTTGACATTTTCTTGCATTATTGATAGCACAACATGAAATCTGAAGACTTACGAAGGACACAGTGAGGTCAGGAAAAACGTGTTTTATTTGTTAGGTAACGCACAAATGTGTCATAGAAACATAGAAACATAGAAATTAGGTGCAGGAGTAGGCCATTCGGCCCTTCGAGCCTGCACCGCCATTCAATATGATCATGGCTGATCATCCAACTCAGTATCCCGTACCTGCCTTCTCTCGATACCCTCTGATCCCCTTAGCCACAAGGGCCACATCTAACTCCCTCTTAAATATAGCCAATGAACTGGCCTCAACTCCCCTCTGTGGCAGGCAGTTCCAGAGACCCATCACTCTCTGTGTGAAAACATTCCTTGTCATCTCGGTCCTAAAGGATTTCCCCCTTATCCTTAAGCTGTGAGCCCTTGTCCTGGACATCCCCAAAATCGGGAAAAATCTTCCTGCATCTAGCCTGTCCAACCCCTTAAGAATTTTGTAAGTTTCTATGAGATCCCCTCTCAATCTCCTAAATTCTAGAGAGTATAAACCGAGTCTATGCAGTCTTTGTTTATAAGACAGTCCTGACATCCCAGGAATCAGTCTGGTGAACCTTCTCTGCACTCCCTCTATGGCAACAATGTCCTTCATCAGATTTGGAGACCAGAACTGTACGCAATACTCCAGGTGTGGCCTCACCAAGACCCTATACAACTGAAGTAGAACCTCCCTGCTCCCATACTCAAATCCTTCTGCTATGAAAGCTAACATACCATTCGCTTTCTTCACTGCCTGCTGTACCTGCATGCCTACTTTCAATGACTGGTGTACCATGACACCCAGGTCGCGCTGCATCTCCCCTTTTCCTAATCGGCCTCCATTTAGATAATAGTCTGTTTTCCTATTTTTGCCACCAAAGTGGATAACCTCACATTTATCCACATTATACTACATCTGCCAAACATTTGCCCACTCACCCAGCCTATCCAAGTCACCTTGCAGTCTCCTAGCATCCTCCTCACAGCTAACACTGCCCCCAGCTTAGTGTCATCCGCAAACTTGGAGATATTGCCTTCAATTCCCTCATCCAGATCATTTATGTATATTGTAAATAGCTGGGTACCCCACTAGTCACTGCCTGCCATTGTGAAAACGACCCGTTTACTCCTACTCTTTGCTTCCTGTTTGCCAGCCAGTTCTCTATCCACATCAATACTGAACCCTCAATGCCGGATGCTTTAAGTTTATATACTAATCTCTTATGTGGGACATTGTCGAAAGCCTTCTGGAAGTCCAGATACACCACATCCACTGGTTCTCCCCTATCCACGCTACTAGTTACATCCTCGAAAAATTCCACAAGATTCGTCAGACATGATTTACCTTTCGTAAATCCGTGCTGACTTTGTCCAATGATTTCACCACTTTCCAAATGTGCTGCTATCCCATCTTTAATAACTGACTCTAGCAGTTTCCCCACTACCGATGTTAGACTAACTGCTCTGTAATTCCCCGTTTTCTCTCTCCCCCCCTTCTTAAAAAGAGGGGTTACGTTTGCTACCCGCCAATCCTCAGGAACTACTCCAGAACCTAAAGAGTCAACATCGAAAGTGTCAACACATTCTTTTGAACAAAACTTTAAGTTGCCTTTAAGTTGTCGAGCTAGTGGCAGCCAGTTGGTACAGTCAGCAGCCGGCTGTGTGCAGCTTGGCTCACTTTTGCATTTTCACGGGTACAGTTTGAATGAGAAGGTGCTGATACCGTTGATGGTCTGCTCCTCGACAGGACCGAGGAGGGGTTAAATTAGGAACACTTCTCCATCTGTTTCCCACCACGTACGGCTGACCTGCTGAGTTCTACCTGCACTTTGGAGGGAATGGACAGGGGACATGTTGGGCCTGGACCCTTCTTTGGACTGATGGGGTCGTGGGAGAAAGCTGGAAAGCAGAGATGGGGTTGGAACAGACTCCTGGACTAGATTAGGAGGAGGGGGGGTGATCTCCTTAATTTGGAGAATTCAGTGTTCATTTTATTGGGCTGTAAGCTATGAGATGCTGTTCTTCCAGTTTGCGTGTCACCTTACTCTCGCAATGGAGGAGGCCCAGGACAGAAGGACCAGTGTGTGAGTGGGATGGGAAGTAAAAATGGTTGACAACCGGAAGATCCAGCAAGCCTTGGCGGACCGAGTACAAGTGTGGAGTGAACTGCACGCCCAGTTTATATACAAGGAGTAGCAGATGCTCTCCCCCTTTCTCTCTCCCTTCCTCTCTCCCTCCGCTCTCTCCCCTCTCCCTCTCCCCCCTCTCTCTCCCCCTCTCTCTCCTCTCTCCCCCCCTCTCTCTCTCTCCCCGTCTCTCTCTCTCGTCTCTCTCTCGCCGTATCTCTCTCTCTCCCCATTCTATATCCCCCCTCATTCTCCTCCTCTCTTCTCCCCCTCTCTCTGAGCCCTCTCTCTACTCTCTCTCTCTCCTGCCCCTTTCTCCCCTCTCTTTCTCTCCCCATCTCACTCTCTCTTTCCCCCCCCTCTCTCTCTCTCTCTCTCTCTCTCTCTCTCTCTCTCTCTCTCTCTCTCTCTCTCTCTCTCTCTCTCTCTCTCTCTCTCTCTCTCCCTCCCTCCCTCTCTCTCTCTCTCTCTCTCTCTCTCTCTCTCTCTCTCTCTCTCTCTCTCTCTCTCTCTCTCTCTCTCTGTCTGTCTGTCTGTCTGTCTCTCTCTCTCTCTCTCTCTCTCTCCTCTCTCTCCCCTCTGTCTCTATCTCTCTCTCAACGTCACTATCTCTTTCCGTCTCTCTCCCCTCTCTCTCCCCGTCTCTTTCCCCATCTCACTCTTTCCCCGTCTCTCTATCCCTCTCTCTCCCCATTCTGCCCCTCTCTCTACCCTCCCTCCCACTCCCTTCTCTCCCCTCCCCACCCTCTCTCTCGCTCTCCCCCTGCCTTCTCCCCCTCTCTCTCTCCAGCCTCTCCCTCTCGTTCTCCCTCGTTTCTCCCCCTCATCTCTCCCTCTCTCTCTCTCCGCCTCCCTCTCTCTCTCCCCGTCTCTCTCTAGCAATGTTACAACATTTTGAGAGTTTAAAAATCGTCTGTAATTATCTCATCAGGTAAAGCATAAAAACAAGTTCAATTTGACACCTAATTCAATTTCATATCTTCAGTATTAAAAAGGTAATGGCCATTTTCATATTCGGAAATTAGCATCTTGTTCCCTATTGCTTTTTCTAGTGACTTAACTCAAAGCTGTGATCGAGGACAGTCAAAAGCCCATAACTTCTAAAGAATTAAGAGAACTGAATAACATTTTCAGTTATTATTGATTGATGCATTCTGAAACAAATATAAAATATCTTACTTGGCTGGCCTGAAATTAAAGCATATAATTAGTTATTTACCTAAGCGTAGCTATTTACAAAATTGACCGTTTTGACGATATTAGTACGATATTAGTAACAAACACCCAGACTGCCTTGAAAATTCAAAGATGTGATATTCTCAACATCAGAACTTTAATATTATTGGTTTATATGCTGTAACTCCGTTACAGATAGGTAAATAAATTACAATTGCAAGCAATAGACCAAGTCTTATGGAGAAGATCAGTTGCTAGCTGGTACATTGGCATATCATAATCAGTAGCATCATCATACTCCTCAGATTGTAACCAATAAGCAACTCTGTACACCTTGTTTTTCCTCAACCTTTCAATTTTGTCATTGTAAACTACAAGTTTTTCTCTTCAAACCACACATGACACGCCTTTCTGCCCACTACTTTACCAATAAACTGGCCTGTAGTTTACATTTCTTAACAAAGGATAATTGTTTTAATAGCCTAAGTATCCAAATAACAAACAAATCCCATTCACACAAGAATTCACAATATAACATGATTTAAAAATCTAACTGTCATGAATTTATATCCCAGATCGAAGGAATTTGATGCTTAATTCCCATAAATTAATCTAGAATCATACAACCAAAATATTATCAAATTATTGTTGTTTTGCACAATGCACGTGTATCAAACTGTTGTGAATATTTAGTTTAAAAGTAATGATCATGGAGAGAGAGAGAACAAGACAAAATATAGACAATTTTGACGGCATATCTCCCCAAAAATTGGGCATTTTTATCATCATGCTTCTTGAACGCGATCGATTGGAACGTTGCATTTGCGGTGAATTTGAACTCCATGTCGGCAGGAAAATCACTTCCGGTTCGTATGCGGCCCAAATCACATTTTCGCTTACAGAGGATTGATTCAAGTCCTCCCAAGAAGCGAGTTTATGTGTAAAATAAACGATTTACACCGCGTTTTGCCCCGTAATTGTGATCCGTCACGTTTCAGGCGTTGGCGGCGTTGTAAGTCGCCTTTTATTTGAATGTAATTATGAAACTGTTTCGCGATTTCAAAAAAAATGGGAATGGAAGTCGGAATGATTTTTCTGCTGCAGCTAGCAGCCCGAGGAAATCTGCCTCGGACAGGCGGTAGAAAACTGGATATTAATCCGAACCCTCCCCGCCCCCCCCCCCCCCCCAAGGCGCCAAAGTCACGCACACGACCAGTGGCAGAACTGCAGCGTAAGTTTTGTAACATAGCTACTCTCTCTCCCCGTCTTCCTCTCCCCGTCTCTCTCTCTCTCCGTCTTCCTCTCCCCTGGCTCTCTCTCCCCGTTCGCTCTCTCCCTGTTTTCCTCATTCAAGCCTCTCTCCCCCTCTTTCTCCCCTCTCTCCCCATCCCAACCCTTTCCTTCTCCCTAGTCTCTCTCTCTACCTTCACGCTGTCCCCGTCTCTCCCCCCCTCTCTGCCCGCTCTCTCTCTACCCTCCCTCCCCCTCCTCTCGCTTCTCCCCTCTGTCTCTCTCCCTATCTCTCGCTCCCAGTCTCACTCTCTTTTCCTTCTCTCTCTCTCCCCATCTCTCTCTCCCCGTCTCACTTTCTCTTTCCCTTCTTTCTCTCTCCCCTCTCTCTCGATTCCGTCTCTCTCTCTCTCATCGTCTCTATCTCATCGTCTCTCTCTCCTCATCTAGGTAGCTAGGAGAAGTAGGACCTCAAAGGTAATAATCTCTGGATTACTACCAGTGCCACGTGCTAGTCAGAGTAGAAATAGGAGGATATTGCAGATGAATACGTGGCCTGAAAAATGGTGCAAGGGGGAGGGATTCCAATTTCTCGGGCATTGGAACCAGTTCTGGGGGTGGTGGGACCAGTAGAAACAGGACGGTCTGCACATGGGCAGGAATGGAACCAATGTCCTTGGGGGAGTGTATGCTAGTGCTGCCGGGGAGGTTTTAAGGTAATGGAGCAGGGGGATGGGAGCATGAGCAGAGAGACAGAGGGGGTGTAAAATGAGGGTAGAAGCAATAGGTAGCAAGGTGAAAAGTATAAGTGAGAGGCAGGAAAATCCAGGGCAAAATCAAAAGAGCCACTTTTCAACATAATTGTATAAGGGACCACAGTGTTGTAAAAACAAGCCTGAAGGCTTTGTGTCTCAATACAAGGATCATTCGCAATAAGGTGGATGAGTTGAATGTGCAGATCGTAATTAATGAATATGATATAGTTGGGATCACGGAGACATGGCTGCAGGGTGACCAAGGCTGGGAGTTGAACATCCAGGAATATTCAATATTCAGGAGGGATAGACAGAAAGGAAAAGGAGATGGAGTAGCGTTGCTGGTTAGAGAGGAGGTCAATGCAATAGTAAGGAAGGATATTAGCTTGCAGGATGTGGAATCGATATGGGTAGAGCTGCGAAACACTATGGGGCAGAAAACGCGAGTTAGAGTTGTGTACAGGCCAACTAACAGTAGTAGTTGAGTTAGGGATCGCATCAAACAGGAAATTAGAAATGCGTGCAACAAAGGTAAAACAGTTATAATGGGTGACTTCAATCTACATATAGATTGGGTGAATCAAATTGGCAGGGGTGCTGAGGAAGATGATATATTGGAATGTATGCGGAATAGCTGTCTAAACCAACATGTAGAGGAATCAACGAGGGAGCTGACTATTCCAGACTGGGTATTGAATAATGTGGAAGGGTTAGTTAGCAGTCTTGTTGTGCGTGGCCCCTTGAGAAAGAGTGACCATAATACAGTTGAGTTCTTCATTAGGATGGAGAGTGACATAATCAATTCAGCAACAAGTGTTCCGAAATTAAAGAAAGGTTACTTTGAAGGTATGAGACGTGAATTGGCCAAGATAGACTGGCAATTGATTCTTAAAGGGTTGACAGTGGATGTGTAAAGGAAGGCATTTAAAGACTGCCTGGATGAACTACAACAATTGTTCATCCCAGAATAAGAATAAATCAGGGAAGGTAGTGCATCCGTAGATAACACGGGACATCAGGGATAGTATGAAAACAAAAGATGAAGCATACAAATTAGCCAGAAAAAGCAACCTACCAGAAGACTGGGAGAAATTCAGAGACCAGCAGAGGAGGACAAAGAGCTTAATTAAGAAAGGGGAAATAGATTATGAAAGAAAACTGACAGGGAACATCAAAACGGACGGCAAACGTTTTTATAGATATGTGAAGAGAAAAAGGTTATTTAAAACAAATGTAGGTCCCTTGCAGTCAGAAACTGGTGAATTGATCATGTGTAACAAGGGCATGGCTGAGCAATTAAATAACTACTTTGGTTCTGCCTCCACTAAGGAAGACATAAATAATCTGTGGAAATAGCAGGGGACCGGGGGTCAAATGAGATGGAGGAACTGAGTGAAATGCAGGTTAGCCGGGAAGTGGTGTTAGGTAAATTGAATGGATTAAAGGCCGATAAATCCCCACGGCTGGATATGCTGCTTCCCAGAGTACTTCAGGAAGTAGCCCCAGAAATAGTGGATGTATTAATGATAATTTTTCAAATCTCTTTAGATTCTAGAGTAGTTCCTGAGGATTGGAGGTTAGCACAAGCTAATTGATGAAAGAGGCAACTATCTATTTTTCTCACACATTTTCGCATCTCATTTCTGGTCAAAACTGTGTGAAATTTGTCAAGAAAAGACCCGCCGATAAATACGCTGGTGTGTGTGTGTGTGTGTGTGTGTGTGTGTGTGTGTGTGTGTGTGTGTGTGTGTGTGTGTGTGTGTGTGTGTGTGTGTGTGTGTGTGTGTGTGTGTGTGTGTGTGTGTGTGTGTGTAAATATGTTTTTTTCTAATGGTAAAACTAACCATGTCCAAGTTTTTTTCTCTTCTCTCCTCCTCCCCTCCTCCTTTCTCGCCCCCCCTCCCCACCCAGCTCGGACGGAGGCCGGGTCTAAACGACACTTTAAAACAAAACAAGAGCTTGGAGCGCAAAAAAATAAATTGAATCTAAAACGATTGAAAGAAGAGAGAGAGAACGTAGCGCAAAAAAGAAAAAAGAGATGCAGACCATCAAACCCTGGGGATTCATCAGCCTTCAGTCCCATCAGTCTACTCAACACCATTTCCTGCCTAATGTGGATTTCCTTCAGTTCCCCCATCACCCCAGATATTCTGGCCACTCGTACATCAGAAAGATTGTTTGTGTCCTCCTTAGTGAAGACGGATTCAAATGCCTGTTCAACTCATCTGCCATTTCCTTGTTCCCCACAATAAATTCACCTTTTTCAGTCTTCAAGGATCCAACTTTTCTCTTAACTATTGTTTTTCCTCGTCACAATCATAAAGAATATTTTACTATCCTCCTTTATATTCTTGGCCAGCTTACCTTCGTACCTCATCTTTTCTCCCCATATTGCCTTTTTAGTTTTCTTCTGTTGTTTTTTAAACGTTACCCAATCCTCTTGCTTCCCGCTCATCTTTGCTACGTTGTACGTCTACGCTTTTATTTTTTGACTGTCCCTGACTGCCCTTGTCAGCCACGGTCACCCCTTACTCACTCCCCTTGGAATATTTCTTCTTCTTTGGAATGAACTGATCCTACACCTTCTGTATTATTGTTCCACTCTCCTCCTTGCTGGGGCATCTTTCCAGTCAACTTTGGCCAGCTTCTCCCTGACTCATGGCTCCGGCGGTGAATGTCAGGAGCCGGAGCCCGGAGTGGAGAGACTGCTGCCTCCTCTGGGATGGATGCGCTCAGAGCGGAGATTGATTAATGAGCCGAAGCACTGAGATGAGCAGATATTTCACCACGCTCTTCACCTGCTCCCTGAACTTGGACTGGGTCGCCGCGTAAATAAATGTGTTGATGCAGCAGCTGACATTACTCAGCAGAAACCTGACGTTGTTAAAGATATATTGAGACTCATTCAGTTCATTTCCAATTCCTGTGATCTGAACATAGATGAATTCTGCAACCTGCGTCAGCCACAGGAGGATGAAGCTGCCGGAGATGGTGAGTAAAACCACTGACCTCCTCCCGCTCTCCATCTCCGGGTCACTGCGGTTCTCCTTGCTCTCACCCCTCAGCCCCTTACGGACCCGACTGGCCACTACAATGTGCCGGACTGTCAGAGCGTTGAGCAGCAGGATTACAGCGAAAGGGAGGAGCGGAGTTGAAACCGTGTCGATCCAGTCAAATGCCACCCACCCGGGGTCAGTGTAATAACTGTCCACCGGGGCACAGCACCACGGGACATTGTCGATGATTATCTCGGTTTCCTTTGTGAAGTAGCGGGGAACGTTTTTCAGACAGAGCAGATCGCCGGCTGTTGCCAGAACCGCAGCCGCAGTTTTCCCGGTGCAATATTTAGTTTTCAGCTTCTGGCAACAAATGGCGACAAAGCGATCAAAGGTGAAAGTGACGGTGAACCAGACAGAACAGTTTGTAGGTGCAAACGTCAGTGCATCGATAACACTGCACACAGGGTAGATGGACAGGAAACTCCATAAAAAGTAATGATGTCGGATCCAAAACAAAATGACTGCGGTGATCAGCGTCAGGAGATCGGCCGCTGCCATGGCCACCAGGTAGCGAGTGGTGCAGGTGGAGAGGCCGCACTTTCCCCGGGACAGGATCACAATCGCCACTAAATTCACTGCGGAAAGAGAAGGGAACCAGGCACGTGCCGTCAGGGTTGGCAAGGTAGGCACTGCCTATCCTGACTAAAATTACAATATAGTAATAACTAAATAAAAATAGTAAAGGCATGGGAGAATTATGCCTATGTAAGAGATCGATCTTTTAGGTAGGCATAATTCTCCGTGCCTTCCATCCGCAGCGCTTGTAACACGGGAAGGTCTGTGCAGACCACGTGCCGTCAGCGCTGCCTGAAGCCGTCAGTTGCAAGCGGTGCTGAAGGCAGCAGAAATTCTGCCTTTGCAGCACTGCGCAGGTGCATCAGTCTACTGCGCATGCGCAGCGCAAGTTTCTTGGCGGGTTTTTTAAATATGGTTTGTCAATATTTTAAGTGTATGTTAGGAAACAAAGAGAGAAGAATGGAGCTCGTGTACCGATAATGTGGTAAGTACATTTTGTGTTCATATTTTTAAATACCGTATTTCCCGGGGTGTGGGAGTGAGGGGGGGAGAGGTCCTTTCACAGCGTTTGGGGAGTCTGGCCCGGGGTCAAGTTGCGGGGAGGGTACAAATGTTATGAATGAGGGGATTGGGATAATGCCACTTGCGACGCTCCTTGCACGGAGGCGTGGAATGCCACCGCATTGAGGCCTGGGGGGGGGGGGGGGGGGGGGGAGAGAAGTAGCTCGGGTGCGTGAGCGGCCGCCGGGCCGGACAGCGGAACCAGCTGCCACCTTAGTTCCTTCTGCCGGTCCCCGCTCACCTCTGGAAGCTCTCCGTCTAATAACCTCTCTCCTGGCCTCACTCGTGTCCTTAAATTTTGACAGCGCGATTGAGGTTACTCGGCTGTGGGGGATTTGCAGGAAGCCGCTGACATGAGCGAAGTCGGAGAACGGCAGGTGAAAGGTGTTCAGATGGAGTGCACTGCCACAGGTGAGCGGGCTGGCAGAAGGCGCTGAAGTCGCGGCCAGTTCTGCTGTCGGGTCGCGGTGGCCGCTCCCCGAGCTGCTTCTATCCCCAGCTACAGTGCGTGGCTTCGCGCCCAGAGAGCTGTGGTAGCGGTGAATGAGTGAGTTACTGGCATTATCCCCGACACCCTCCTTGTCAACACTCGTGCCTTCCGCACAACTTTAACCCTGGCACAGACTCTCCACACGCTGTGAAAGGAACTGTTCCCCCAATTGGTCTAGGACTAGGAAGCATTGGGAAAATTGAAATGTCACTGTTTTTATTTATTTACTTATTTAACGGGGCGAACAATTTTCGCATGCGCGGTTTAATTTTTTTAAAATCGGACTGAGTGCCTACCCTGAGTAATTACTCACGGCATGTGCCTGAAGGGAACGGACACTCGGCATTTACTGCGAAAGTCGACTCCGGTGCTGTACACCGGCTCAGCTTTCAGCTCAAGTTCAGCGGTGTTGGAGTCGATACGCGGCAGCTGCAGGTTTAACATTGTCAGAGCCAGCTCCGACTGCCTGCATCAACGGAGATGAGATAAGGCGACGGGCAGGCGGGGAGGGAACGAGCAGCCACCCGCTACAATAGGCGCATTGGTCCTTTCTACTGCTGCTCACAGTCTCTGATGGGGCCGCTTTCACAGACCTAACCGTGACCGGCCGCGTTTAACCAGGGCTCTGGGAACTCAGCATCTGATGGAGACGAGGAGGGATCCAGAGGGAAGGCAGGGACATCTTAGAATCCGGCAACAAAGTGGCTCCGTTAATGCATTCCTTCCACACAGTGAGTTCACTTCACTAACAACACACACACACGCCGGTAGATCCGCGGCCACTGGTTCAGGAGATCGATCCAATTATTAACCAACAGGCGGTAGAATCCGACTGTGACAGACAGACTCCACAGTGAGACACAGTGTCCACTGGAGCGGGTGTTCACTCCGACCAATGACTCAGGCACAGTGAACTTCACAATGTGAACCTCTCTCTCCCAGTCACACCGTACCAGAGAGCTGCCTGCCTGTCCCGAGCACTGGGCCAACTCTGGGCAAGGTGCCGCTGAAGGCACGAACACCATTCGAGTGGGTCCCGGCCGGCAGCAGTGAGATAAAAGGAGGGTAAGTTTCGGCTGCCTGAAGATAACAAAAATCACAGCAACGTTTATTCACAAATACTTCACTGAGAGGATTGATATTCTTCACATAGTCTTGTACAACGATCATCAGTTGGGAACTTGTAACATGATGAGAATCAGGTCAACACCAGTTAACACACTAATGGAGTTATAAAACTTGAATTGTTCTACTCACTTACCAGGGACTCCAACGGCAGCAATGATCACATATAGGATTTTCTCCACGTCTTTATATTCCCAATAATGCTGCCCCATTTTCTCTGCCCAGCGATGTGTCCCCGTGAGCTGCCGGTAATGTCTCGGAATGAAATGCTGGGGCAGAATATTCCTGGAGATTTTATACCATTTTACGTCTCCACCGGGACAGCGAAGTTTCAACAGAGTTTAAAAATAGATATTTTGAAATTATTCGCAAACAGATGACATCAGCCAAGTGAAATCCCCACTGAGATAGGCTTTGATTTATTCAGTTCATTGATTGAGAAACTCCAAATACTGGGAATTGTGGCGATAGATACTGTGCGAGGGAAATTGGGAACGGCGGCATTGTTCCAGCAAAGGGGATATTGTTTCAAACTCCATCAGATCCAACTCTCCATCTCATGTTGTTTGCCTGATTTCCTTCAATCCGTTTCACTCAGCAGGGCAATCCCAAATTCCAGGGACGCTCTCTGGGATTCTGGTGCCCAGTGTGAAGGTGGACTGGACTCAGAGTCCGAATCCGTACAAACGCTGAAATGCTGAGGTCCCCGTTTGTGGATTTTATTGATCAGAGGTTCCTTCCAGGATTTTATTGAGCAGCTCCATCCCGCCCATTGTAATTTATACTAAATCAGTTTGGTGTCCGGTAACATTGCCTTTTGGTTTCTGACATTGCTACCAAACCTGGTCGTCAGTGATGCCGAAGATTTACCTTCCATCACTGGGTCCGTAGCCCTGTGGGCGAACACTGCAAGTACCCATCTCAGTGCTTTTAGGAGAGACCGTATGCAAACGGGCTCTTTGCCCCACCGAGTCCGCGCCGACCAGCGAACGCCGTACACTAGCACTATCCAATACACTGGGCACAACCTGTACGTATTTGGAGTGTGGGGGGAAACCGCAGCACCCGAAGATAACCCCAGGAGGCGCCTGGGAGAACGTATGAGCTCTGTGCGGACAGCACCCATAGTCAGGATCGAACCCGGGTCTCTGGCGTTGTGAGGCAGCAACTCTACCGCTGCGCCACCGGGCCACCCCACTGTTCAAACATGATGAAGTTGCTGCCTCTCCCACCGTCTCCGGCATCGAGTTCCATTCTACGCGACATCTTGTGTGAAAAATTGTCCTCATTCAATGAATCATCTAATTATCCGCATATTTTCTCTCCCTTTCGACGAACGGTATTTTCCCGAAACACACTATACAGATGATCTGAGATATAAATACTGGATGTGGTGCATAGAGGAGATGGGGCAGTTACCGAATCTGATACATTGTCCACTTAGGCACAGTTTGAGTGCACTGACGTGATCTGAACACATCGTACACAAGGGTGGCACAGTGACACCGCTGATACAGCTGCTGCCCCACAGCGCACGAGACCGGGCATTTATCCTGACCTCGGGTGCTGTCTCCGGGCAGTTTGTACATTAGCTCTGGGACAGCACCGGTTTCTTCCGGGCGTTGTGGTTTCCTCCCAGATCACAAAAATATGCAAGTTTACAGCTTAATTGGACTCTGTGAAATTAGTCCGATTGTGCAGTGAGTGAGTGAATGCGAACGTGGTTATCATGTAGCTGGCGTAACCGATGGAACATTGATCGTCCCGGTGGAATCTGTGGGACTGTTTCCAAGCTGCAACTAAACTAAACTAATAGCATACAATGTAATAACACAATGCCAGGGTCCCATCACGGGGTGTGCTCACGGGGACAGATTACGGAGGGATCCATCCCACAGGGAACGAACGCACCCGGCACATCTTACAATGTCCGATCATTGAAATGAGACATAATTACACCGGAGAATCTTGGTGTCTTGCCGATTCTCGAATAACTGCTGACTGATTAGTAACAAACTCCAAACAAGAGAAAACGTGAGTATTTACAATGTAATTCCAAAATCTGTTTCCTCTTCCAATAATTGTTGGATGTTGTCAGGACTAGAGAGTTTCGGCTACAAGGAGAGGTTGAGTAGGCTGGGACTCTATTCCTTGGAGCGCAGGAGGATGAGTAGTGATCTCAAAGAGGTGTACAAAATCATGATAGGAATAGTTCGGGTATATGCACAACGTCTTTTAAACCCAGAGTAGGCTAATCGAGGACCAGAGGACATAAGTTTAATAGTTTTCCGATGGGTAAATGTTTCACAGGGTAGTCGGTGAATGCAACAGGCTACCAGAGGAGGTAGTTGAGTCTGCGAGTATCGCAACATTTAAGAAATATATGGACAGGTTCATCGATAGGACAGGTTTGAAGGACATGGACCAAATGCAGGCAGGTGGGACTAGTGTAGCTGGGTTATGTTGGCCGGTGTGGGCAAGTTGGGCTGAATCATCTGTTTCATCACCGTAGCACTGTTGTTAAATGATTCTCTGATTCATTTCCGAATCGCTGCAGATAACTTCACCTAAATTTCCGAGCTCCAATACAGGCAATGGGACAATCGAACCGCGGTTTCCGGTGGGACCATCTGGAAATCTAAGAACAAATCCAGTGAGGAACTGTTTTAGTTCAACAGCCCTGTTATTCCACTACCGGTCCACTAGAGGCCACGCAGGCTTACGCCAGTCTATTCCCTCTGAATCCTGTTCATTTCAGACATGGGTTGCTCACCGTATGACTGGCCGAGTGTCAGGATACATCCACTCACTGTGAATTGTCCGACGATAGACAAACGATACAGTGTGTGACTAAAACGACATCAAAACGATGTTAACCAACACACGTTAGTTTGAGACATGAGGGTGGGGTACATATCAAGGACAACATAGCCATTGAAATTCGGCAATCATGGTCGATTGGCAAAATGTTGGAGTCATGGAACGTTTTCAGCACCAAAGTAGGTCGTTTGGTCCCTCGTATACAAATAGTCCAAAATGTGAAACCAGCTGATGCACTGGATATCCCTTTGCACTGCCCCGTGCCCCTGCGCGTGACAGGTCTTCGAGTACACATGTCAGTGTTGTTCACACGTGGTAGGCTTCCCTTAGCTCGTGTCTTCTCCGTCATCGAGTTCCCATGAGATGCCACTTGTGTCAATTGATTCCCTTTTCCCTTTGAATCCTTTAGTACATTCTCTATATACCCCTAATTATTGACACATTGAGAGTAATATTCTTAGTCATAGAGTATTAGAGTGTGGAAGCAGGCCCTTCGACCCAACGTGCCCACACTGGCTAAACTAGTCCCACCTGCCTGTGATGTTCTATATCCCTCCAAACCAATCTATGTACCTGTTTAACTGTTTCGTAAACGTTGGTATAGTCCCAGCCTTAAATACCTCATCTAACAGCTTGTTCCTTACACCTACCACAGTTAGTATGAAAAAGTTACCCCTCAGATTCCAAGTAAAAGTTTTCCCTTAAACCTTGAACCTATGTTGGGTCCACTGTTGTTTGTCATGTATATCAATGATCTAGATGATGGGGTGGAAAATTGGATAAGTATGTATGCAGATGATACTAAGATGGGTGGTGCTGTGGATAATGAAGTAGATTTTCAAAGTCCACAGAGAGATTTGGGACATTTGGAAGAAAGATGGCAGATGGAGTTTAATGCTAATAATTGTGAGGTGCTACATCTTGGCAGGACAAATCAAAATAGGACGTACATAGTAAATGGTAGGGAATTGAGGAATGCTGTGAAACAGAGGGATCTAGGAATAACTGTGCATAGTTCCCTGAAGGTGGAGTCGCATGTAGATAGGATGGTAAAGAAAGCTTTTTGGTGTGCTTGCCTTTATAAATCAGAGCATTGCATATAGTAGGGAAGTAATGTTAACATTGTACAAGGCATTGGTAAGACCAATTCTGGAGAATGGTGTACAATTTTGGTCGCCTAATTATAGGAAGGATGTCAACAAAATAGAGAGAGTACAGAGGAGATTTATTAGAATGTTGCCTGGGTTCCAGCAACTAAATTACAGAGAAAGGTTGAACAAGTTAGGTGTTTATTCTTTGGAGCGCAGAAGGTTAAGGGGGGACTTGATTGAGGTCTTTAAAATGATGACAGGGATAGACAGAGTTGACGTGGATAAGCTTTTCCCATTGAGGGTAGGAAAGATTCAAACACGAGGGCATGGCATGAGAATTAAGGGACATACGTTTAGGGGCAACATGACGGGGATTTATTTACTCAGAGAGTGGTGGCTGTGTGGAATGATCTTCCTGCAGTACTGGTGGAGGCAGGATCGATTTTAACATTTAAAAGTCAAGTGGATAGGTATATGAACGGGAAGGGAATGGAGGGGTATGGTCTGAGTGCAGGTAGATGGGACTAGGGGAAAATAAATGGTCGGCACGGACTGGAAGGGCCGAGAAGGCCTGTTGTAATTCCGTGCTGCAATTGTTATATGGTTATATGGTTATTTGATCAACATGAACACTTCTGATCCTATCTCCAGCTTCACCTAAGTATATTTTTGTTCCACACACTTCCACTATTTTCCCAACATCCCATTTGTCTCGGGCACAGCCTCCATTGACCAACCTGGAAGACCCTCAACAGATTACGAGTGGAGCAGGGGAGGTGCAAAGCACTTATGAAAGCATGGAACTACCAGGCAGAAGACACTTGCAGCTGTAGAGCAGTACAGACAATGCCGCACCTACTGGAGTGTGACGACGCCCCCAGTGCAGCACCCAGGACCTGGTTGAACCGACCCGACCAGCTGTGACCTGCGCCAGATACTGGCAGAACGACATCTAAGATTGCAACGGACTCGAAGACGAATATATTTTTGCAAACAGTGAAACATGCATAAACATGACGAACATTTGATGAAGTATTAAATGATGCTTTCATCATACTTTGAGATCCGACATTATTCTATGTTACCATCAATCTAAACTGGACGATAGACAGTGGCAAGGAGTTTATTACAGTATATTATTCCTAATAACCATTGTGGCTAACATACTTCACCATTGTAGAGTAGCAACTTAAATTTGTGCATGAAGAATATGTATATTCACTCAAACCCTTCCTCAAGGGTGTATTTAGTGTATATATTTAGTTGATACTAACAAGTGAAGAATTGGTAACTCACACAATCTCCATTACCTTTGAGTGGGTGATGGTATTTGGAACTTCTCATCTTAGCATTCTAAACATCAGTTCATAATAACTGAATTCAACTGACCACAGTACTGCAGCGAGTTTCAAGTTTAAGTTCAATGAGATATTTTCTTGTTCAGCAATGCTGAATACTGTTACTTCATCATTGTGGCTGAAGTAGCCTCAGCTGACAATAGCACAAGGTTGTTAGCAACCTAATTGCTACTTACACAATATCAGTTCCTTGATTTTCTCAGCGGCAACACAGCTGCTATATTGCCAATTACTCTTACTCAGTTTTGTAACAGATTGCTATAACCCCAATCTCTTGACACAAGGCGGAAACAAGGCTAATAATAATTAAAGGTAAATCCCAATGACCAACACACAGTTTATTCCATACTGCAAAGCTTTACTGTTATAATACAGTTATATTGTCTTTGATAACCTTTGTAATGGGATTTGTATAACATGTATCTCTTACCTTATGAATCTGATCAAGTCAGGAATATTTTTTTACATTCGGAAGCTCATATGCCCGATACTTTCCATTCTTCATAATAACATGCCAATCCTGCCTTATTGCTTGGGTGGTTTGCATGAGAACGTCTGCCCAATTTCCAAACCCTGGCCATAATCCAACTTATTTGGAATGCTCCGGCTGTGCCTCAACCAAATAGTTTTACCCATTGTGTGTTGTACAAACAAATGTAAATATTACAACATGTGAACGGTGCACTACCCAAATTTTGGAAGTGCTAGACCTATTTAGTTGAGCATTACTGGAAGGTGCATGGAAATTCTGAGCTATCATGCTGCTCCCAGCTCCAGTGAACTCCAACATGCCAACCCCAGCTACTGCCGATGAGCACCTGCGGTGCGTTCTGAACGATGACTTTTGCCCGTTGTTGGCCAAATTAATTCATCTGCGAGGCTTCTTCTCCTGTAGAGTAGACCTACCTGAATAACCGATTCAGTGGCTTGATCTCACATCCCCCTGTTGGCGTTGTTCACTGCCGGCACATATGTGCTTGAATCTTTTCTATTGACATCTTTAGAGCCCGGTGTGATCTTGACCTTTTTCTCTTCCCTTCTCAGAGAGGGTAACTCTAACAGGCGCTGCCGCAGGCCATAGGATACAAACACTGATACCCATTAGCCTTAACCCAATAGAATATTTTATTGGGATGGCAACTTTATTGTCAAGAAAGGTACCTCTGACACGTGCCCTTCATCCCTTTGGGTATGCCCCACGGCCACACCCTGGGACTCAGTGTCAGCAGGATACTGACCCTTCCTGGTCTCTGCCTCCGAGAGGGAGACCTTTGCAGCACTGTTTACAACAGTTGCTGTATTTAGGATAGTCGTTTCAACGCAGTATCCAGCCCCGGTGAGGAATTCATCCCCAGGCTCAGTGGGCCTTGCTCTCTAGCCCCGGTGGACAATCACCTCCCTACTCCGTGGGCGAGCAGATATGTGTGAATTTGAGCAACCCTGTCCCGGGCGTTGCTGGCGCCGCCTTTCATAAAGGCCGGCGCTTTTTGACATGAACAGCCCAGCATCAGGTGCTGTTTGCACGTCTTTCCCGTAGGCCGTCACTTTCATATATGAAACAGCCCTGTCAGGCGCTGCTGGCGCGTCCTGTCCCATAGGCCCGCTGATTTTGCACATGAAGCAGCCCTGACAGACGCTGTTGGCGCGGGCTGTTCCATAGGCCCGCGCTATTGATGTGTAAGCTTATTAAATCAACATTTAGTGTACAGCTTTACCTGTGAACGGTAAAAATAAATCATAGCAACCTGTGCTTAAACAATTATAACATTGCCAGAACATATAAGAATAACTTTTTACTTTGCCTTTAGCTTTTACTTAAAGAAAAACACTATAAAATACACAATTTTTATTATAAGGAGAAATCCTTTATAGCCCGGCTCACCCGAGTCCAAATAGGGCTGAAAGAGTCCCAGTAATTTTTTGACTGGGTACCAACGTCTGTGAGCCACTGACCCCACTGTCAGTGGCTCTAGCGTTGCTTCCTTGCCGTTCCAACGGCATCCCACAGGCTGGGAGCTGCTGACCCCCCTGTCAGTGACTCTTCTTACATTTATTGCCGTTCCCACGGCATCCCCGCAGGCTGCGGAGCCGCTGACTCCCCTATCAGCGACTGCTTAAATTCCTTGCCGTTTCTACGGCATCCCCGCAGGCTGCGGAGCCCCTGACCCCCCTGTCAGAGACTCTGCTTAAATTCATTGCCGTTCCCACGGCATCCCTGCAGGCTGGGGATCCGCTGACCCCCAGTCAGCGAAGCTGCTTAAATTTCCTGCCTTTTTACGGCATCCCTGCAGGCTGGGGAGCCGCTAACTGCACTGTTAGTGGGTCCTGATCAATGTTGCAGGTTTATCCGCATTTGCGGTCGGACTGGAATTTCCACACAGTGCATAAGTGGCAACTTGTCGGGCTTGCGAAACTGGCAGGAAATCCTCTGTAAAAAGAGGCTCCTGCCTAAAAACCCTGGTAAGTAAAACAACAAACTTACCTTTTAAGTTTAACTTGCCACCGGCAGGAGCTCTGTTCTGCCAGACAAGTGCTTGCGCCAATGCGGCTGACGTAATGCTGCGCATGCGGCCTGGCGGTCCTTCTTCACTGAATCACTCACGTGACTCTGAAGTAATATATACATAAGCATCCGGATCAACAGGTTCTGATTAGGAACAGTCAACATGGATTTGTGCCTGGAAGGTCATGTTTGACTAATCTTCTTGAATTGTTTGAAGCGGTTACGGGGGAAATTGATGAGGGTAGAACTGTGGATGGTGTCTACGTGGACTTGAGTAAGGCCTTTTACAATGTTCCACATGGAGTTGGTTAAGAAGGTTCAATTGTTGGGTATTAATGGTGGAATAGCAAAATAAATTCAACAGTGGCTGAATGGGAGATGCCAGAGAGTAATGGTGGATGTCTGTTTGTCAGATTGGAGGCCGGTGACTTGTGGGCTGCCTCAGGGATTTGTGTTGAGTGCGCTGTTGTTTGTCATATACATCAATGATCTGGATGATGGTGTGGTAAATTGGATTAGTAAGTATGCAGATGATACTCAGATAGGTGATGATGTCGATTTTCAATGTTTACAGAGAGATTTAGGCCATTTGAAAGTGGGCTGAAAGATGGCAGATGGAGTTTAATGCTGATAAGTGTGAGGTGCTACATCTTGGAAGGACAGATTAAAATAGGACGTACCTGGTAAAAGGTAGTGAATTGAGGAATGCAGTTGAACAGAGGGATCTAGGAATAACACATAGTTCCCTGAAGGTGGAATCTAATGTAGATAGGGTGGTAAAGGACGCTTTTGGTGTGCTGGCCTTTATAAATCAGAGCATTGAGTATAGAAGTTGGGACGTAATGTTAAAATTGTACAAGGCACTGGTGACGACTATTCTGGAGCATGGTGTACAATTTTAGTTGCCAAATTATAGGAAAGATGTCAAAAACATAGAGAGTACAGAGATGATTTACTAGAATGTTGCCAGGGTTTCAGCAACTGTGTTACAGAGAAAGTTTGAACAAGTTAGGTATTTATTCTTTGGAGCACAGAAGATTAAGGGGGGACATGATGGAGGCATTTAAAATGGTGAGAGGGGTAGACAGGGTTGATGTGGATAAGGTTGTTCCATTGAGAGTAGGGAAGATTCAAAGAGGACATGATTTGAGCATTAAGGGACATACGTTTAGGGGTAACATGAGGGGGAACTTCTTTACTCAGAGAGTGGTAGCTGTGTGGAATGAGCTTCCAGTGGAAGTGGTGGAAGCAGGTTCGATTTTATCATTTAAAAATAAATTGGATAGGTATATGGATGGTAAAGGATGGAAGGTTATGGTCTGAGTGCAGGTAGATGGGATGGCGAGAATAAATGTTCAGCACGGACTAGAAGGGCCGTGATGGCTTGTTTTCATGCTGCAATTCTTATGTGGTTTCATGGTTATATGAAAAAGCGACATAAATTCTGCACGCGAAAAGCAAGATACCTTCTGGATGTGAAAAGGAATGAAAATTCAGCATGCGATCAGTGACAACCCTTCAGGGCGTGAAAAGCGACAAAAATTCAGCATGAGAAATGCGTAGAAAATTCAGCATGAGAAAAGTGAATAGAACAGTAAGATTAAACGAGAACTTACCAGTTCGAAGGTTGATCATTATTTCATGAGGAGTTGCGATGAGGGATTTCGTGAAGAACCCGCCAGCACGCATGCGCGACATTCTTCAAAGTAGCGGTGTGGAATCACAGAACAACACAGAGAAATGACTTGGCATAGTAAGATTGAAGAGACTCTAATTACCAGTTGATTATGATCGAGGGTTGGGAGCGGAGGGCACGAAATCCCTCATCGCAACTCCTCATGAAATAAAGATCAACCTTCGAACTGGTAAGTTCTCGTTTAATCTTACTATTTCATTTCGGAGTCACGTGAGTGACTTCGTGAAGACTTCAAAGCTCTGTGATGTCACGCCCTGGACCACGTCCATGCTGTCACACACCACTATTAAGGATGGATGGGAGTAAACAACTTTCCAGACTGCTTGTACTGAAAAACAAGAATAATATTTATTAACAATCAAAGCAAAAACCCCTCATTCGGGGACATCTCCATGTTCTTGACCTGCATTCAGCACGGCCTCCGCGAACTGTAGAGGAGCGGCAGCAGGCTTGTTATAAAACCGCTGAAAGGTGGCTTAATTCGCCCATCCTGCTGTGACGAGAATATGGTCCATGGGCACCTCCACGACCCTCGCCGCCGACGTTGATGCAGCCCTGGTGGAATGGGATTTGAAGACATTAGTGTCGATACCTGACTTACCCAAGACGATCCTGAGCCACCTGGATATCGTCTGGACCGTCACTCGATGGTGAGGTTTCTTGTGAGTGACAAGCAGGTATTTTTCCATTCCCCTAAGGTGTCTCGTCACTTTGACATAGTGACGGATATGGGCGGCTAGACATAGCCTTGCATCTGCGGGGTATGCCGGGAACTTCAGCTGCAGCCCTGTTAACCCAGGTCTATGCTGCTTGAGCAGCTCATCTATAAAGAAGACTACTTCTGCAGGGGTAGAGATCATCCTGTTGATCCGGATTTTATGGAGTGTCTGTACCCTCTGCGCTGAAGTCAGTGCCAGTAACATCACCAGCTTCAGGGTGAGTTTGTCTTGTCTTGAGCTCTTGCCCCTCCATGGGCGACCACTTCCTGAGCAGGGTTAATACTTTCCCGATATCCCAGGTGATATTACAGCATGGTCTGGGCGGATTCGAATTGAATATTCCCCGCATGAGCCTGGACACCAGCCTGTTGGATCCTACCTCAATATTGACGTAGAATGACAGCGCACTCCTGGCGCTGTTGATGACACTGTAGCTCAGGTGTTCATCATGGTGCAACCCCGCCAGGAATTCCAATACGTCGGTTATGGTTACAGCGTCATATGTCATTTGGGAGCGGCCGCAGTAGGTTTCCCATTTCCGGATGTGGGAGAGGTATTGCCGCCTGGTGGACTCCCGGCATGACGCTCCGATGGTGTCCATTGTTCTGGGTGATAGGCCATACCGCAGTAATGACCTGTTCAGAACCTGCAAGCCAACAAGTTTAGATAGCTGTGGCAGGGATGCGGCTCCCCTGACACAGGGTTAGTGATCAATTGTGGGCAACCCTCTAAGAGGACCCGGTTGACTGATCATATCAAGGACCACCGGATACCAGTCGGGTATGATAAGAATGCCCTTGGCAGCATGCATCTGGATTTTCCGCAATACCCGACTGATGAGGCAAAATGGAGGAAATGCATAGAAGAACCATTTCCCCCAGTCCAGCGAGAACGCATCCATCGCCATTGCCACAGGATCTGGTTCCCACGAAACGTATGTTGGTACCTGATGGTTCAACCGCGACGCAAAGAGGTCGATATCCGGTTTACCAAATTTGGCTGTCACTTTAGTGAAGATTTGAGGATCCAACATCCACTCGATGTTGTCATTGAATTTGCGTGACCTGGTGTCCGCCACAGTATTGAGCTCACCTGGTAAATAGGTAGCTGAAATCCAAATATTCCGTTGAATACACCAGAGCCAAATTGTATTTGCCAATTCATCTCATGAAATTGACCTGGTACCGCCCATATGGTTTAAATATGCCACCGCAGTGGTATTGTCTATTTGGAGACGGACATGAGCGTCAGTAAGATTAGAACAATAAGCTCGAAATCCGTGAAATGCTCCAAGCATCTCCAAATAGTTTATCCCTTGTGAGAATAACAGAGTAGATTCAAGGGTGTCCCATCTGTCCCCGCAACTAGAGTAGTTGTCCGTAGCTCCCCAGTCATGGGAGCTTGCGTCTGTTTATAAGTATACCACCGGATTGGGCAAAATGATGGGTTTAAATGAGTCACAAATATTGTCCACCCACCATTGTAACTCAATCTTGGCTTTAGGAGGCAGCTGCATAGGTCTGTCGAAATGTCCAGCGTTTTGTTTTAACGCTGAGATCTTGGCTCTTTGCAGATTTTGATAATGCAAAGGTCCGTATTGAGCAGCTGGAAAAAGTGCTACGATCTTGCCAATTACCTTAGCAGTTTGTCTAATTGATGGTATACTGGCCCAGACTAAATCCTCACATACTTGGGTGACATCCCCAACTTTGTTAGCTGGTATGGTGGCCCTCATGCGATTGGAATCCACCTTGAACCCCAGATAATCCATGACATGTGAAGGGCAGAACTTTGATTTGTCTGGATGGATAATGAACCCCATTTCCTGAAAAATTGCCACAGTGGCTGAAACTGCCAGTTCAGCTGATTCCAGGGTGTTGCCAACAATCAAGATATCATCCAAATAGGCCATCACTATATGATGTTGTTTCCGTAGCGTGGCCAGAATAGGTTTGAGTAATTTAGTAAATAATCTAGGGGCTGTTGTAAGCCCATTTGGCAAAGCCCTGTATTGCCAGAGCTGATCCATCCAGACGAACTTTAAGAACTTCCTATGGTATATCCGAATGGATACAGAATAGTATGCATCTTTTAAATCAATGCATGCCATGAAGCAGCCATTAGAAATCAATGACTTGGCTGTTTCCAACGTGTCCATTTTGAAATGGGTATATGTTACAAAGGTATTCAAATGGGTCAAATCAATAATAACCCGACATGCTCCATCCTTCTTGGGCCTGGTAAATATGTTGGATACAAATTCAATTGGTTCGTGTATAGTTTTTTCTATCATGCCTTTTTCTTGTAACCTCAAGATTTCAGCATAGCCTGTTGCCATTTCAGTGCGAGACAGCGTAAATTTCCGATCGGGCATATGCTGGGATGGAGGGATGTTGCCATTGATGAATTCAATCTCATGGCCTTGAATACCTTGCAAGATAAACTCATCTGAAGTGATAGTTTCCCATGCCCCCGTGAAAAACCGAAGTCGCCCACCAACATGTGAAGTTAGGCACACAGGTGCATGAAAACCAGACCGCCTTACCTCCATGGTTACCGGCGGCCCTTGACATGTTTGGCGGGACGTGGCGGTGCTGGGTTGGGCTGATGATGCGGCGTCCGCTTCTTCCATGGTGGCCGCTGCTGGCCTTGGCCTAAAAAAGGCCGCGGCTGCTGGGGCTGTGGGTATCGAGGTGGAGCTGGAGTGTAGGTACGTGCCGGTCCGGCAGCAGGGCCTCGTGGCCTGTAAAACGGCGCTTTCTTGGCCGCCTGCCTGGGCGCGATCTGAGACCGCATCAGTCCCACCGTTTTGGCGTGGTCGTCCAGCTCCTTGACCCTCTTCGGGAGGTCTTTCCCGAACAAGTCTGGGCGGAGATGTAGTAGGCTCCTTACACAACCCCGCGAATTTTGGGTTGAGCGTGGGTCGGATGACACTCTTCCGGAAGGCATTGATCTCGTGCTGAGTGGCACACAGCAGAGCGAGAGCATCTTCCTGCTCCGTGCTCAGGTCCTCTCTCTCCACCGACCGCGCAAACGCGGTAATCCCAGCAGTAAGCAGCTTCAGGATGCGCTGGAGCTTTATCTCCTGGGTCCTGATGGCTGTGCCGATGTTGCCCCAGATTGGCGTATTGACTATGGGCACGTTGAGGGAGTTGCAGTTGGCTGGAGCCTTGTGCCTTTTGATGGCCTCCGATAGAACCTCCTCCTGGAGCTGATGATTGGTCAGGAAGTCCACGGTGGCAGCCAATTTGGGGCTGAGGGGTAATCCCGATGGCTCCGAGGATGCGAATTTCGTCACGCATGCGTGCTGGCGGGTTCTTCACGAAGTCACTCACGTGACTCCGAAATGAAATTCAGGACGCAAGAGACGACAAAAATTTAAAACGGCAAAAGCGACATAAGGATGCGAAAAGCGACGAAAATTCAAGACGTGAAAATGAGAAAATTGCAGGACACAAACAGCGACGAAATTTCAACACATGAAAAGTGACGGAAATTCAGCGTGTGAAAAGCGACGAAAATTCTGGAGTCTCTCTCATCTCTGAGCCTTGCATCCCAGACATGGCCTCGTCTGCTTCAGCAGCTCCTCGGTCTCCCTTCCTGAGCTCAGACACCCACTTCTCCTCACCTACACACCGGCTAAACCCATCCATCACCAACGCGCTCGCCTCGAAGATACCTCACGACCAAACTGCTCCTCACGACCAGACCTCGAGTCGCCTCGACTAAACTCCAGGTCACTGAAACCAACCTTGCGCCCGCCTACAATAACCGCCCCGCCCCTCGGTTGTGGGTGGGTGGGGGGGGGGGCAGAGCGGGGGATATAAATAGCGGATCCTCTCCAGGGACTGGGAACGGTGCAGATGCTTCTGCTCCTTTATGTCCTCTTCAGACCATCACAACACCCCCCCCCCCCAGGAATCGGTGTCAGTGAGGAGTGGGCTCTGGATCATTGACAATAATATTGATCTGAGAGGCCATTCAGACCATCTCCCTCATCCTTCTTGTTGTCTGTCTCCATCTGACAGCTTTCCCCAGCTTTGAGGAAAGAATATTAACCTGAAACATTCACCCAGTTTCTCCCTCCACAGATGCTGCCTGGCCTGCTGATTAACTCCAACAATGTATTACATTTTCCATTCGTGGTTTTACAGCATCCACTGGGTGCTGCTCGCCTGCTCCTGACTTCAGTGTGGGGGGAGCTCATGGTAGTCACTGTCTTCATTTCCACAAATGTAGACACTGATGCCTGTTGGCTGGAAGGTGCAATTTTGAATTTTGACAGGCAACATTTTGGGTCTGGACCTTTCAGGCAGATCATACCTGAACTGCACTTTAAATGCAGCTTTCTCTCTTACTGTGATATGGTTTATTACTTCTTGGAATCAATGGTATGTTGATGTTGCTCGAATGCAATTAACAGCTGATTTTTTTCACCCCTTGAAAAATATTCGCAGTGAAGAAATATTTAATTTCTATCCTGAAGATGTTACCCTTTATTTTAAATTGTTGACACTTTATCCTGGAATTGTCTTGTATTAAATAAGCAATTGATATTTAAAAATCTGTTTTGGGATTAATATGTGATGATTACACATTATGCACCAAAGTGTATCAGGTAGAATGTTTGGTTTTCCAGGATGCTGACAAGTTCAAGGACACGCACACGCACACTGGCAAAGACTGACCGCCAGGATATTCTGCTATCAACACTTATTCAAGCTCAAAGTTGAGCCGCCAGGGAGAAATCTGCACTGTCAGCACTGCTTAAGGCAAATGTGAACTGCAGAAAGAAGCCTGTGATCACCACAACTCCTCCTTCGAAGACCACTGGATCACACCTAGAGTATTGTGTGCAGTTTTGGTCCCTAATTTGAGGAAGGACATTCTTGCTATTGAGGGAGTGCAGCGTTGGTTTACAAGGTTAATTCCCGGGATGAGGGGACTGCCATGTACTGAAAGAATGGAGCAGCTGGGCTTGTGCACTCTGGAGTTTGGAAGGATGAGAGGGGATCTCATTGAAACATATAAGATTGTTAAAGGCATAGACATGTAAGAGGCAGGAAACAAGTTTCAGATGTTGGAGGAGTCCAGAACCAGTGGCCACAGTTTAAGAATAAGAAATAAGCCATTTATAACGGAGACGAAGAAACACTTTTTTTCTCACAGAGTGTGGTGAGCCTGTAAAAATTCTTTGCCTCAGGTTCTCTGGATGCAGGTTCTCTGGATGCATTCTAGATAGAGCTAGATAGGGCTCTTAAAGATAGTGGAGTCAGGGAATATGGGGAGAAGGCAGGAACGGGGTACTGATTGGGGATGATCAGCCATGATGCAATCTGGCGCGAAAGGCAACGGAAATTAAAAACACCAAAAGCGACATAAATTCATGACGAGAAAAGTGACCAAATTTCAGGATGCATAAAGCAACGACATTTCAGCACGTGATATGCGACAACATTTCAGCACCGGAAAAGTGACGAAAAATCAGCACATGAAAAGAGACGAAAATTCAGCACACGAAAAACAATGAACTTTCAGGATGCGAAAAGCGACAAAAATTCAGGACGATAAATGCGACGAAAATTCAGCACATGAAAGGCGACAAAAATGCAGGAGGCAAAATGCAACTAAATTTCAGGACATGAAAATCGACGAAATTTCAGCACATGAAAATGACCGAATCTTCAGGACGTGAAAAGCGACGAAAATTCATCATGTTTAAAGCGCCGAAAATTCAGCACACGTAAAGCGACACATTTCACCACATGAAAGATGTCAAGCTGTTGTGACGTTGGTGGGGGAGGGGTGGAGAGAGAGCGAGCACAGGTGTTCTTGAAGTTTAAGAAAGCAATATTCATACTTGACCAAGAAGGAATGGATGGCGTTTCAGGTCAAGACCCTTCTTCCTTGACAGAATTGATGTGCAGTGGGATCTTAGGCTCCAGCTTCTCATCTCACTGAAGGAGGCAGCATGTGTAGATACAGTGAAAGAGAGCCGGGTTCTGCAGTGACCACTCCGACATTCACAATAACACGGTGAACTCAGGTGCTTTATTCTATTTACAGCAGCAAAAATGTCCAGGATGCGCTGTCCCTCCATCAGAGCACATGTGTGAAGATGCTGGCGATCTGTGGCTGAATGAGTTTGCAGACGACACCAAGATTGGAGGAGTTTCAGACAGTGGGGGAAGCTGTCGGAAGATACGGCGGGATGAAGATCAGATGCAGAAATGTGCAGAGAAATGGTAGGTTGATGAAAATGCTGGAGAAACTCCACAGGTGCGGCAGCATCTATGGAGTGAAGGAAATAGGCAACGTTTCGGGCCTAAACCCTTCTTCAGACTGATGTAGGTTGGGGAGGGGAAATGAAGAAATGAAGAGGAGGAGTCAGAGGGCTGAGGGAGAGCTGAGAAATGAAGGAGACAGCAGGGCTACCTGAATTTGGAGAAGTCAATGTTCAATGTTCATGGGTACAAACGGCCCAGGAGGTGCTGCTCTTCCAATTTCCGGTGGTCCGCACACTGGTCATGGAGGAGGCCCAGGATAGAAAGGTCGGATTCGGAATGGGAGGGGGAGTTGAAGTGCTGAGCCACAGAGAGATCAGGTTGGTTATTGCGGACCGATCGGAGGTGTTCGGCGAAGCGATCGCCAAGCCTACCTTTGGTCTCATCCTCTTCACAGTTCACACTTCCACCGAGCTTTGTGTTATCCGCAAACTTGATAGTGTTGCTCCTAATTCCCTCTTCCAAATCATTAATATAAATGGAAAATAGTTGCGGACCCAACATTGAGCCTTGCGGCACTCCCTTCGCCACTGCCTGCCCTTCTGAAAAGGACCAGTTCACTCCTACTCATTGCTTCCGCTCTGCCAACCAATTTTCTATCTATGTCAACACCCTACCACTAATATCATGCGCTCTAATTTTAGTCACCAGTCTCCCGTGCTGGATTTTATCATAGGCTTTCTGAAAGTCTAGATACACTGCAACCAGTGGCACCCCTTCATCCATTTTACCTGTCACGTCCTAAAACAAATCCAGAAGATTAATCAAGCGTGATTTCCCTTTCATAAATCCATGTTGACTTGGACTAATCCTTTTACTGTTATCCAAATGCCCCATTATTACCTCTTTAATAATTGGCTCCATCAACTTTCCCACCACCGAATTCAGGCAAATTGGTCTGTAATTCCCCGTTTTCTCTCTCGCTCGTTTATTGAAAAGTGGGATAACATTAGCTATCCTCCAATCCACAGGAACTGATTCGAAATCAATTGAACATTGGAAAATGATCACCAATGTACCTATTCAACTTTTCTGCCATTTACTTCTTGTCCATAATAGTTTCTCCCGTGTCTGCCTTCAAGGGACCGACATTAGACTTTGCTACTCGTTTTCCCTTAACATATCTAACGAAGCATTAACTGCCCTTTTTATACTCCTGGCCAGCTTCCCTTCGTACTTCATATTTTCCGCCCGTATTGCCCGTTTTGCATCCTTCTGTTGTGCTATGAAAATGTCCTAATCCTCTGGCTTCCGGCTACTCTTTGCTGTGTTATACATCTTTTCTTTTAGTTTTATTCTTTCCCTAACTTCTCTTATCAGCCACGGTTGCCACCTACTCCCCTTAGAATCTTTCTTCCTTTTTGGAACAAAATGATCCTGCGTCTTCCGGATTATGCTCACAAATTCCTACCATTGCTGTTCCACTGTCATTCCGGCCAGGATCCCTTTCCAGTCTACTTTGGCCAGCTCCCCTCTCATGCCTACATAGTCCCCTTTGCCGGACTGCATCACTGCCACTTACTATTTAACGTTCTCCTTCTCAAATTGCAGATTAGAATTAATCATATTATGATCATTACCTCCAAGCGGTTCTTTTACCTCGAGTTATCGTACGATATATGGTTCATTGGACAACACTAAATCCAGAATTGCCTTTTCTCTGATTGGCTCCATTACAAGCTGCTCTGAGAATTCATCTCGGAGGGATTCAACAAAATCTCTTTCTGGGGGTCCTGAACCAACCTGATTTTCCCAGTCTACCTGCATAAAACCGAGAATAAGAGGTGCTGGGTTTCTTAAATGTGTGAGCAGAGAGAAAGAGGGGTATAAAATGAAAGTTGAATCAATTGGTAGCAAGGTGAAAAGTAAAAGTGGCAGGCAGGCAAATCCAGGGCAAAAATCAAAAAGGGCCATTTTTCAACATAATTGTGTAAGGAGTAAGAGTGTTGTAAAACAAGATTGAAGGCTTTGTGTCTCAATGCGTGGAGGATTCGTAATAAGGTAGATGAGTTGAAGGTGCGGATAGCTATTAATGACTATGATCTGGTTGGGATCACGGAGACATGGCTCCAGGGTGACCAAGGCTGGGAGCTGTACATCCAGGAATATTCAATATTCAGCAGGGATAGACAGAAAGGTAAAGGAGGTGGGGTAGCGTTGCTGGTTGCAGAGGAGATTAACGCAATGGAAAGGAAGGACATTAGCTTGGAGGATGTGGAATCGACTTGGGTAGAGCTGCGAAACACTAATGGGCAGAAAACGCCAGTGGGAGTTGTGTACAGGCTACCTAACAGTAGTAGTGGAGTTGGGGATGGCATCAAACAGGAAATTAGAAATGCATGCCACAAAGGTAAAACAGTTATAATGGGTGACTTCAACCTACATATAAATTGGGTGAATCAATTTGGCAGTGGTGCTGAGAAAGAGGATTTCTTGGAATGTATGTGGAATAGTTTTGTAAACCAACATGTAGAGGAACCAACGAGAGAGCAGGCTATTCTAGACTGGACATTGAGTAATGAGGAAGGGTTAGTTAGCAGTCTTGTTGTGCGTTGCCCCATTGGGCAAGAGTGACCATAATATGGTTGAGTTCTTCATTAGGATGGAGAGTGATGTAATTAAGTCAGAAACAAGTGTTCCGAACTTAAAGAAAAGTAACTTTGAAGGTATGAAACGTGAATTGGCCAAGATAAACTGACAATTGATTCTTAAAGGGTTGACAGTGGATGTGCAATGGAAGGCATTTAAAGACTGCATGGATGAACTACAACAATTGTTCATCCCAGTATGGCAAAATAATGAGTCAGGGAAGTTAGTGCATCCATGGATAACACGGGAAATCAGGGATAGTATCAAAAGAAAAGATGAAGCATACAAATTAGTCAGAAAAAGCAACCTACCAGAGGACTGGGAGAAATTCTGAGTCCAGCAGAGGAGGACAAAGGGCTTAATTAGGAAAGGGAAAATAGATTCTGAAAGAAAACCGGCAGGGAACATAAAAACTGACTGCAAAAGTTTTTATAGATCTGTGAAGAAAAAAAAAGATTAGTTAAAATAAATGTAGGTCCCTTGCAGTCAGAAAGAGGTGAATTGATCATGGGGAAGAAGGACATGGTAGACCATTTGAATAACTACTTTGTTTCTGTCGTCACTAATGAAGACATAAATAATCTGCCTGAAATAGCAGGGGACCGGGGATCAAATAAGATGGAGGAACTTGGTGAAATCCAGGCTAACTGGGAAGTGGTGTTAGGTAAATTGAATGGATTAAAGGTCGATAAATCACCAGGGCCAGATAGGCTGCATCCCAGAGTACTCAAGAAAGTAGCCACAGAAATAGTGGAGGCATTAGTGATAATTTTTCAAAATTCTTTTGATTCTGGAGTAGTTCCTGAGGATAGAAACATAGAAACATAGAAAAAGAGGTGCAGGAGTAGGCCATTCGGCCCTTCGAGCCTGCACCGCCATTCAATGTGATCATGGCTGATCATCCAACTCAGTATCCCGTACCTGCCTTCTCTCCATACCCCCTGATCCCTTTAGCCACAAGTGCCACATCTAACGCCCTCTTAAATATAGCCAATGAACTGGCCTCAACTACCTTCTGTGGCAGATAATTCCAGAGACTCACCACTCTCTGTGTAAAGAATGTTTTCCTCATTTCGGTCCTAAAGGAATTCCCCCTTATCCTTAGACCGTGACCCCTTGTTCTGGACTCTCCCAACATCGGGAACATTCTTCCAGCATCTAGCTTGTCCAACCCCTTAAGAATTTTGTAAGTTTCTATAAGATCCCCCCTCAATCTTCTAAATTCCAGCGAGTACAAGCCGAGTCTATCCAATCTTTCCTCATATGAAAGTCCTGACATCCCAGGAATCAGTCTGGTGAATCTTCTCTGTATCCCCTCTATGGCAAGGATGTCTTTCCTCAGATTTGGAGACCAAAACTGTACGCAATACTCCAGGTGTGGCCTCACCAAAACCCTGTACAACTGCAGTAGAACCTCCCTGCTCCTATACTCAAATCCTTTCGCTATGAATGCTAACATACCATTTGCTTTCTTCACTGCCTGCTGCACCTGCATGCCTACTTTCAATGACTGGTGTACCATGACACCCAGGTCTCGTTGCATCTCCCCCTTTCCTAATCTGCCACCATTCAGATAATAGTCTACCCTCATGTTTTTCCCTCATGGATTGGAGGGTAGCTAATGCAACCCCACTTTTTAAAAAGGGAAGGAGAGAGAAAATGGGGAATTACAGACCAGTTAGTCTAACATTGGTAGTGGGGAATCTGCTGGAGTCAGTTATTAAAGATGGGATAGCAGCACATTTGGAAAGTGGTGAAACAATTGGACAAAGGCAGCATGGATTTACGAAAGGTAAATCATGTCTGATGAACCTTATAGATTTTTCGAGGATGTAACTAGTAGAGTGGATAAGGGATAACCAGTGGATGTGTCATATCTGGAATTTCAGAAGGCTTTCGACAAGGTCCCACATAAGAGATAGGTATATTTTCAGAATGGCAGGCAGTGACTAGTGGGGTACCGCAAGGCTCGGTGCTGGGACCCCAGCTATTTACTATGTATATTAATGATTTGGACGAGGGAATTGAATGCAACATCTCCAAGTTTGCGGATGACACAAAGCTGGGGGCAGTGTTAGGTGTGTGGAGGATCCTAGGAGCCTGCAAGGTGACTTGGATAGAGTGGGTTAGAGGGCAAATGCATGGCAGATGCAGTATAATTTGGATAAATGTGAGGTTATCCAGTTTCGTGGCAAAAACAGGAGGGTAGGCTATTATCTGAATGGTGGCCATTAGGAAAAGGGGAGATGCAACGAGACCTGGGTATCATGGTACACCAGTCATTGAAAGCCGGCATGCAGGTGCAGCAGGCAGTGAATAAAGCGAATGGTATGTTAGCATTCATAGCAAAATGACTTGTGTATAGGAGCAGCGAGCTTCTACTGTAGTTGTACAGGGTTTTGGTGAGACCACACCTGGAGTATTGCGTACAGTTTTGGTCTCCAAATCTGAGGAAATACATTCTTGCCATAGAGGGGATACAGGGGGGGTTCGCCAGACTGATTCCTGGGATGTCAGGACTTTCACATGAATAAAGACTGGATAGACTCGGCGTGTACTCGCCAAAATTTAGAAGATTGAGGGAGGATCTTATAGAAATTTACAAAATTCTTAAAGGGTTGGATAAGCTAGATGCAGGAAGATCTTTCCCGATGTTGGGGAGGTCCAGAACAATGGATCACAGTTTAAGGATAAGGGTGAATTCCTTTAGGATCGAGATGAAGAAAACATTTTCCACACAGAGAGTGGTGAGTCTCTGGAATTCCCTGCCACAGAAGGTAGTTGAGGCCAGTTCATTGGCTATATTTAAGAGGGAGTTAGATGTGGCCCTTGCGGCTGATGGAATCAGGGGGTATGGAGAGAAGGCAGGTACGGGATGCTGAGTTGAATGATCAGCCATGATCATATTGAATGGCGGTGCAGGCTCGAACGGCCGAATGGCCTACTCCTGCACCTATTTTTTTTGTTTCTCACAGTTCAGAGATATTGACAGCAGTAAAGAAGGAGGGAGAGAGAAAGAGAGGAGGGAGATGTGCTGCATCATTCGCCGTTTTGTTTAGGTTTAGGACAATTCTGAGGCGGCAATGTTTCTGTTCTTTGAGTGTCGTGAGTTTTTGTGGTCGTTCCTCCTCAGAGGTGATGAAGGCAGAGAATGTTATTGTCCCATGGTATAGTCAGGTCTATTCCAGGCAAGCAGGGAGTGAATGGTTACTGGGATCAGCGGGAGTGTGGGGTTGAGGTCACAGTCAGTTAAGCCGCGATCATATTGAGGGGTGAAGCAGAGTGGAGGGATATTTTAGTCCGAGGTGATGTGTTGAACTAATTCCTCAACCTGTGGACAAAGGTCGCCCAGTCCGTCCACCTTCAAACTGGGCACCTGAAGCCGTGAGTGTGTCCCTGGAATTTGGCATTGCCTTGCTCAGTGAAACGGATTGAAGGAAATCAGACAAACAACATGAGGTGGAGAGTTGGATCTGATGGAGTTTGAAACAATATCCCCTTTGCTGGAACAATGGCGCCGCTCCCAATTTCCATCCCTCGGTATCTATCGCCACAATTCCCAGTCTTTGGAGTTTTTCAATCAATTCCCTGATTAAATCACAACCTGTCTGTCTCAGCAGGGATTTCACTCGGCTGATGTCATCTGTTTGCGATTAATTTCAAAATCTCTATTTTTAAACTCTGTTGAAACTTCACTGTCCCGGTGGAGACGGAAAATGGTATAAAATCTCCAGGAATGTTCTGTCCCAGCATTGCATTCCGAGACATTACCGTAGCTCACGGGGACACGTCGCTGGGCAGAGAACATGTGGGAAAAGCTTTATGAATATTACGCCGTGGAGAAAATCCTGTACGTGATCATTGCTGCCGTTGGAATCCCTGGTAAGTGAGCAGAACAATTCATGTTTTTTCACTCCGTGTGTTAACTGATGTTGACCTGATTCTGATGATGTTACAAGTTCCCAACTGATGATCGTTGTACAAGAATATGTGAAGAATATAAATCCTCTGAGTGAAATCTATTTTAATTAACGTGCTGTGATTTGTCTTATTTTCAGACAGCTGAAACTAACCCTCTTTTTCTCTCACTGCTGCCGGCCGGGACCCACTAGAATGTTGTTCGTGCCTTCAGTGGGACCTTGCCCAGAGCTGTCCCAGTGCTCGGGACAGGCAGGCAGCTCTCTGGTACGGTGTGACTGGGAGAGAGGGGTTCACATTGTGATGTTCACTGTGTGTGAGTTATTGATCAGAGTGAACACCCGCTCCTGTGGATACTGTGTCTCACAGTGGAGTCTGTCTGTCACAGTCGGATTCCACCCACCGCCTGTTGGTCAATAATTGCATCGATCTCCTGAACCAGTGGCCGCGGATCTACCGGCGCGTGTGTGTTGTTCCCGAACTGAACTCACTGTGGAATGAGTCCATTAACGGAGCCACTCTGCTGCTGGATTACATATTGTCCCTGCCTTCCCTCTGGAAGCCTCCTCATTCCCATCAGATGCCGAGTACCCAGAGCCCTGGTTAAACACGGTCAGTCACGGTTAAGTTTGTGAAAGCTCATCAGAGACTGTGAGCACAGCAGGGTTAACTATAGAAATGACCATTGCACCTTTTGCAGCGGGTGACTGCTCGTTCCCTCCCCGCCCTTTACCCCGCCCGCCCGTCGCCTTATCTCCTCTCCCCTGAAGCAGGCAGGCAGGTCGGGCACAGTCGGAGCCGGCTCTGACATCGTTAAACTTGCAGCAGCCGCGCACCGACTCCAACACTCCTGATCTTCAGCTGAAAGTCGAGCCCGTGTTCAGCCCCGGAGACCGTGTTGAGTAAATGCCCAGTGTCCGTTCCCTTGTCTTTCCGCAGTGAATTTAGTGGCGATTGTGATCCTGTCCCGGGGAAAGTGCAGCCTCTCCACCTGCACCACTCGCTACCTGGTGGCCATGGCAGCGGCCGATCTACTGGTCCTGATCACCGGGGTCATTTTGTGTTGGATCCGATATAATTACTTTTATTGGAGTTTCCTGACCATCTACCCTGTGTGCAGTGTTATCGATGTACTGGCGTTTGCAGCTACAAAATTTTTTTGTCTGGTTCACCGTCGCTTTCACATTTGATCGCTTTGTCGCCATTTGTTGCCAGAAGCTGAAAACTAAATATTGCACCGGGAAAACTGCGGCTGCGGTTCTGGCAACAGCCGGAGTTCTGCTCTGTCTGAAATGCGTTCCCCGCTACTTCATATATGAACCTGGGAGCATCATCGACAATGTCCCGTGGCAATGTGTCGCGGCGGCCCGTTATTACACTGACCCCGGGTGGGTGGCATTTGCCTGGATCGACACGGTTTTAACTCCGCTCCTCCCTTTCGCTGTAATCCTGCTGCTCAACGCTATGACAGTCCGCCACATTTTAGTGGCCAGTCGGGTCCGTAAGGGGCTGAGGGGTGAGAGCAAGGGGGAGAACCGCAGTGACCCGGAGATGGAGAGCAGGAGGAGGTCTGTGGTTTTACTCTTCACCATCTCCGGCAGCTTCATCCTCCTGTGGCTGACGCAGGTTGCAGAATTAATCTATGTTCAGATCACAGCAAGAGGAAATGATGCGAACGAGTTTGAACATATCTTTAACAACGTCGGGTTTCTGCTGAGTAATCTCAGCTGCTGCACCAACACATTTATTTACGCGGTGACCCAGTCCAAGTTCAGGGAGCAGGTGAAGAGCGCGGTGAAATATCCGCTCACCTCAGTGCTTCGGCTCATTAATAAATCCGCGCCCTGAGCGCATCCATCCCAGAGGCGGCCGCAGTCTCTCCGCTCCGGGCTCCGGCTCCTGACATTCACCGCCGGAACCATGAGGGGGGAAAGCAGCTGGCCAAAGTTGACTGGAAAGATGCCCTAGCAAGGATGAGAGAGAGTGGAACAACAATGGCGGGTATTTCTGGGAATAATACAGAAGGTGCAGGATCAGTTCATTCCAGAGAGGAAGAAATATTCCAAGGGGAGTGAGTAAGGGGCGACCGTGGCTGACAAGGGACGTCAGGGACAGTATAAACATTAAAGCGAAGAAGTACAACGTAGCCAAGATGAGCGGGAAGCAAGAGGATTGGGTAATGTTTAAAGAACAACAGAAGATAACCAAAATACAATACGGGGGAGAAAAGATGAGGTACTAGGAGAGAGAGAGAGAGAGATGGGGAGAAAGAGAGAGTGGACAGGGGGAGAGAGAGGGGGGGAGAGAGTCGGGGAGAGAGATACATGATTGAGAGAGAGGGGGGAGAGAGAGGGGTGAGAGCGGGAAGGAGGGAAAGGAGAGAGAGGGGAGGTAGAGAGACGCGGGGAAAGAGGGAGGGGGAGAAAGATGGTAGATAGGGGGGAGTGGAAGAGAGGGAGTGAGAGAGGAACGGAGGGGAGAGATATAGCGGAGGTAGAGAGGGGAGAGAGAGTTGGGGAGAGACGGGGCTAGAGAAAGGGGGAGGGAGAGGGAGAGAGGAGAGAGGAGGGAGAGAGAGACGGGGAGAGATAGACGGGAAGAGAGAGATGGGCAGAGTGAGACAGGGAGAGACAGGAAGAGAGAGAGACGAGGAGAGAGAGAGGGGAAGGGGGAGTAAGAGAGTAGGGGAGTGTCGGTAAGAGAGAAGAGAGGGGGAGAGAGGGGTGTAGAGAGGATGAGAGAGAGGATAAGGTAGAGGGAGGGGGAGAGCGCGGAGAGAGAGGGGGAGAGAGGGCTAAAGAGAGAGAGTGTGACGGGGGAGAGGGTGAGAGAGAGTTGGAGAGAAAGGAGAGAGCGAGAGGGGAAAGAGAGGGAGAGAGAGGGAGCGAGTGAGAGGGGAAGTGTGATACGGGGCGAGAGGGAGAGGGGAGAGGTGGAGGGAGAGGGGTGAGAGAGGGGCGGGGGCGAGGGAGTGGGGTAGGTAGAGGTGGAGAGAGGGGAGAGAGGGGAGATATATACATAGCAGAGAGAAAGAGTGGGGGAGAGGGGGAGAAAGATAGTGAGAGAGAGAGAGGGGGGAGAGAGGCGGATTGATAGAGGGGAGATTGGGAGAGAGAGGAGGAGAGAGAGGGGGCAGAGTAAATGGGTGAGATATAGCGGGACAGAGAGAGAGACAGGAGAGAGAGAGAGAAGAGACAGAGGAGAGAGAGAGAAAGGGGAGAGTGAGGGTGCAGAGAGCGAGAGCTGATAGAGAGAGTGGAGAGAGGGGGCGTTAGAGAGGGGGACCGAGGGGAAGTAGAAAGAGGGGCGAGAGGGAGAAAGAGAGCGAGGGAAAGGGGACAGGGTGGGGATTGAGAGGAGGGAGAGGGAGAAATGGGGAAGAGAGAGAGGGGAGAGACAATAGACAATGGAAGGGGGAGAGAGGGAGAGACTGAGGGGAGTGAGAGAGGAGAGAAAGGGGAGAGAGGGGGGATCGGGAGTGAGAGAGGGGTGGGAGAGAGAGAAGGGACAGAGAGTGAGGGGGGAGAGAAAGAGGCGGGAGAGAGAGATAGGCGGCGAGGAGAGATGAGAGAGAGAGAGTCGGGTGGAGAGAGAGACCGGGACACATAGAGAGAGAGAGAGAGGGGGGGGGGGGAAGGGGAGAACGAGGGGAGAAAGACAGAGAGAAAGACAGAGAGAGCGAGAGAGAGGTAGAGTGAGGGGGAGAGAGAGAGGGAGAGCGAGAGGGAGAGAGAACGCGGGAGACAGAGGGGGGAGGGAGATGAAAGAGCGAGATGGGAGAGATAAGAGAAAGATAAGAGAGAGAGAGGGGGAGAAAGAGAGGGGAGAGAAAGAGTACGGGAGGGAGAAAGAGGGAGGAGAGAGTGGGGATATGTAGGGGAGGGAGAGAGTGGGTGGAAAGGG